>OX244280.1:16330332-16885332 GCA_945867215.1 Epinotia demarniana
TAGTATGTATAGTTTCGGAATTATCAGCGCTTACAAAAACTGAGTTGAAGTATTTGTTGAATAAGTTACATATTTCTCGACTGTCGGTAACGAACTGGTCTTTATAAACGAACTTATGCGGATAATTTGAAGAGTCCTGTTTAGACTTTACATACGTCCAAAAGTACTTAGGGTTCAGTTTAATTTTGTTTTCTACTGTACAAATATAGGACTCGTAACACATTTTTTCTAAAACCTTAGCGCGACTTCTAAGAAAGGAGAAGGAATCGTAATCAGACTGTTGGTTATACTGTTTCCATTTTTTATGAAATTTTCTTTTTTCGGTCAATAGTTTAATTAATGGACGAGAAAACCACGGCGGATAACGACTGGAGCAGCAAAGTTTCTTTGAGGGAACATGAAGAGCAATAAGTTTGTTAATTATAATATAAAATAATTCAATTTGTGCCTCAAGCCCTGTAAGATTTGAAAATTCCTCGCACCAGTCAATTTCCGCCAACTTGTTTTTAATAGCCTCAAAATTGGACAAATGAAACATTTTTTTGACAGCATTTATATTAGGGCTTAAAAGTTTCTCATAGGATAAAATAATATTAATGTTAAGAGCCGGGTGGTGACCATCCTCCGACGTGAGCGGACGAGAGCATGAAGTGACGTCACATACTTTATTACTGAAAATTAGGTCAAGAAGACGATTATTCATGTTTTTCACAGAATTAAATTGGTAAAGTTGTGACAGGTTCATGAAATCGGCCGCCAACGTCGCCGGATAATCGCCATTAGTCATAATACTCATACCTGTGGTGTTTGCATCTTGAAGCCAACAAGCGTTAGAGATATTAAAATCACCTAAGATTAAAAAAGTATCATCGGGATATTTATCACAGTCGTCGGATATTCTATTAAATAAACTAGCCAATAGGTTAACATGGTTATGTCCATGAGGAATGTAAGTACAAATTATATGAAGGTAAGTACCACGAGATAAATGTGAGGGCTGGGGAGCGGCAGCGCGCGCGGGCGTCGGTCCGGTAGGTATGCTCACCCACAGCTCGTCGGCCGGCGGCGGCGCCGCTAGCTCAGGCCGCAGCTCAGGGAGCAGCGCGCCTCGCACCGCCACCGCTACCCCTCCTCCGCGGGACAGCTTGCTAGCCGCCGGGTCGCGGTCTTTCCTAAACACTATAAAACTACGGTCGAAGTATTCGGAATTGTAAAAGGAATCGTTTAGCCAGGTTTCTGTTAAACATATAATGTCATAAGAGCTATTTAGTACCTTATTGTAAAACTCATTTGATTTCGTTCTTAGTCCCCTCACGTTTTGGTAGTATATTGATACATTTAAGTTAGATGCACCTATGAGATAAATAAGAATTTAATAGTTATAAGTAGATGCACATGCACGTATAAGTATGAATTACATAACATAGCAACAGTGAATCCGGCCCAGGCCGAGCGCTCGTAGTAAACAACTATTATCTCTGTTCGATTCTCACCTTTATGGATATCTTGTCTTGGGTTGAAATTACATTGAAACACGTTTATATTTTTATGCTTTGAACTTAAAATAGAAATGTAGGTGCTGAGTACTAGGTATACCAATAATACACGTGAGAGTCATCTTAATAGTTTAGGCAAATCACTTGCATTGGAAATAAGAACCGGCCTTTGATCGTCTTTCTTTAAAACGAAGATTTTACACTCCCTTACGAAAACATGTTTGTAGCCGCGTTCCTTGCTGATATCTCTCACTTTACGAAGCAGAAGTTTGTTTTCCGGTGATAGGTGCTCGCTTATGTATACAGTCCTGGCTGGTCCGTCGAAGTCCAGATCAGCTGTACTGAGACCACGCCGGGCTCGTACCGCCGACAACAGCTCGTTTTTACGCCTTCGCTGTGTAAAACGCACAATAATGTTGGGGATATACGCCTGCGAGGTATCCTTGCCGTAGTAGTCACTTTCTGGTACTTTGCTTGGTGCTGACTTGGGATCCTTAAAACGACGCACTCGGTGAATGGTATCAACATCTCCAGGCAATAACGAACATCCTACTTTAGTGCAAATTGTATGCAGTAAATTAATCAAATTTTCATTGTTTTTGAACGGAACTCCAGATATCTCGAGGTTGTTAATCCGATCGTGCTGTTCCTTCTGTGATAGTTGGCAGCGTAGTTCAGAAATTGTGGACGCCATCTCCTGCACCTGCTTACTGAGATCATCGTGTTCAACTTGTAAAGATTCCAAGTTAAGTAAACGCTGGTCCAAAGTAGCCAATTTTTCGTTCACGTCACATACATCGCTCTTCACCTGCGATATTTCGTTCTTGATGTCGCGCCGGGTTTCCTTCAGCTCTTGCAGTATTGTGGCTAAAGTTATATCTTGGGGGACCGGACAGGACGGAGGGGCGAGACAGGTAGGGCAACGCCATGAATTTCTCTTTTCTGTGTCCCATTTTCTGTGCACGCTCTCCCGAACCCCGACGCATCCAAAATGATGTAATCCTTTGCAATTTGGACACTTCACTCCATCGGTTATTGCTTCCCTACACGTAGCACAATTGTCACTCATGTTGTTTACCGATGGAAACAATAAGACGATAGGAAAATATTTATCTATTCTATAGGTTACGATAAAGCAAAGCGCGTGCGTTCGCTCGCTACCGCTCCCGCGCGCTGAATGATGAATTATGTAGAAAAAAAGAAATATTTGTGTTAAGTACTTGATATTTTTTCTATTAATAAATAAATAAATTTTCTTTCTTTCTTTCTTCTTTCTTATATAAGTCTTATAACCCGGTATGCGCCTGTTCGGACTAAACGGGTGCCTGGCATCGTTTTGACACCCCGCCCCCAACCCCGCATAATGGCAATGGCACCCATTCTGTGGGGCCCATTCAGTATTGTTTGTTCTTTCGTTGCACGTAATCGAGCACGTACAGCCATATTCAACTTGAAATAATGAATTAATAATAAGAAAGAAATCATTTTTTATCAAGCAGTAATGCTGCTAACGAAAATTATAAATTTTAAATGAAAGGAAAAATATGAAGGATTTGGTGCCCGAACCAGATTGTTCCGATAGCTCAGTTGGTTAGTAGCGACGGGCCATGAATGCCTGTGGTCGCCGGTTCGAATCCGGCTCGGAGCATTACATTTTTCAATTTTTCCTTTTATTTAAAATTTATAAGAAAGGAATCATTCAAGCCCTGAATTTAATGATGACAATAAAATTGTAAACCGACGAAGGAAACTCGTAAAAATTCAACTGGGAAGGAGGCTACACGACTATTACGAGTATGATTGATAATTTGCAGCCACAGAACCACTCCAATATAAGCTCAATGATATTAGTGATGCAGTGATGTCAACCCGGCAGCGAGTTGCATCAGCCCAGCTCCCCTATTCTGTAACTTAATATAAGCTCACATCAACGCTCACCCACAAATATATCTTGACACCGCGATGCGTAGTAACCAAGCGTAGGTAGAGGTCTAGTTTCGTGAGGGGTGACCGGCGGGGTGCCGCATTAGCGCGTAGCGAATAACAGCCCAGCATTCCCATCTGTCGCATAGGTATTCATGACGCCAGAATTATGCTAAAATGTTATGTTAAGATTGTTGATGTTATGATTACGTCCTAAAAGTAAACATGGCATACTTGATATACTTAGGTCGAAAGAAATACGTCGGTATGGAATTACGTGCACTCCAAAAACATGACCACTCAGAATCACCTCAAATGTGAACTTTGTACAAAATTTTCGACGATTTTAGAACGATTTGGTATTAATCTGGGGGCACGGCAGTGCCCCCGCCAAGTCGAGCGCGAAGCAAACACTGCCGTACCATCCTTTACTGGAACCATTTCGCCGCATTTTCAGGCCCCTATTAGAGAACCTCTGGATAAGACCAGAACGCAGAAATTTTCGGCATCCAGTAAGCTATAATCACATACTTAAAATCCAAAATTTCAAGTCTGTAGGTCATTTAGTTCCGAAGTTAAGCGAAAGCAATATTTCGCATTTATGACACTCACTCACTCATGATCATAAAAATAGAACTAGTCATCATCATCATCATCATATCAGCCGAAAGACGTCCACTGCTGGACATAGGCCTCCCCCAAAGAGTGCCAAAGTGACCGATCCCGCGCCACCCGCATCCAGCGGACTCCCGCACCTTGTCGGGGGCCTACCCACGCTGCGCCTTCCGGTACGTGGTCGCCACTCGAGAACCTTTCCGCCCCAACGGCCATCGGTTCTACGTGATATGTGCCCCGCCCACTGCCACTTAAGTTTAGCGATCCGGAGGGCTATATCGGTTACCTTGGTTCTGCTGCGGATAGCCTCATTTCTGATGCGGTCACGCAGAGAAACTCCCAACATGGCTCTCCATTGCCCTTTGGGTGACTTTGAGCTGGACCTGGGTATGTCCTAAAACTACGACCAAGACCACCGGGGGATGGGCAGCAGCATCCCTGGAGTGCGGTGGAAATACTGCGATCGCCAACCCGCATGCCAAGCGTGGCGATTATGGCATATACCCCCTAATGATAGGTACAAAAAAACCACGGCCCCGAGGTTCCGGCGACCCCCGGTACCCTGGTTGTGGTAGCGGCCAGGACACCAGCGGGGTCAGGGGTGCGAAAAATCTCCGGCGAAGATCCGGCTACCACCACCGACGACCCCTGGCCCTGGAAACTTATAACACGCGCACACTGCGGACCGACGAAAGGATAGCGGAACTGGAGGAAGGATTGAGCAAGTTGCGCTGGGATGTCATAGGGTTATCTGAAGTCCGAAGAGAGGGGGAGGACACGATAACCCTCAAATCCGGCAACTTGCTCTATTTCCGGGAGGGCGACCAACAGTCCCAGGGAGGTGTCGGGTTCCTCGTCCACAAGTCCCTCGTAAATAACGTGGTGAAGATCGAGAGTATGTCGACTAGGGTGGCGTACCTAATACTCAGAGTATCCACCCGGCACTCATTGAAGGTCATTCAGGTTTACGCACCGACCTCGGCACACTCCGACGAAGAGGTGTATGAAGATATATCGAAGGCCATGCATAGTTCCAAAACCTACTTCACCGTTGTTATGGGGGACTTCAACGCAAAACTGGGCAAGTAAGATGGTGAAGAGCTGAGAGTGGGGCAATTTGGAGTTGGAAGTCGGAACCACCGGGGCCAACTACTGGCTGGCTTCTTGGAGAAGGAGGGACTCTACATGATGAATTCCTTCTTCAAGAAACGCGAGCACAGAAAGTGGACCTGGATGAGTCCCGACGGTGCAACTAAAAACGAGATTGACTTCATCATGTCGACGAGGAAGCTTATATTCAACGATGTCTCTGTGATCAATACGGTCAAAACCGGGAGCGATCACCGTCTGGTAAGAGGCACATTGAATATATGCGTCAAGCAAGAGCGCTCTCGATTGATGAAGTCTACGCTCCGTCCAGCATCAATTCAAATTCAAAACCCCGAGAGCTTCCAGCTGGAACTCCAAAACCGTTTTGATTGCCTAGGCGGCGATGTGGACGAATTGAACGACGGGTTTGTGGAAGCTGTCCGTGTCACTGGGTCTAAGCTCTTCAAGGCCCAAGGCACTAACGGAACTAAAAGGCTATCTAGCTCCACTAAGAAGCTCATGAAGGAAAGGAGTGGAATGATTCTACAGTCTTCAGCCGACGCGACCTTATACCGGCAGCTCAATAAACAGATCTCCAAGTCCCTTACCCGCGATCTGCGCCAATTCAATACAAATCGTATTGAAGAGGCCATACAGCGTAATAAGGGTTCTAAAGTATTCTCGAGAGATCTGTCTATAGGGCAGAGCCAGCTCGCGAAGTTAAAAACTAAAGATGGTAGAATCGTTTCCTCTAAACCTGAGATTCTGGGTGAGATAGAGCGCTTTTACGGACAGCTATACACATCAACGCGCAGACCCGAAGTTAGTCAGGCGGAAGACCCTAGAGCTAGACTAACCCGACACTATACCGACGACATCCCGGACATCAGCCTGTACGAGATTGTAATGGCTCTTAAACAGCTCAAGAACAACAAAGCACCCGGTGAAGACGGAATAACAGCCGAACTTCTGAAGGCGGGTGGAAAACCGGTCCTTACGGCACTTCAGAAGTTGTTCGATTCCGTCTTACTGGAAGGGAGAACTCCAAAGGCTTGGAACAGAGGTGTGGTGGTGCTGTTCTTCAAAAAGGGTGACAACACTCTGCTGAAGAACTACAGACCCATCTCACTTCTGAGCCATGTCTATAAGCTGTTTTCGAGGGTCATTACAAACCGTCTCGTACGCAGGCTAGATGACTTCCAGCCTCCCGAACAAGCCGGTTTCCGAAGAGGCTTTAGTACCGTAGACCATATCCACACGCTTCGTCAGGTTATACAGAAGACTGAGGAGTATAACCGGCCTCTCTGCTTAGCGTTCGTGGACTACGAAACAGCCTTCGATTCGATTGAAACCTGGGCTGTACTACAGTCGCTCCAGCGGTGCCAAGTGGAATATCGCTATATCGAAGTGCTCAAGTGTTTGTACGAGAGCGCTACTATGTCAGTCCGACTCCAGGACCTGAACTCGAAACCTATTCCGCTGCAGCGGGGAGTCAGGCAAGGAGATATTATTTCTCCAAAACTGTTCACCGCTGCACTGGAGGACGTTTTCAAGACTCTGGACTGGAGAAGGCTAGGCATCAGCATCAACGGCGAGTACATCACTCACCTTCGGTTTGCTGACGATATAATAGTCTTGGCTGAGACCATGGAGGACTTAAGTACGATGCTCGATGACCTCAGTAAAGCATCCGAGCGAGTTGGGCTAAGAATGAACATGGATAAGACGAAGATCATGTCAAATGCCCATGTAGTACCAACTCCCATTACAATCGGACACTTTACGCTCGAAGTTGTAGACGATTATGTATACCTAGGACAGACGATCCAGTTAGGTAGGTCCAACTTCGAGAAAGAGGTCAATCGTCGAATCCGACTCGGCTGGGCAGCGTTCGGGAAGCTACGGCCAATCTTTTCGTCCAATATTCCGCAGTGTCTCAAGACGAAAGTCTTTGACCAGTGTGTGTTGCCAGTGATGACATATGGCACTGAAACGTGGTCGCTTACTATGGGCCTCATAAGAATAGAACTAGTACTTCCCATAAATTCAGAGAGCTGAAATTTGGTACAGAGAGTCAACGGCCAAGTCACACAACATTAACTAGGTATAAATAATAAAGAAATCGCAGTAAGGAACCTTAGACTTGGCACGACTTTGTCTAGATTTCATTACTTTTTAGAGATAAACAAGCAGCTCCATCGAGACTTGGCTAGTTTTTTACAGAATGTTTTTGATGGGATTTAAATTAGACAACATTCCCTTCGCACGAGACAGTGAACCTATTTCATACTGGACAATAACATGACCACTCGGGGAAACTAAGCTCTGCAGCTTATGCAGTTTATAGAATTAGACGACTTACAGATGTAGCTACAGCGGGATTAGTCTACTTCGCATATTGTCATAGTCTAGTGTCCTGTTGTGGGGTGTGGCTGGGGACATCGAGACGATATTAATATTGCAAATGCGTGCGATTCGTGCCATATACGAGTATGAGATGCGTCCTCGGGACTCCGTAAGAGAACTCTTCAAGGAGATAAACATGAGTATGTTTATCTCCTTGAAGAGTTCTCTTACGGAGTGATCGTACGGGATGTTTTCATAAATTTATTTATCTATTTATTTATTTATTTATTTATTTATTTACACAGCATTACAGTTGTAACTTAACCAATGCACTGGTAAACATAGGTACATAAAGAGACACTAAATTATATTGGAACACTGGATTGTCTGCTATCCATCATCTCGCAAAACTTTAAACATGCACAACTAACCGGTGCCCATCGCCATGCAAAAAAGTCGCACTCAGGTACTACCTTCCTTGTATATTTATGAAAACATCATACTCGTGCGTAAAAACTTATATAAATATAAATTAAATAGTGATAATCATAATTTTAATACTAGGAACAAAGATAAAATAGCTGTGCCTAAGTTCAGGCTATTTAAAACAAATAAAAAATATTTGTTTGGCGGATAGTGGAATGGCCATCAGATATGATGGTTAGCTGCGAATATACTGAATAAGCAGTCCCCGACCACGCAGCGGCAGGGTTATCAGGATGTAGTGGGTAGGCTTGTAGGAGGGGCTACTCTATAAAAAGCTACAATATCCGACGACGATTCTGTGACATGGCGAGTAGTTGCCGCCATTAAATAAGCAATCCTCTAGTGTCAGGCAGCAGTAGCACTAGTACCGACTGGAGAACGAAGAAAGGAATCTGGAAGGGCTCTTGTTTGGACATCACGGAGCCGGTGAACCTCGGTTCGTGTACTGCGGTGTGGAAGGCAAGGGGGAAACCACCACACTATGCTTCCTCAAAAAAGGAGTAATGGATTACTCCACCGACAAGAGCCAAGCTCTTAAATAAATGATGATGAAAAAATATTTCTTAGGAAACTCTATACGGTTTTATAATAAAATCCCTAAGGAAATTACTGGGCTTACAGAAGGTCAATTCAAGAGTCATGTAAAATCTACTTTGCTAAAGAAAGCTTATTACACAATACAATACATAGAAGACAAAGATGCCTGGAAGCTTCTGCATGACCACCAAATGTAACTAGACTATGTACATAGGTGTTATATAAAGATAGAATCAGTTTTTGTCTTGCAAAAATGCTATGAGAAAGCCTATTTGAATAAACATAAACAGTAAACAATGTTCCATTAGGACTCCCATGCATTTTGAACAATTGACAACAAAGTTGGTCATGAAAATTATAGACACTTTTGGTGATATTTATACATTTGGTCCAATTTCAAAATGGTCATTTCGTTTTTGCGTTTTTCTATGTTACATACACTAAATTACAAAAAAAATGTAGATAAATAAAAAATCCATCGAGGCATTGTACTGAGGATGCTGGCGGCATTTCCACACAGCACGGCTATCACAGGACGGCGCTCTTTCTCGCACTATCCGTCTCTCTCTTATTAGAACACTTAGAACAAGAGGTATTGTGCGAGAAATATCGAGGGTATTATGTCGCGGCCGTCCCATGATAGGCGTGCTGAATTGCAAAGCTGATGCGTTGCGCGAGAAAGCCAGCTCTTCGGTCAGCAGTTTGACAATTTCTTCACCGATTTTTGCGAGATACCGTGCATTGCCATTTTTGAGGATTACATTTGTCTTCAAGTTTTAAACTCTTTTTGATAACAACGGATGTACGAATTGCAACGTAATTCTCTCTCTCTCTCTAGTCGTTCCCTCATGACTAGAGTTAGGAATTTTGGTGGCATTGGGTGAACAAAGAGGAATAGAGTCCTTGTTATATTTTTTTAGATTGAATGAATGAATTAATAAATGATTGATAAATGATAAATCAATAATGCATAGTAAAATTTATTAGTTACATACAAGTAAATTGATTCATTAAATTAAAACATAACACATGTCTTGTTAAAATGTGTAATTTTGTCTCTATTTACAATCTCAATTTTCCGTTGGATAAGTTTCAGTATACTACTGATAATTTAGATTACCTCGACAACGGTAAAAATTTTTGAGTAGTTTTTCTAATACAGCATGTGGCCCACAACCGGGGCGAAAAATTAGAATGTAAGTTGTATTCCTTATATTCACTAACATTTGTTCAGCGACCTTTGAAAATAACGCGTATTAAAAAATTTACCACCCTTTTAAGATTACTCTAGGCTGCAATGTACTGCGAGTTTAGTTGTGATTAAAGCGTGACAAGTAACGTCAATTCAAGTACACTGATGACGGCGGCAGCGTAGGTACATTGAAAATAATATTTATTTTCTATGGTAAATGGATTTTTCACAAGTTGAGAAATCGTATAACGCCAGTGAATATGGAACATATTGCCATAGTGTATGCTTTTCATAATCTTGACAACCATTTAACATCAGATGAAGATAACATGCAAGATTTTGAAACTTTAATTCCAGTTGCAAGTTGTTCAAGGTCTTGAATACATAATCATTTTAGTTAAATAGTAAAATTTATTGACATGTAATATTTTGAAATGTACATAATATAAGGATTTATCATTCAGTTATTCAATTATTCAAATAAAAAAAAATACAATGGCGACTCCACTGCACTAATTGTGCTAAAAATGCCACCAGAATCCTAACCCTACTCATGACTGAGGATCGTGGTCATCAGCAAGTGGTCCACACTTGGAGTGAACTATTTGCTTCCATCGGCTTCTGTCCATCGCGGCCCTGACGACGGAGCTAAACCTCGGGAACCTGGAGTCTTTTATTTGGTCGGTCGATCTGGTAGGAGATCGGCCGCGGGCTCGCTTGCCATTTGTGTTCCCAACTACGACCAATTTCTCCAGGCTCTCATCACCCCTTCGCATTATGTGGCCAAAATACGAAAGAATTCGGCTCAACCGATTACGATGAAATCTTGCACGAAGTTATTTTATAGCCTGTATAATTAAAAATAGGATAAAACCCGGGGTAAACTAAGCGATATTTTTTATACCGGGTCCACGCAGACGAAGTCGCGCGCGCAAGCTAGTGGTCAATCAATTTCTCTACAAAAAGGTGGGAATTAGTTGGACTACTATCCTACCAATTTACAGAAGCGATTCAATTTAAATTACCAAACAAATACACCAATCAGTACCTAACCAGGTCATTTGGTAGCACGAGACTTCATTCATAGCTTGATTGGACGACGGCAAAGATATGTATACTTTCGCTGTATTACAAAGGTATAAGGCACAAAGTGTGAAATGACTTTTTAACGTGATTCGTGCTGTATCGTGTTGGAATCGCGTGATGAGAAGCTCGCTTCTGTTTCATTCAGGGATTCAATTAAGATGATGCGAAAGATACTGACTCATTCTCGTTTTTTTTACCGTATGGTGTTTTTTACATCGGAAGACCAGCGCTGGCCACTCGATCAGCACAAACGCTGAGAAGCGTTTCGTGTCACGACTGTCACGAGCAATTTTCTTTGAGTGGGGCGTGGACCTATGCCTGCCCAAGACTGCCTTCCTGAGTGCAGTTTAATATCATTAACATTATCGTTATGCAGCAGAAAACTTAATTCTATATAATGATATCGGCACGCTTAACACCCGTGATCGGCGGTAATTATTGCTATTATACTGATTAATGTATTTTATCACAGACACGACCTTAATGGCTCTTATTTGCTTGTAAATCTCGAAACGAATACTACATAATCTTTTAAGATGCAGGTTATTTACTGTGGGTTTTTATTTATTTAAACTGAACGCACGTATTTGAATTTTGACCTTTCGTCGTGGCTTCGCATCGGGTATTTTCTGGAACTAAGTAGGTATTATGTCTTCATCTGGAGGAATTTGGTATGGAGATGGTTTGAATTGAACCCTCTCATTTTTTATCCCAGAAATTATCCCCTAAAAGGGTGAAAAGGAGAGTGAACATTTGTATGGTGCTACGATAAGAACGAGTTCCATGCGGACGGAGTTGCGGGAAGAATCTAGTTTATTTATAAATCGAAAATAGCAGAAAATAGGAGGTCTGGAATTACCCAATCAATGGAGAGGACATTTGCGTTTGTTTACTGATTTACCTGCGAGCACACACTGGCGAAATCATTTGCTATGTTTTATTCAGTAGGCGCTTACATAAGTTAAGCTATATCTAAAGTTACATGATCCGGCCCTGCGGGCCTAGCACATCTTGACCCCGAGTAGACAAATCGGCGCGACTTGGAGCCTTGTCGCCCATCGGTAGCATAACGAGAAAAGATACAGACTCGCAGTCAAATGTCATTGCGAGACACTGACATCGGCTCGCGACTTAGTTCTCGCCGTGACTGACTGACTGTCGCTGTGGCAAGTTGTGCTGCGGATAGCAACACATTTGACAGGAGCGAGAGACTTGTTTCGAGTCGCGTTCTGAGTCGCGGGTGAAAGATGTGCTAGACCCGCTGAACCACTAGGTTACCGTAGCTTAATACGGACGGTAGTAAATGAAGCTTAAAATTTGTATAAATCTGCATAAGTATTTATAGCTCTTGCATTCTATTCGGACGTCGCGGACCTGCAGACAAATACGAGAGCTCAAAATGTTTCTCTTTACTTCCAGATACAATGGGTTCTCTGCCTCGGGTCTCGGTGGTGTCGGGTGCGCGGCGCGCGGTCCCCGCAGCTCCGCTAGCTTCGCACCTGGCTCGCCTCGCTTCTAGCGACTCCACCGCCCTTCTGTATACTGGTGAGTACGTCAGACAAGGCAAACTTTGGCAATTTTAGACCAAAAAATCAAGATATATATGTAGATTTCATATATAAACGTGCATAAACAACAAACTAATATAAAAAACAGAGCTTTTTTGAATAATGTTTGAATATACAATTAAAAAAAAACTTAACTTTTTCAAAATTCTTCTAAGTACAAATGTACTTAAAGAATTGAAGAACTGATAAGCGTTTGTGCAATTAATATATCTACAGTTGACGGAAGAATATCAACTTAAAGCTCGTCAAAATTCATCATAATTATGTGTGGGTATTGACACTACTATTATTCGTGCCAGCCCAGTTCCACCAGGAAGCCTAGCAGACCCTTTACGTATGTTGCCGACGGCCTCCGGTAGTGACCCCGGTGTTCCGAGGTGCTTTGCCCGGTGTAGGTACTGCCACCCCAGGGCACGTCAAGATGACGTGGGCGGCTGTCTCATCCTCTTCCATGCAGGCTCTGCAGAGAGGACTGTCTGTAATACCTAAGGTGAAAAGGTGTTTGTTTAATAGTGCATGACCAGTTATGGCGCCTGCTAGCTGTTTTAGCTTCCTTGCATATGTATTTATGTTTAATCCGTCGTCCGCTCAAGACCCGCGGCCACTCGAATACCTACATAAACTGAAAAATATAGACTATTATTATTATTATTTATTTATTGTTCCACAATTATACAATTCTTTTTACTAGAGTTGCAGCTGTTTAATGCGTTCTAGCACTTCTGGAAAATGAGAGCTTAAAATTGATTGTTCATATTGGCCGTGATTGCAGATATTTAAATCAAGCGCGCCTAATAAAATAGAAGCACCGAATTATAAAGTGAACGGCAAATCAAACTGGTCATGTTATGGACAGGTTACAATATTATGCGTAGGTACCCGTTCCTACCGTCGTTACTGGCTTTTCAGGCTATACTAGATAGTTTAAAGGCCATTTTACACCTAGCAATTTATCACAACAACCTAGAGACGCCGCTTTTAGTTGGAAAGAAGCAGCAACCATTAAATTAATTCACTTTGGAGAGGGTTGTTGTGAATAACCGATTGTGAATTGTTGCAGCTGTGTCAGTATCACGTCGCCCGCATGTAAATTCACAGTATCAGACTTAGGAATCTCTTAGGTTATAATTATAACCAGGATAACACTAACATGAAGAAGACTCTGTATACCCAACTAAGTCTATAAAATTCTTACCGTCCGTGTAATACAGTCAGACCAAGAAAAAAAGACAGACGGAGCGTTACAAACTAAATACAAACAAAACCAAGCTACTTCAAGTTTAGCACACGCTCACGCACACATATACAAACAAAATTGCAGAAAACCCTTCAGCACGTGTCGCAATGCTGTCAAGATCATTTATTTCAAGTTTTGTGAGATAATTTGTTTAGCGTGTGATAAACTTATGGGGCTTGGTTGAAAACAGGTTGGCTTCACTAGACTGTTCGTAACGCTCCGTCTGTATATATTTTCTTGGTCTGAGGTAATACAGTGGTTTTCGTCGTATTCGCTAGGAAGAAGCATTTGACATTCGAAACAAAAATTACGCAAACACAAACACAGGAGTCCTCTTGGTCAATGTGATCAACAAAAGAATCTCCTTGCTTAAGCAAAGCATTACGCACACGCTCGTAATTAGGCTATTACTGTTCGGTACTTTCGTCTAATATAACACCCGGTGACTTTTTATAGCGATACAAACGCGCGTTTCACAAACGCTCAACTGCCGCGACACTAGCCTTAAATCACCTGTCAAAATCTCCTGTATCGATCCTGTAGCGAATATAGTACTGCTGTTTTCAGATGAAACATACACTGTGCGCGTGAGCTACGCGCAGCTGTCAGCGCGCACGAACGCGCTTGCGCGGGCGCTGGCTGCGCGCGCGCTGCCCGCTGGCGAAAACCGCGACGGGGACTTCGTCGTGGCTGTTTGCATGCAGCCAACGCACAAGTGAGTGTATCACACGACACATCTCATGTCTATCTCCCATCATCCTAAAGGAAGTTAGGTAAACGTGAAGAAGAAACAGAGGTTCCGAGGACAGGACAGACAGCGTCAACAGAATGAATTCTCAAATCTAGTTATATGTATAGGCAACTCCCAACATCTGGTGTCAGGCAGCAGTGGCACTTGTATAATACTGACAGAAGAACGAGGATATAATTATCTAGTAAGAAGGGCTCTGAGGGGCTACCGCGAATTTGTCTTTGTCGCTCGAACTATCAAGTGCGACACAGAGGGAGATACACGCGCATTTTTGTTTCGCGGTAGGCCCTCTGGTTCAGATATATGGCGAAGTAAAACTTTATTGGACCTCACAGGCCTCACAACGTCGATTATCCTAAATGTGTCAGTAGACCCTATCGGTTCAGGCACGCCTTCGAGTGGTGGAGATGATTCATAGGGAGCAAGAGATCGAAGAGAAGTATTTGCCACGTATTGTGTAACGCTGCCACTCGCCACGCCACCGCCACCATCGCCCGAAGTCGTGTGGCTTAAGCAGCAACGGTTCTCAAAGAGTTAGACCACGACACGTAGAAGTGAGACGCCACGCCACACTCCGGTTTCGAAATGATGACTTACAACTGGTTTATTTCCAGCACTGTGATGGCGTTGCTGGCATGCTGGAAGGCCGGCGCGGCCTACGTGCCGATGGAATCGAGCTTCCCTCAGCAGCGCATCAACCACATTCTGCGGGACGCACAACCCTCGCTCGTGGTTTACGACGACCACTGTAAGTCGCGCATGTACATTTCTTCAGTGAAACTGGGAAACCTGTTTGTTTGAGATTCCACGAGCACCCTATACCCAGCTTAAGATGGGTCTGACCACTTCATTTTCAACAGCGATATAATATTTTAACTATGGTGTGGCTGTCATATCGACAGGACAGATTATCTGGTTATTTGACCAGCAGGTGTGACAGCCCAAAACCAACTCGTCATAACCGCTGCATATTTCTTCTCTAAACCCTACTTAATAAAGACTCCTAAACATATTAACTGCACCTCAAAACACTCCCATCAGATTCGAGTAGAGCCAAGATCCCATCTGGATGCTTATCGTCAACCCAAAACAAAAATAAAACAATTCCTCGATCAGTTCTTTAACGTTGCCCTGGCATCCCGAAGAGCGAATTAGAATAATTAGTCGTAATGACGTTCATGGATTGGTTAAAGTAAATATATATGCCGTATTCCTTACCATTCCCTTTTCTCCAGGCAAACCCTCGATGTTCTCTGCAAGCGGCGTCCCCTCCGTCTCTTTCGAGGAACTGGCACTGGAAGCCAGTGGGTTATCAGCTGATGCCTTAAACTCGATGGAAATGCTGGCTGACTCCCATGCCGACAGCATTGCCATCGTCTTGTACACATCGGGCAGCACCGGAGTGCCTAAAGGTAAAATTATGATCAGTACTTCCGCGTCAAACCCTTTCTCAGCAACATCCTCCTATCCTAACGCCTAAGTTATTGGTGTAGACTCTACCTAGGTTTTTAAGAAAAGCCTGGTTTGTTACAAAACTTTCCAGTCTAGCGTAGAGATCAAAGTACACTTTTCTGTGGCCAATTGTTGTCCGTGTAACACTTGTTTACACTTGTAAATTTGTGACTAGCGATTGTACGATTTTATCCACCTAATACAGTAAACCTCTGAAAACAGATAACGCAGAATTTTGATACATTGTCCAAGTATAAAAATAGTCCTTACGAAAACCGTCTTCATTTTTAATCTTACATCCGTTGTAATCTTTCTCATTCAGGTGTCCGACTCCCGTACTCTGCCATCTGCAACCGTTTGTGGTGGCAGTTTCACATGTTCCCGTTCACCGACACCGAGATTACATGCGTCTGGAAGACCGCCCTGACCTTTGTGGATTCTGTGTGCGAGATCTGGGGACCACTGCTGCATGGTCGGACTTTGCTGATCCTGTCACGAGATACGACTAGGGATCCGCAGAAGTTGGTGCGAGTTTTGGCTGAGAATCAAGTGAGACATTGCTCTGAACCCTTGTAATTTCATACGTACTGTACTGAAAGGCGCAGCGTGGGTAGACACAAGATGGACTGATGTCCTGGTCACGGGAGTCTGCTGGGTGCGGGTGTAGGGCCGGTTATTGTGGCACTCTATGGCAAGGACCGTTGTCAAGTAGTGGATGTCTTTCGGCTTTTGTGATCATGATGAATTTCTTAGTCCTAGTTAAATAGTATTTTGGAAGTTTTGGACACTCATTATCATTAGCTTGTCCTTATTCTATTTACTTGGGTCGGTGCAGCATTTTTTTTTCTTCCATAAGTACCTCTCTGTCGCCCGTCAACTCATCACACACATCTTTCCTGTTCATATCGTCTCTCACGCAGTCCATCCACCTTTTCCTTGGTCTACCTCTTCTCTTACATCCCTTCACATTCATACTTAATGCCCTTGTGAAATGCCTCCATGACTATCATCCCTCCACGTAACATGTCCATACCACCGTAAACGATTTGCTCTCAGCTTTTCTTTCATTTATGTTTTGGACACTCAATGACTCATTTTTTTTAGGTACAACGTTTGGTCCTCGTACCAACTCTGCTCCGCTCCATCCTCATGTATCTCTCTCTCAACCGATCTGAAAGGCCCCTTCAGAACTTGAAGCTCTGGGTCTGCTCCGGTGAAACTCTCAGTAAGGAGCTGGCTGCCCAGTTTTTCCAGTATTTCGGTGACCACAGCGGTTACAAACTGGCCAATTTCTATGGAAGCACTGAGGTCATGGGCGACGTGACGTATTATGTCTTGGAGAATACTGCTCAGTTGGAGAATCACAACACTATTCCGATTGGTAAGTTGGTCGAATATTTTTCTAATCATAACGTTTTTCACGTATTCATGTGTCTGGGAAAAATACAATACAGTACAAGTACATCAATTTATTGCACACCTTAAAAAATAACACAGTACGGATCATAAATATTACAGTAGAAGTACAACAGGCGGTCTTATCGCTAAAGAGTGATCTTTTCCAGACAACTTCCGCACGACATGTTTCGAATCCTTAAGAAGTTATCTTCCGCGGCTGTTTCGAGCGGAGCAGGCACAGTCAGTGTGCGGGGCGATACGGCCAAGAACAGTAATCCTGAAGAAGAATTCCTGAAGGGTTCAAAACATGTCGTCTGTTTAACCCTTATTATTAGTAGCATCTTAAACATGACTCACGAGATCTATAAATTCAATAGATGAAATATTTCTGTTAAAAAAAAAAGGATCGGGTTGCACTCCGGGAGTTCCGGCAGAAGTGAAAACTTGAATGTTAACGTTGTGCGTTTTTGATATTTTGGAATGGTTAGGGAATTTTCCCTATCCCAAAAAGAGCACAGCGCCGCTAAAGAAGTTTTCACTTTAAAAAAATATGTACATACTTACTGTGGAGTAGAACATTTTAACAGTTCTTTATGCCTCCAGGATCACCGCTGGACAACTGCGAGGTATACCTGCTCGATGAGGAGATGCACCCGGCGCGGGAGTCGGAGGTCGGGGAGGTGTGGGTTGCGGGGGGCAACCTGGCTTGTGGCTACGTGGGGGGACAGGCGCCAGAGAAGTTCTGTGACAACCCTCATGCAACCAGCACAGGTAACTATGTGATATATGTGGTGGTTACTTGAGTTCATTCAATGATTCATGATGACTTTTAATCTATCCCGGTCAATCAAAAATCTAGATTTTTCCTTTAAAAAAAGCTTACTGTGACTATGAGTGTGTGAGTAAGCTCAATAAGGCTTATGTTATTGGTAATAGCCGACGATGTGATCTTAAGTATATCGATAAATACATACAAAACATCCAACACTCAGGAACAACTCGATGCTCATCACACAAATATTTGTCATTACCGGGTTTCGAACCTAGGACCACTAGCTTCGTAGGCGAGATAGGTACTACTCAGGCAAAAGTGATTGACAAAGTACCTGCACCATTAAAAAGCTAACATCAGTATTCAGAGGATTCAAAGAAGTGTTGTCTTTAGATTACGGGCGCCTCTATCGCACCGGAGACTTCGGGATGCTGCAGAAAGGAGTGATCTTGTACGCTGGACGAACTGATTCCCAAATTAAGATACGGGGTCACAGGGTCGACCTTCAAGAGGTGGAACGCGCCGTCGCTGCTGTCAACGGTGTCGATAAAGGTACACATTCATTCAAACTAACTAACTAGATGGTGATGACTTTAAGATTTCACCTTCGTGGAATCCAATTGTAAAGAGGATAAATGTCCGAGTGCTCGACGCTGTACTAGTATATGGCATAGGCACTCTATTTCAAAGTGAAATCTCATCATCATAAATTTAAGAGCTTAGCTCTTGTCGGTGGATTAATTTCCAATCTGATCTACATTCTGCCTTTGCCTTTAACTCTCTATAAGACCATATTTTTATCTTTTCTTTTATCTGATCCATATATGCTCTTCTAGGACTTCCTCTTTTTCTCTTTCCTTCTATCTTTCCTTCTATTATCATTCTGATCAAGTCGTCGTGCCGTAGTAGGTGTCCTATCATTCTTCCTCTTCTGTCCTCAATTACTTTCATCAGTTTCCTCTTTTCGTTTACCATGTTCAAGACCTCTTCATTAGTTTTCTTCTCAGTCCAGCTAATTTTTTCTAGCCTCCTCCAACACCATATCTCAAATGCTTGTAGTCTCTCCCTGTCTCGTTGTGTCATAGTCCAAGTTTCGCACCCGTAGAGAGCTATGCTCCAGATGTACACTTTAACCAGTTTCTTCCGGGTGGCGCTTGATATTCTAGCTGTGAGCAAATGTTTTTTATGATTAAAGGCTTGCTTTGCCATGGCTATCCTGGCAACAATATCAGGTGTACATCTGGAGTCGTCTGTAATAATACTGCCTAAGTATGTGAATCTCCTTACTTGCTCGATGGAGATCCCCGCCAAAAAAATTGAATCTACGACTCTTCTTTTCGAAACAACTAAAAATTTTGTTTTGCTAGCGTTAATTTTGAGACCAGACTCTGAAAAAGTCGTGTTCATTTCAGTCAGCAGTGCCTGGAGCTCTTCTCCGTTTTCCGCAACTGCTGCTATATCGTCTGCAAAGCGTATAAACTTAACATTTCTTCCATTAAATTTGACCCCTCCTGTATAAGAACCCGTTAATTGTTTGATAGCCTTTTCTATAAAGATGTTGAAAATAAGCGGTGAAAGAGGACACCCCTGACGTACTCCTTGACGAATTCTGGCACTTCCCGTCTGTTCATTTACTATTACTGTAGTTTGTTGCTCTTTATACAGTTGGTATATAATTCTCCTGTCATGATAATCTAGGCCTGCTTCTTTCAATACCTCCATCATTTTGTTCCAATCAACTTTATCGAATGCCTTCTCTAAATCTATAAAAGCTATGTGCGTATCTAAATCTAATTCCAATCGGCGATCAATCAATAGTCTCAGTGCAAGTATTGCTTCTCTAGTACCCCTTCCTTCTCTAAAACCGTACTGGTCTGGCCCTAAACAATCTTCAACTTTTGGTCTGATTCTGTTCTGGATTAATTTCAATATAATCTTGCTAGCTTGCGATATGAGACTCAAGGTTCTATGCTCTTCACATTTCAGTGTATTTGCTTTTTTCGGTAGTGTAACGGTTTTGGTAACCTGGAAATCATTTGGAATTATGCCAGCCGTATACATTTTCTGTATCATGTTGAAAATCTCATCGTGTAGAATGTCACAGTTAGCACATTTAATCATTTCTATGTATATATTATCCAAACCAGCGGCTTTCCCGTTCTGTATACTGCTTAATGCTTTCTCGTATTCTTGTCTTAGAAATATAGGGCCTACGTTATCTTCTGGAACGTCTTCTTAAATCTACCTACCAATAATTCTTGGCGATCACAAGAGCTTCACACTTCATTGTGCATTTCGTGTTACGCTTGTTATTTTGACAGCCGCATTTTTCTTGACACGATTCGCTGGTCAGATTTGAATTTTTATAGCTCGTCACCCAGGCCTCCGACACGAGTTCTGGTCATGATCTTGCGGCATTTCCCACCTGGCATGGTTTGAAGATCACGCAGGTCTGAAGTAATAGAAAGTGACCGAGACCTTGCTCGTGTTTAAATACTCCTGAAGCTACTGTTTTATGGACGAAATTCCATGGAAAGCATTGCAGACATTTTTATTTACTCCCATTTCAAACCATTGCCTTGAGAATCTTGAGATAAATTCCTGAGAATGATTTTAGCGACTTTGAATGTTAGTATCTGTGCTAAATTATCTGCTACACGATTCTCCTTACCCCGCTCTAAAACTCACCATGTATGTTGGGTGTCTCCTAATTGATTCCAATATTGCCAGCAGCATCAACGACCAACTGAGAAAGAAAACTAGATTTCTCATAACATCGCGAGGCACTAAAATTGTTATAAACAATACTCTTTGTTCTTTAGCCGTGGTTCTCTGCTATGGTTTGGAGACTGGTAACCCTGAGATCCTGGCCTTCGTCACCATCAAGACGACAGCGAAGCTAGGAGCGCATCACATCGAGGCTGGTCTGAAGAACACGCTGTCCTCATACATGATACCTCAGGTAACGCAGTTATTCACTATTACCTAATCATACACAAGTTCCATACAAATAATCAAAATTCTATCTAATTAGTTCTGTAAGTCCTTGAACTGTTTTACATGTCAAAACTTCTCTGGGGTCAATTTTATGAAGTTTAAAGTTACAATTTGAACTCCTGGGCATCTTTATGGCACGCTAAGGTGGCAGTGAACCCATTACCGATGGGTTTACAACTCTACCTAAAGCAGATGCTTTACCAGGCAGCTTCTGTCGGCTTAGACGGGGAAACGTGACTTGATTTATTGGAACAAATAGTACAAATACTGGGACCAAATGACAAGAATTCTAAAATGAAGTCGTCTAAAGACGTTTTACTATTTTTATTTATAAACTGACTGTATCCATTGCAGGTTATTATCATAGACTCCGTTCCTCTGCTTGTGAACGGCAAAGTGGACAGACAAGCTCTGTTGAAAATGTACGAGAACACAAATAATAACGGTCAGTATAGCTATAGATCAAGATGCATTCAGAGCTTAATTGTTTATCTTATACATTAAAAAGATCTTAAGATAAATATTTTTTCTTTTTACAGATGATTCTGAAATAGCTCTAGACATTGACTACACCGGCGTTGACTCTGACAGCATGGAGAAAGCTAAAGTCCTCTTCGAAACGGTTGGCGAAGTCCTTGGCCGTGCGGCGCGAGGAGCCCTGTCCGTTAGAGCGGGATTCTACGAGCTGGGAGGGAACTCCTTGAACTCCATCTACACGATTACTAGGCTGAGGGATAGGGGGTACTATATTGGTGAGTTGGTCCTTCGCTGGCAATCTGGTATTTGACAACAGTGTGAAGAAGGCGACGGTTGATGAACTCCTCGGCCGTAAAGCGCGGGGCGCGCCATCCGCTAGAGCCAGCTTCTACGAGCTGATAGGGAATTCTATTTCCAAAGATTTATAAATGGATGCTGTGTGTTAAAATAAACTTGGGTCCATATTACCTACAAACTTACATTACACCCTCTACAGAACTATGTGCCGTTGACGTACTTCAGGCTATTTACGGGCAGTCGCTTGTTGCAGAAATCAGCGATTTCCTGGAGGCAACGAACCTAGGCGAGGTGCTAGCTAAGCTGTCGACCAGTCCTGACGGTCAGGGCGATGGCAACCAGCCCAAGTTCACAGCGGAACCTATGCGCGACGAGCACAAACAGGATGTCATCGAGTAAGTGTAGTCGGGGAATGAATAGGTTCGCCAGTTTTCGACCTTATTTCAAAGCTGTTACGTCCAAAAGTGACGGACATAGAAATACGTTACTTAAGTTGGTATATGCACGTATTCTGCAAATTCCATCATCAATATCTTTTGATATTTTATGTCAAGTAAGCTACGGTAGCCTAGCGGTTCAGGCATGCGGCTGTCAAGCGGCGGTCGAGGGTTCGAATCCCGGCTCGTACCAATGAGTTTTTCTAAACTTATGTACGGAATATCATTTAATATTTACCGTTAGCTTTTCGGTGAAGGAAAAACATCGTGAGGAAACCTGCATACATCCACGCAACGAAAATTTCACACGAAATTCAAAGGTGTATGTGAAGTCCCCAACCCGCACCGGGCAAGCGTGGGGACTACTGCCCGTTCCCTCTCATCCATGAGAGGAGGCCTGTGCCCAGCAGTGGGACGTATATAGGCTGATTTATTATTATTATACAAAAAATGAAGATTCAAGAAAGTATGATTGATGTTGTTTCGCCGAGTGTGTACTGCCCCGGTGATCCGTTTTGGCACCTAATCCTTATTAAGTATATAGGTTTGGCGAAGGCACGAAAGCGACTGCCACCTGACCTACCAAACCAGAGCCGCCTAACAGTATATTATCTTTGAGTTAATTATTATCTGTATCAATTGTAAAGAGTCAAAACCGAAAGCAATGCCATGCTCTGGAGTCGAATATATGCTGCATTTCATGCCAAAGCCAACCCCGGGTTTTTTTTAGATGGATAATGATACAGACCACAATCAACATTTACACAATAACTCAATATCTGACCCATTATTTATTTTCAGGATGATAGTGAGCTCGTTCTACGAGAAGGCTGAGCTAGAGCAGTTCCTCCGGCACGAGATCGAGACCCGCGACTACGCGCACTGCGTGAGCGCGTGCTGGGCCGCGCTGCTGCGCGCGCGCCTCTCCGTCGTGCTCAGAGATGGTACGTCTTGTGTCTCTCTCGTCTCAGAGATACGTCTCACATTCAGCTACGCTTGTAGCTGATAACAGTGATAACACGTGACAAACCATTTATAGAGCGCCCACTTAAGGTTCCTGGCTTTCTTTTTTGATCCAACGGAACATTTACTAACACTTTAGTGTTAGTAAATGTTCCGTTGGATCAATTATGCTATGGGACACTAAATAGTCTGTCCAAAATACTGCAATTGCTGAACACTTTAAGCCTAGTGGGTAAGTTATTCGTTCTCGCTCTAACTACTGATCCAGATCTACCAGGATGCATTATCTGAGCAATATCCGTTGCGCTAAACAATTACTTACCATAAATAAGTAGCGCCGAAAATGCCGCCTTGAGGAAACCCATCCTTTTTCTTCGAAGTGTTTTTATGTTTATCTATGTCTAGTATCTGACTTTAACCTGACACATAGGAGGCCAGCTAAAGGCCTCTCACACACTGGCGCGGCCTGGCCGCGGCGGTCAATAGTAAACTTGTCATTAGCTGTCAAATTTACTATGGACCGCCACCGCAGGCCGCGCCAGTGTGATGCAGGCTTAAAAGCCTTTCCATTAACGCCGTTGAGCGCCTTATTTCTTAACGTGACTCTTATTCGTAAGAAGAATGGTGTCAAACGCTTAGTCCAGATCTAAAAATAAGTCCAGAGGGTAATTTGATTGATCTCCCTCAAGTGAAATGTAGTAATTGATTAGGCCGTGTAAATAGGAAATTTGATGCGGTAATGAGCGGTGCGGTGTTGAAGGGAAAAACAAGGCAAGGTTGCGCCGTAGAATAAATTTAAAAGAAAATTCAAATGTATTCATTTTGAAGAGCTTAACTGCTTACCTTAAGGTGAAATTGGTTACATTTGTGTCCGAGCAGACGATTATTACATATAACTAATTTAGGCGTAATTATATTATTATAGCGTTGATATATCGCGGTGACATGCGTATTGGAAAATTATTGATACACAGACATTTTTTTTCTTCTGACGTATTAGGCTTTGTAAGCAGTCTCAGCAGCTTTTAAGAAAGGCCAGAAGGAATTTTGCACTGATGGCGTAACCAGTCATAATGATCGGTTCTTGCCAAGAGATGCGTGAAAGAAAGAGATGCCTGCTTTGAGATGGAATGTTTTCAATTCAATTCAATTCAATTGTTTATTAATAAAATATAAAATTTTTTTAGGGAGTTTTTTAAGGATAATGTAAAAATCTGCGTTACTAACTAAAAACCTGCGTCCACAGACAGCGGGACTCCAGTGGCAGTGGCGTTAAACTTCGACGCCCGCGACGAGCCAGAGATCGAGCTGACCGGCGGGCTGGCCAAGATCATGGCTTTTCTGGAGTTCGTCGAGGGCTCAGTGCGGGACACCATGCTGCCTGAGGGGAAAGGTAAACTAACTGGTAGCTTTTTAAACAAGGCAACATGAAAAAATGTAACGACCTGGTGGGACTCGAACACAAACCTTAAGTAATAGTAACAAACTAGTGGAGTATTCCACTTGAACACGTGAAAATCATGATAGTATAACACAAGAGAAATATTACCATAGTTACTAAGGGCATGTTGGCCCTTTCATATAATTATATTAAGTAGTATGCATGTTATATAAAAACGACCCTAAGATTTGTGTCCAATGAAGGCATAATTTTAAAGAGCCGCTAGAGTTTGTCTGTCACTCAAAATCTTCTAATTCTTTGGGTTTCTTGCAAGATCGCATGATTATTACTACGCACAATAACAAGTCAGTAAAAGGAGCATGTTTATTATCTGGCCTTGCAGGCATCTATGTGATCTACTCATAGGTTACGTCCCGTACGTAATCAGTTATCCACATACCAGCTTGTTTGACACTGTCGCAGTACATATTATGTATTGGATATTCCTGCCGTAATGTACCCGTCGTTTACTTTTCAGCATAGTAACTCTTTTAGATTAATTACATAACAGTCCGTATCGGTCCGGAAAAAGCTCGATTCGAGGTATTATTACCGAGCGTGCCAGCGCAGGTGTTGTAGTGGGGGTCGAGCGAGGCGGCTAGGTCGGCGTAGAGTAGTTTTGATAGTTTAACCGTTTTTCCTAACTTTTTCGTTACATAATATTCATATGTACGAGTATATATGTTTAAATAAAATATCGGGTAACTTCGAACTGTATCTTTCATTATAATGTATTCGTGTTCCAGGCGCGATCCTCCACTCGTTCATGATGGCGACGGCGTCGCGGCTGACCGCGCGCGACAACGTGTCCGCGATCCGCGCGCTCGAGCACGCCACCGCCCGCGTCGCGCGCGACCAGCGCTTCCGCGGCGTCTTCACCACCAACACCAGCCCGCTCACACAGGTACGACTATACCCAAACCGATGTCATCAGCGGCTCAGTGCCGGATCTAGGATCTTGGTTTGGGTCGATGACTTTTTCGGTACCTAAGTGTTTATGTACGGAATGGAATACCATTTGATATATACCGTTAGCTTTTCGGAAAAACATCGTGAGGAAACTTGCATATCTACGTCTGCGAAGAAGTAGCTATGGTATGGTGCAGAAAGACGGAACTTCCACGTTAAATTTACACGAAACAAAACAATATTTGTTTCGTTTAGAGGTTGTAATGTGCATCAGCGCCATCTCTCACATAATTTATTGAATCAGGCGTTACTTTGCGGAAGTCCATGATATATTAGGAGAACAATATTTCTTTGCTATTCCGCTAAAAAACGTGCTGGTCTATTAGTGAAGATAAGATGCAACTATTTGCGTAAAAACATGCAAAAAATTACAGCAAACCACCACCAATAATGACAAAAACCTCGACACGTGTTTCGCCTCTCTACGAGGCATCATCAGGAGATGCTGGCAGGAGATGTTGCTTGCGCCACGTCCACTGAGCAAATGACCCGCCCGGAGCCATCCGCCATATTTATATTCTGTCCCCCATACTACCGTTCATGCGTGAAAGAGATGGAAGAACACGTAACAACGGTGATGACGCAACATTCAATTGTTCGTTGATAATAACGCCTCTATTGCTGTACCTAATTATTTCTAATTGTTCTAGAACACTTAGACGCAATCCTTTTTCGCAAACATGCAAGATGTTGAAAGAATGATTGTCAGATAACGCATGGTTATTCCCCAATAAATGTTTTGCGAAATTAGACTAATAAATAAAAAAAATAAAATAAATAAAAATAATATAATTGCAATAAAGTTTATGTGGGACAAACAGGCCGTAGTTTTAGCACAAGGTATAAGGAACATGTTGCGTCGTATCGGCATAATCACCCGGACAAGTCTAATTTCGCAAAACATTTATTGGGGAATAACCATGCGTTATCTGACAATCATTCTTTCAACATCTTGCATGTTTGCGAAAAAGGATTGCGTCTAAGTGTTCTAGAACAATTAGAAATAATTAGGTACAGCAATAGAGGCGTTATTATCAACGAACAATTGAATGTTGCGTCATCACCGTTGTTACGTGTTCTTCCATCTCTTTCACGCATGAACGGTAGTATGGGGGGACAGAATATAAATATGGCGGATGGCTCCGGGCGGGTCATTTGCTCAGTGGACGTGGCGCAAGCAACATCTCCTGCCAGCATCTCCTGATGATGCCTCGTAGAGAGGCGAAACACGTGTCGAGGTTTTTGTCATTATTGGTGGTGGTTTGCTGTAATTTTTTGCATGTTTTTACGCAAATAGTTGCATCTTATCTTCACTAATAGACCAGCACGTTTTTTAGCGGAATAGCAAAGAAATATTGTTCTCCTAATATGCCATCTCTCACCTTAAACTGAAACTACTTATTGTAATTTGATTAGGTCAAGCGCATCTTAGCTTACCCATTAGATTAGTGTAGGCTGTGAGCCTTTCAAGAAAATACATAGAGGTCGCTAATAGTGTCGGCGAAAAATCTAAGGCAAAGATCGCTGTCATCAGTAATTGTCTGAGAAGCCTAATAGTTGGTAAAGCACTGTACTGACAATACAGGTGGGCAAGTTCAAGTCCTGTCTTGGGTTGAAGACGGTCACGGTTCATTTCTTCCTTTGCGTTTTCACTCTGCATCATCACGAAAACTGGTGCAGTGCAAATAAAAGTATTTGTCTGCTAGTATTAATCCTCCACGGCAAGTCCGGGCTCTCTAAAAGTTGATGTATTTCATATGTATTGTACCTATTTATATTATTAAAATTGGGTACTTCTTAGTCGGTAGGTACCTACATAAAGGCTTAGAGAGGCTCTGTACTCACAGTGTTAATTCAGAAAACAATCACTGAAACCAAGTCTTTCGATCCTAAGCATCTATCTGTGGTCAGTACCGCCCATCCAAAATCATCAACCTGTCATTACGTCATCGTCATACTTAATAAGACCTATTTTGCAGCAACTCGGCACAGACGTCCTCGGCTTCCAAACGCTCCTGGACTACCAAATCAACCAGTACGTCGACAGCAATGGCGACCGCATCTTCGGAGAGGCTCCAGACGACATGAGGGCCATAGTTTGCTGGAAAACTGTCGAATAGTTAAGCCGATTCAACCTTTATTTATTTGTTCGTATGATTGAGAATCCTCTAGCGTGTATGGCCCCGTGAGTTAAAGTAGGAGCTGAGGAGAGATTGCTATCTTTTTCTTACGCGAATCTATGTAACACTAATGGCCGCTCCACATTGGCGCGCACGCAAGGTCGAACGCAAAAACTCACAAGCTCTTTGACGCGGGTCAAAAACCGCGAGAACCATGCGTGAACGCGTTAAAACGAGAATGATGAGTTGATACGCATATTTTACGCGGATTCGCGCCTTTTTAACCACTTTTTGTCTATGTGACCTGCGAATATGGAGCCTAGGAAGACTTCACGCGCGATTCACGCCCGCGCCTATGCGTTCACGGGCAGCGACACGTATATGTAAGTACAATTGTACAGTCAACTGCAGGGAAACAAACAAACATAGCATACAAATTTCTATGCAGGGGGGTCACGTTTATCAACTGCTGACTGTGACTGACTGACATCGAAGTTTACACAATTTTGGTTCCTAATAGGCCTGAGGCGCTACCGCGAAACGAGAACGATCTTCGTTCGTGTATCTATCTCCCTCCCTGTCCTTCGAGCTATCAAGTACGACAGAGAGCGAGATACATGAAGTTCGATTTCGTTTCGCGGTAGACTCTCTGGCAAATGTATTAAAGTGTTATCACAATGTTTTCCGGGATTAGTTACCTACACAACTCCGTATTTGAGACAGCGCCTCCATGTGATTTGTTTGTGAGTTCATGTGGAATAGAATGATAGAATATAAGAAAGTGATAGAAAGTGAGATGCCTGTAAGTACTATAGAATAATGTTTGATAATTTTTATTATCATCTGTATTGTATTTATTTATTTTTTGTCATTAAGTAATTCTACAATTTATGCCGTTTTGGCTATAGCTGTTAAGGTGCAAATTTTGTGTGTAATAAATAAATAAATAATAATAAATGAGTGAATGAAAAAGCTTGGTTATAAATGTACCTTTGGTATTTACGTACAATGTACAATAAGTTACCATATAGCAATTCTGATGTATCTATTGATTTAAGTGTTTTCAATTTTACTTAGTAAGTTATACTGTTATTTATGATATGTCAGGTAAGTAGGTAATATAAATATGTAGATACCTACCTAAATAAATAAAAAAAAAACAGTTCCCATAAGTTTAATTAAAATGGTTTCAGTAACGACCCATTTGTACCTAGCTATTCATATGTACTTATGTTCGAAAACCGGCAGTATTTTATGTTGGTCACAAACCCTATTGAAGTATCATTTTCAAGAAAAATGTCGGGCTGACGCGTGATTCGGCCCGTGTGGATACGTGTTGGAAGACTTGGAAGCACGGCTTTCAACCAAATCAAGGTCAGTCCATACTAGATTTACCTGCGGCGATATCGGCCCGTGTAAAGTCTCCTTAAGAGCAACGGGCTGCGTCTGCCTGTGGTCGCCGGATCGAATGCGGCTCGGAGCATTACATTTTAAATTTTTCTTTAATTTGAAAATACATTATCGCTAGCAGATGTTGCTGCTTAATACAAAATTAACCTATTTATGAGGATTGTCCCTTCTACGCAAAACGCACCTGCACGTATATGTCACAAGACGCCGCACGATCTCTCTCGATTTGTCTCGCACTATACCTCTCTTTCTAAGTGTTCATAAGAGAGAGAGACGGCTATCCGCCCCAGTGCAAGTTGGCTCAGTTCGGGTTGCACAGGGCGGTTCCAAAACACTTCGGGAGCTCAAATACCGCGAGCCATCCGGTTGCCTCTTGGACACTGCAACTAGACTACGCGTCATTGCTCTGAATAGAATCATACGTCAATCGATCCGTTTTAATCTCGCGAGTGTCACTGAAGACGAGACATCAAAATTCAAAATGGCGGCCACCAGACGCCATAAACAAGGTTTTTGTAAGACTTTTTCAATTAAATTAAATCAACCGATACAAAAGTTGCGTTCGGTCTGTCAAGTTGACAGTGACAGTGACACTGACACACAGTTTGGCGACGCGTTCACACGCTGCAATCTGCCGTGCCACTCTGAGCTATAACCACGAACTTCAAATGTCGAAGTTCGGATATCTCTATCTCTATCGCACTTACATTACTGCTTTTTTTTTTTACTTAAGATACCTATGTATTCCCTAAAATATGTTTAGCGTAGGTATTTGTTTTGTGTTGCCTTCCAGGAGGTAACTCATGTAAAGGTTCCGACGGAAGACCAGCGCTGGCCTTCTAGGTTAGCACCATGCTGGGTCGTGGCCTTTTCGTGGGCCCTGCTACTTTTAAGTTACTGTGTTTTGTTTTTTATACCCATTATTTTGTCCACGAATAAATGTTTTCTTTCTTTTTTTCTTTCTCTTAGAATTTATAACGATTCAAAGGTGGCTTAACGACAATTTTCGCATTTGGGTTTTTGAATAATCTTTTGATACGATATGCCTCATTGTCCTGTGTGTGACAAGAGCGAAAAATTAACGAGTTTATACCTTGACTCTACCTATATATGTTACACAATATACAATAAGACAGAGGCTTTCCTATAGAACGAATTGGACATACCAGTTTAGTATTCTAGTAGTACCTAAGTAGTCTTAAGTTACAACGAATTTAATGGCTTGCCATATTTATTGAAGTCGAGCAATTCCGTACAAAGAAAGAACCACATTTCACTGAAACGCATCTCTGCCTAACTGAAGCTGGCACTTGAATGCCTTTCCATAGTCAATTGGCAGCATAAGTTTACAAAAAAATACTGGAAATTCTACACTAATCTTCACTGCCTACCTTTAAATGGTAGTTTCTGAGTATTTATTGTTCCAGCTCAGATAACGAAAAGTACTCAAAAACCATTACCAACATCTTGTTTAATTGTTATCTTCAAGTAGGAATGCAAACAATTGCGCATAAACAAAATAACAAACTGTAGCTACTTCAGTACACGTGCTACACTTCGCTCAGTTTTATGACGTCGCTTTGTTGTTTTCCTTTTATATTTCGCAACAAAAGAAGTTGTAAAATCCCACGTTAAGCGCATTTGCGTCATTTTAACTGGAACAAACTATAGTTAAAATCTACCGAATGCATCTATTTCATTATTGATTATATACCTACTTATGTATGTACAATTTTTGGTACATTTTGATAGATCTCGCGTAGTTAATAATACATTCACTGCCAGGAATGGCTACGCGCTACGCTCATAACCGATCCGGTTTTTCCGCTAAGCAGTGGAAAGCAGCTTTGACGTAGGCACTCGCTTGGCGGGTTCCTCACAGTGAAAGTGTTAAAACGAAAGCGATTACATTCTGAGTCGAAATTACATCAATATTTTTCATGACTAAGATATACCTAAGTGTAAGCTTTAGAAACCTAATTTGTATGTTATTGTTGTAATTTATAAGTGTTTAATGTACCTATTAAATCTAAATACCTATACATTATTGCTTTTCATTTTCCAAAGACGTCCAAAATCCGGTCGGAAGGACCATAAATCATCATATCAGCCGAAAGACGTCCACTGCTGGACTAAAGCCTCCCCTAAAGAGTGCCTTTGCCCGGAAGTCAGTCCACCTTCTGGGAGGTGTACCCACGCTGCGCCTGCTGGTACGAGGTCGTCACTTGAGAACGGCAATCGATTCTACGTGCAATGTACCCCGCCCACTGCCACTTAGGGTGCATTGGAAATTATCGCGTGCTTTGAAACGCCGTTCTGACTAGATTAAGAAACAACAAGGTCGGATTTTCAGATATATGATTCTTGACTATATTATTGCGTATCTGATTTAATCGATACATGGTTGCCTAGAATAGCCTCTATAGGAAAAAAATCTAAAGTTGGGTCGTTCATCGTCGACTCGGACCAAGGCATCTCCTTAAGTTTAGCGAGTCGTTCTGCCTTGGTTCGGCTGCGGATACCCTCATTTCTGATGTGATCATGATCAGGCAGGGAAACTCCCCACATAGCCCTACAAATAAACTTAACTCTCTCTCCCTCTCTTCCTAACATCTATCCCAGATGGTAGTGGGGTCAACTTTCCTCATCTTCCTCTCCACTTCGCTCAGTCATCGATTTTTTAATACTATGACGGTGGCAAGCAGATACCTTAGGGCTTATGCACACCGTGTTTTTTGACACATTTAGTGCCGGGTGCCGGGAACCGATATATGATGCCTACGCCGTAGGCGCTTTCCGCTACTACGAGGAAAACCATGGCTACGAGCGTAGCGCGTAGCGATTCGCGGTACTCAATGTGTTAAACGCGCCGTCGACGCGCGTGTCGATTTACACGTGATACGATTTTGACTCCTACCAAGGCCAGCTCACTCCGTGATTTCGTCGCGCCGGCCGGTGTGTAAGCGCTGCTACGGCACGCTCGCGTTCTATCGCAGCGCCTTGCATGCGATAGAATGGGATGGCCACGTTTAAGCTCACTTGGCATACCTAAACAAGGGATTGGTTGACAGAGAACCTTCTGTACTAGTATTTATTCTGCAGAGCAAGTAGTGGCGTTGCGTTTATAGCTGCGGTCTTGTTGTTGTTCTATTGGGAGGTACTTCCCCAATTGAGCTGCTCCAAATATGAGCGAGAGGTGCTCTTGTTCTCTTTCTAACCGACTTCCAAAAAGGAGGTTTTCAAATCGTTGGAATATTTTTATGTATGTTCCCTGATTACTGGAAGACGCCTGGACCGATTTGAAAATTCCTTTTTTGTTAGATATGGTATCCTTCCCTGGTGGTATCATGATCATCAGGTCAGGGTCTGATGATGTGATCCTCGAGAAATCGAGGGAAACTCATCAAATGTTACAGGCACGCTTGAAGCAATTTGGATACTGTTTTGAAGTCGGTTAAAACTTTCTTTTTAAAGTAAATTATATGTATGTGTATTGGGTAAGGAACGCTATAAATAAATGTTTATTATACGTATAGAAATTTATTGCTAATCCATAAAACAGTTGCCATTATTTTACATCAATATTTAGACCAGATATATTGACTAGATATGTATACATAGTTTACCAAGAATATTATCAAGGTAAACAAAATGAAAATTATAAAGAATGATGAAGATGTTGGCGTGACATTGTCTCGTTTGGTCTATCCTCTTGGCGGCGAAAAGATTAAACGGTGCTCAACATTTTCATATGTCACGTAGTAAAATGAGGATAAGATTGTTAGGTTATGAAATGTACTGTAATTTCCCAGATATAAAATTTTACTTCTGTCAAATTCTACATTACATTAGTAACAACATCTTATTTGAGAAAAATATTCCTATCATTTGTACAACACAAAAACTCCGATTAGTTTATCCTATGAACACTCAATAAATGAAGCCCTAAACATTTTGAAAATCATTGTTTTACATACTTAACAAGTTGTGCTTAATCAAAATAAAATTATCAAAGTCTCGTGTGATAACTTATTTACGAATTAAGTAGGTCCTTAAATGCTCCATTTAAGTATACACAACTACAGAACAGAACCATATAATCAATCAACAGCTATAATCAGTTATAAAATATAAATACTAGTGACAAAAATGACTACTCCGTCACTAATGGTTGCACAAATTCTGGCAGTAGAAAGTAGTTGACATATATATACTTTATTGCCTTAATGCATAGAACTAGATATAATATAGCCACAGACCAGTAAACCTAAAGACGTCGCTTAGTCGGGCGACCCCCGCTGCCACACACACAGTGAATTCACTCTATGTTTGAGACACGCCCCCTTTACTAACTTCAGTCTGCGGACGGCGCTTGCGCTTTTTTAACATCGTTAAAAAATGCATTATTGTTGCGTGAAATTGTGTGGAAAAAACACTAAAACTTCTGGTGTGCAAAAAGACGCTATATCATTTCACAGGTAAGCCGATTTTAATAAAATTACACAATAAAATACGTGAGTTTTAAATAAAGTTGTGAGTAGACCGTGCTCGGGCTCGTTGATGTCTTTCAACCGAAGTCTCTTTCTATCCCGCTGCGAATAGTCGCTCCTTCCTTGTCTAGCATTAGTTGGTAAGGTGGGTAGTGCTGTCCATAGTATGTATTCGTTTAATATCGATAAGATAATTAACGGAGGATGCAATACATCGTAAGTAATTTAAAAATAGCAAAATATTACACATCACATGCTAAACATTTGTGCACAGTGCAGTTATTAAAATACTTAATGTGGTAAATGATCTTCTCAAGCTGGTGTTATAAAGTATTCAAAGCATGTTAGCTATAACGTGTATCCTATGTTAAAGGTTTCCTAAATGTCCAAACATAAAGGAAATGTGGATTAACGCTACAAGACGACTACCTGATTGGTTTTTATTCTATGCGTAACCTTTGTACAACGTATCGTTTAATAAACGAAAAATTAGATACTAGGTATTTCAGAATCGAGGGTGGAATTCATTGTATTTGCTTCTATTTTAACATAATTATTTCAGATAAAGATAATTTATGAGTACTTAAAAAAACTAAGGTCCTACACGTACTTATACATAAAAAGAAACATTTATGTTTGCTTTACATTTAGGCTCGCAATATATTATTGTATTTTAACGCATGGTAACACAACTGCAGAGCAATAATTATTACTAAGAATACTTTATAGAATTCTATAAAGTATCGCATGTGTCGCATCACTACAGGCAGGCACTTGTTACGCGCGGCCTTGAATGCACCAATCACAGCGCACTTGACGTCCCCCGCGCTCCGCAAGTTTGGCAGCTTTGTTTTTAAGTAAAAATTAGGCTAAGCGGGGTCTTTAGGATATATGGTCTGTGAATATAGCCTATGGCCATCTATAAACTCCATTCTACACGCAGGTGAAAGAATTTTAGAAATTGCATAAGCGGTTCCTAAGCTTACCCATAACATTCAAACTTACAAACGTACTAAGCTCCAATCTCACAGACCCTTTCTCTTTATACGAGTAGTATAGAACTATAGATGAAAATATTACGCGTAAGATAAAGATGTTGACCTCCTCTTCTTAGCATTCAGGTATAATCCAAAGATAGCCAATTGGAATGGGCGTTGGTTTTAGCGGGAGCGCTTAGCTGCCATGTTGCACTACTTGAAAAGATAGTTCTAGTACTACTTTCTACTGGCAGAATTGGCTTAGGTACTAGCTGCATGTATTTATGCAAAAACCATTCGTCACTCTCTCACTTTCAGAGTCAGAGCGTGTGGCATTTTCCAGCCATCCCACTTCTGACAATTAACAAAACCAGATCCCACTTCTGACTATTAGGGCCAGAGCCTAACAAAACCAGGTCTTCACTGGCGGCTCCTCGCCACCAATCTCGTGTCTAATACCGTACTTACCCAGATCCGGTACATCAATGTCGTCCAAATCCTTCATAGACACATACCCGTCCGGTTTAATAACGAAGCCAGTTCCATCCGGTTTGATCAAGCTAACCTCCGGTTTAATAGGGACGTAGTCATCAGCCCCGTCGTTTAAATCAACAATTAGGTCCTTCGAGTTTTCGAACAAGGAGTTCGCTATGTTAGCTTCGTTTAAGAGTTTTAAAGAGTCTTCTAAAGCAAGATGGCGGTGTTCGGGAGTATGGCCCGAGGTGGAAGGGGTGTGGTCGGCGGCGGATTTCCGGTGGAGGAGCGAGTTGGTGGCCGAGCCGTAAGGGGGAGGTTGGGGGCGGTTGTAGTTGGCCGCTAGGTTGGTCGTTGACTTTGGGCTGTATGGGCGCACTAGGCTGTTGTTTGGGCTGAAAAAGGAATAAATTTAGATTATTATCTCGTCTCGGGAACGGCCTTCCACCAAGATCAGGAAAGTGCTAAACAAGTTCACTTTTCGCTGCGCCGCTCCAGTAAGTATGTGTTTACACTGGCGCGGCCTGAGATGCCGGTCAATAGTAAATTTGACTACAGCTGTCAAATTGACTATGGACCGCCACCGCAGGCCGCGCCAGTTATGAGAGGGTTAAGACCTGCAACACACTGGCGCGACCTACGGTGGCGCACAATTGTAAATTTTATTTAGACTGTGAGAGGCCTAACCGTTACCAAAAATATTTTTGAGCTGAATTGAATGATTGTAAGCATTCTGAATTTTTTGACAATTCTTATCCTACTTTTCTAAACCTACATCTCTTAACGAAAGGTAATTATTTTATTACTTACATATCTTGTTTCGTTAACGTGGAAGTTAACACGATCAAATTTTAAAAAAGTTAACAAAGAACAAAGCTTACCTATTAGTGTAGCCTAAGGTTCGTGAGTCTTTCAAGAAAATACAGAGATGTCGCTAGTAACTACGGGTGGTGAATGTGGTGAAAAGATATGCTTCATCACTCTATGGTTGGTAGCTCAGAGGGAGAGCGCTATACCGGTAATACACAGGACACTGGCAGAAAATAGATAGGTACAGAAGTTAATCACATGTATGTACCTCACTTTTCATACCTACGCTCGGCAGTCGCTCTAGGGTTGACAACTATGGCTTAATGCACAAACAACTATCGTCGTAGTGGCACTCGTATCCAGTTGTTTGATTTATTGTTGCGAATGAAACGGGAAGAATGGAAATATAAATTAATAATGACTATTAATGTTGAATTTAAACAACCGTCTACTCAACAGTTAGTTCGCAGACGCGTCTCAAGCGGATGGCACTCGCACTCGCTCTGGTCCGAACCGGTCCGAGATATCGTGTACGTGAGCAGTGTCCTATGTGTGCGTTGCTCGAGCGCACTATGTATGTACATTGATTTCTGTACCTATCCGTTTTGTGACACTGGTTCGAGTCCTGTCTTAGGCTTGAGACGATGATGGTTTATTCTTATTATAGTTGTTACCTGACTTCAGCGCTCCTGTCGCTAGTGTTGTCCACGTGGGTTTGCTCGGTGTTCGTGGGGTAGCGACAGAGCTGCACTTTATGAGACCTGTGCCCTCTGGAAAAAAGATGTTTTCGTAAAAATTTAACGGTTTATCATCATTTCATAAACAGCATTTCATACATGATTTTACTATAAACAACGATTCACAAGCTACCTATTCATTACACAAACCAAACCTATAATTACCGAAACTGCTCGTACTAAGATTAGGTAATTATTAGACAAATATTAATCTAGCAACCTGGTACACATTAATAAAATATTGAATGTTAAATTGTCGTTATAAAAATGATAATTTACCGAATATGTAAATTATTTATAAAATACACGTCCTCGATGGACGTAAATTATTGTTTCATAAAAAATAATATCAATCATGTCACGGTATTTAGCAGAAAAGTCAAAAAACATTCCTGTAGTAAATTCATAGAAAAGTAAACCATACAGTATTATAAAAAAATCGGCCAAGTGCGTGTCGGGCCACGCGCAGTGTAGGGTTCCGTAGTTACGTAGCTCCAGTCTATGAGAGGCCTAACTCGGCGTAGGGGCGTGCACCACAGAAACAAAATACATTCGATGAAAGTGTTAAGATCTCTAGAAACTCTCGGCAAAACATGTCTGTATAATGTTATTGATCAATTTTGTAGCGTTAACTAGATGGCGCTGTAGTTAAAGCAAGGAACGTGTAAAGAAAAGATTTAGTTAATAATATAATTAAAGCAGGTTACAACTTTGAAAGTGAATTTTCTTATGTTTTAATATTTATTGGGAGCGATTAATATAATTAATGTAAAGCATTAATAATTATTTAGCGTGAGCTTTCTAACCTTCTTCGTCTATAATCTGAACAGATATGGAAGATTGTCTCTACAAAGTAGTCTGATTCGGGGTCTTGCCTGCGAAATAAATATAAAGAAGTAAATTAAAAATCTTAGAAATAAAATATTAACAAATGCAAATGAAAAACTCAATAAATTAATACAAACTATTACTAACGAACTGTTTTCCATCTAACTAACGGCCGTATTCATAACAAGCCTATTTTAATTAAAATGCCGTTAAAGTTTGTTTGTCTTTATCTGTCACGTTAACATTTGTGTTCGTCAGAAAGGAACAGAGCACATTTTATTTAGCAGAGGCATTTTAAGTTTTATGAATAAGGGGGTAAGTATTTATTTATGTATATAAGTATGAATATCGTCGTCTAGTAACAATAGTACAAGCTTTGCTTAGTTTGGGACTAGTTCGATTTGTGTAAGATTGTCCACAAATATTTATTTCTATCATAATGATGCCAGCGCCACCTATGGACTTGTCAAGTGGAATCCTAAACTTCTGCATCTTCTGATAGATGTCACTACTGGCCACCACAAGTATCCAAGTGCAAAATGCGATTTACATGGCAGCATAACGTTCATAGCCTTTCACTCTTACTAAGGCAAGGCATGCTTCATTATCCTTGGACTCAGAATCATTAATATCGGTAGTGTTCTGTACTGTGTTTATCAAACCAATCGAAGACTCACTCACTATACAAGGTGTTACATAAGTGGTGATACAAAATAGCAAAATATGAATCTATACACGATTCTGAACAACTTTTACTATGGGACCAACTTTGTGTTATGACAGAAAAACTTTTTTTGCGATAGAATCATATTTTGATATTTTGTATCACCACTTATGTAACACCTTGTATATTCATGTTAGCAGCGGTATCTGTTGACTGGTTCGGATTTCATACCGTTGTATCTTCTGATAGATGTCGCTACTAGTCACCTTAAGTATCTAAGTAGGGAATCAAGTTGAATGCTCATATTTCTGTATCTTCTGATAGATGTCGCTACTGACCATCCTAACTATGTAGTGATCAAGTTGAATTTTCATACTTCTGTGTCTTCGGGTAGATGTCGCTACTAGCCGCCCTAAATATCTGAGTGATCAAGTTGAATGCTCATACTTCTGTATCTTCTGATAGATGTCGTTACTGACCCTCCGAAGTATCTAAGTGATTAAGTTGAATTTTAAAACTTCTGTGTCTCCTGATAGATGTCGCTACTAGCCGACCTAAGTATGTAAGTGATTAAGTTGAATCTTCATACTTCTTAGATGTCGCTACAAGTATCTAGGTACAAAATACTACTTACATGGCCAGCACCAGTGCAGTGGTTCTTAAGGGGCTACCCGAGGTTTCCATCGATTTTTGACAAGTTTTGAATCGTATTTCCTACTTTTGCACTAGAGATAGAAGTATAAATCAAACGGTTATCGGTTCTTCAATCTTTTATCTCCATTTTGGTCTACCGGATTTTGAAAGAAATGAATACTTAATTTTGTATGATCTTGTTAAACATTGTCTAAAATAACAGTTAATTTGTATCTCTATTGACGTGAATGATCTAACACATACGAAGTCTACATATTTGGGTTCGTCTGTGACTTCCCTAAAAACTGGTTTTCATTTTAAACCAATTAACACAAAAGTTATGGCCAGAAACCGGTTTTTTGGCCTAAAATTGTTCAACTTTGATGCCAAATATCTCGAAAACAATGAACTTTGAAGTAAATATGGGATACCATATTGCTTAAAGCTGTTGTTGTTAACATAATACGCTACAAAAAACCTAAACTAAGAGATTCAGATCGAAGGTACGATCCCATACGCTAATTATGGGAGCCCCTTAACCGGTGGTCCGTGGAAGCTCCCAAAGTTGTCAAATTCAAATTCAATTCAAATTAATTGGTCCGCGAAGCGATCGATCAAAAATATTAAATAAGTGCTAACCAGTCGACACAATGACCCCTAAACAGTAAGTAGTCCATGGCAAAACAAAAAACAATATAATGGTCCCACTTGACTAAACGGTTGAGAACCACAGCACGCCACGGCTATCGCAAGATGGCGCTCGAGCTCTCTCTTTTGTTCTCGCACTATCCGTCTCTCTCTTAGAGAACTTAGAAAGAGAGGTGTAGGGCGAGAAAAATCAAGAGCTCGTGCGCCGTCATGTAATAGTCGTGTGCTGGTCTAGTGGAAACACTTACATGGCCGCGTAATGGAAGCAGACGACAGCGGTCAGCGCAGCCACGGCCAGCATCAAGAGTAGAAGCGGCGCCGCGGCCGCTGCGGCCAGCAAGCGGGCCACGCCCCGCGCGGGCAGCGCCGCGCGCGCCGGCGCCGACCAGGCGGGCGCCGCCAGCGCGCGCGGCGCCTCGCGCGGCCGGCTCGCCGCCACCGTCAGGTACTCAAGGTGGGAGGTGGTGCGCGAGTTGTACACGGTGTTGTACTGGAAGGATAACTATACTAAAAGATCGAAAGAAAAGCAAAAAAATATGCCAAATAACGAAATTCAACCCATATCCGCCGAAAGACGTCCACTGCTGGACATAGGCCTCCCCCAAAGAATGCCAAAGTGACCGGTCCTGCGCTACCCGCATCCGGCGGACTCCCGCATCCTTTCCCAACCTACAAGCGTTTTAATCCTGCTTGTTAGACAGATAAAACGCTCAGGGATCGTGATATCACGCACTTTACGCACCCGTGTGGTTAGAAAGATTGACGCAGAACCGACGCAGCAGAGCGAAGCTACTTGCAGTTCAACGGTGGATAGCCATTAGGGTCGCCCGCGGATACCGTACGATATCATACAAGGCGGCTGCTCTTCTGGCAGAGTTCCCGCCACTGGATATCTTGGAAGATATCAAGAAGCGCTGCAAAGGATGAAATTAAGCCATTTCGAAAGGAGGCCCGCAGACAGATCATACTTCGCTGGCGTGAGCGGCTGGGAAAACCCGGTAGTACACGGCTGCAGATAGACACAGGAATCCTGCCGTACTTTGTACGTACCAGTAGCTAAAGCGGAAGGGCCGTGTGACTTACTCACTTACACAGGTACGCACCGGGCATGGCTGCTTCGGTCAGTAGCTCACCTACACATAATAGGGAAAGAGCGGACAGCACGATGTCACCATTGCTATTCTGACATGGACTCTGCACCAGTATTTTAATTGGGTGTCCCGAATCCGCGAATCCGCATTTAAAGGTAAAGTTAGCCTCACTATTAAACTCACCAATTCAAAGCTACACCAATCAAGAGTCAAGCCGGCATCTCTGAACAACCTCTCCACTGTGGTCCTCTTGTATTCGCGGGGACAGCTGGGCAGCTTGGATAACGGGCGCACTTCTTCTCTGAGGTTCTTCAGGTCTGTAGAGAACGGTGCGGTACTGCCGAGACGGATTACTAGCCTGCGGTAGAAAAATCGTTTGGGAATGGAGATGTAGGCAATACAGAGATCTCTAAGGGACTGAAGCACAATGAGAGTTGTTTAGATGTTATATTTATGCAACTGATTTAAGAAACTTCAATAGCCCGATGCAGAAATCGTCAGATTTAACGCCACAGAGACTTATTTCCTAGTAACGTCAGAATGCTTCATGTCTGACATACCCGTCATGCCTGCTAGGGAGGTGTGGAGCATAATGCCTGTTTAATATGCCAAACGAAAGCGTATAGGTCTGTTGACGTTCCCGACCATTCAGTGATTAAAGGATTCGCTGTCTTGACACCAAAAGACAAATAGCGTACCTATTCTTGGAAGCTCTGACTATCTTACTCACCACCGTGAACAAAATTCCACATATCTACCTACAGAGCAAGAGTTTCAACTTTAGGTCTTTCTCTTTCACTTAAATAAACAATTGATACAATACAATCGAGAAGGGCATGCTAAGATGGCTTAGGAGTGTATGAAAGAACACTAACAAAGAGTTTATGAAAGAGAAGTGGATGGTGAAGAATGTAATGAAAGTGAGTCCAGATCGTAGCAAGTAGAAGTCCGTGATCTCTGCCTATCCCTCCGGGAAATAGGCGTGATTATATGTAACAGGAATACAGTTTTTAGTTCTTACCCTTCCCCGTCGCTAGGTTTCAGCGGTAGTCTAGCTCCCAAGTCGATGGCGGAAGCCAGAAATGTAGCATACAGGTCGTGGTTGCTCTCTGGCCATAGTTTGTTACGGAAGATGTCCTTCAGACGAGTCATTCTGTGGAAACCAAATAATACCGTGACCATTATGCACCTGTGCCGAATGAAATGCACTCCCCATATCTACCCAGGTAGGCTCCTTTTAGGATCTAATGGTTTAATCGAACGAGCGAGCGAGCGAAGTTTTTTGCTGAAGTTTGGGCCAAAAATATTTTATCCGGATTTCCTGCTGTTCTCCTTTTATCAATCGATTTTCGTGAAATATTGTGTGCAGGTTCGTTAATTACATAGATTTTTTTGTCGATTGACTTATCGGAAATAATCCAGTAACTTTATACATCGGTAGTATGCGTCAAATCCGGTAGTTCTGATTGTTTGCAGACTTGTTTATGATGTTGGTCTAATGAATAATCCAAGTTTGTGACCTCGAGCGCCGAACGCAACGCAAGTGAAAACTTCTTTAGCGGCGCTGTGCACTTTTTGGGATGAGAAAAAAATGTTAAACTCGCCACAGGTGTAGGGGGGAGGGGGATGGGGAGCGTGGTGTAGGATTTTTTTTTCGCAACGTTAATATTCAAGTTTTCACTTCTGCCGGCACTCCTGGAGTGAAACCCGGTCTTTTTTTTTAAAGACAGCCTCTCGATTTCTACAGCTCAGAGCCACTAACTACCACTAGTATGATGAAGATTATTTGCAATAAATATTTCGGCATGTCGCAGGCCTATTTGTCTATTCATCTGTATTGTCAGTGTCACATAGATGGCGCTATAATAAATACCTCTTCGTTTCACAATACTCACCTGTACTGGCACATAGATGGCGCTGTAAGAATTCCTCTCATCACAGATTATGTTCAACTGCAGTGCTACATAGATAGCGCTCTAATAAAAACTTAAACTAGCTATAGTGGTCCATACTCAATAGATGGCGCCGTAATAAAAACTTGTTCATCTAACGATTTCGCCTCATACTTAAGGTGCAAGTTGGAACCCGACCGCAGACAGCCGCAGCAGACGACGTGTCGCGGAGACACGACTGGTTTGAATGTATTTCTATGACGGCGTCGTGTCGTACGAAAGGAGGACGTCGCACGTCGTCTGATGTTGCTGTCGAGTTTCAACTTGTACCTTTAGATAGCGCTGCCGCTGTAATAATAGTAGGTACTTACATTATTTATTTATTTATTTATTTATTTATTTATTACCATTAATATTAATATTAGCACTAACAGTTATACCTTACATGCTAATTGGTAAATTAATTATACTTATCATGCAAATTTGAAATGCAACATGTCAAATGATTTAATAATGAATACAACAGAAAAAAAAAATTAGAAAATGAATTATTGTTAGTCAAATTACTGATTATCATTCATCATTAGTAACAGGTCCAGAAATACAGATGGTCAATAAATATTATTAAGATAAAATTATATAATATTGAAAGGTCACGGAATATAGAAGGTCAATACAAAGAAATACAGAATGTCAAGGTTATTAATATAATTCAGGTTATGCAGTTATGGAGCTAGGAGTGACAACTTTCTCTAGATACCGAGAGGCAGCTGCCAAGAACTTTGGTTTCGAGCTCAAGAATATGTCCAGTTGGCTGTCACTGTCCAGTATATCATTTAACAGCTTTAGTGCTTGATGTAGAGGGGAAGAGGCTAGTGCGCGAGTCCTAGTTGGGGGGACAGCGAAGAGATCGCGGCGACGAGGGCGTAGATGCTTGGCGGAGACTCGTGGAACTCTGAGTCCTATAAGAGCAAGCAGCTGGGGGTTGGTCACCAGGCCGCGTATTAATTGGAAGAAGTATTTCACTAAATACATATTCCTCCGGGTCTCCAGTGAAGTATACCCTACCATACCAAGCACGAACAGGGTAGGATACATGTAAGGGTAGCTGCCGTATAGTTTTTTGTACAAGAATCGGACAAATATCTTTTGGACCTTTTCCACACGCAGCGTGTACTCTTGTTCGTGGGGATTCCAGATGATGGCGTTGGTTTCCAATTTACTACGAACAAAGGCGTTGTACAATACACTCATAGCAAGCCGGCAAGTAAGTAATTTGATCTGGCGGATGACGAATCCCAGACACCCTCTAGCCCCACTACAGATCTCAGTTATGTGAGGGTCGAAGGTGAGCTGGGTATCAAACCACGTACCGAGGTCCTTAATTGCATTTGTACGCTTCAGTGGTTTGCCTTCGATTGTATAATTATAGGTAACAGGGAGCCGAACACGCGCGTAAGTCATCAAATAACATTTCTGCTCATTAAGAGTAAGGCTATTATTATTAGCCCAGGCACAAACACCGTCAATATCCATTTGAAGTAGGGAGGAATCATAAAGAGTGTCAATAGGAAGTGCTAGCTTTAAGTCGTCAGCAAATAGGAGGCATGTTGAGTGATTTAATGCTGCCGGTAGGTCATTTATGAGGATGAGAAATAATAAAGGCCCAAGATTGCTTCCTTGTCCTATCCCTGATGTTACTAAGAAGGGAGCAGATCGAGAGCCTTCATACTGTACAAATTGATGCCTACGTGAAAGATAGCTTGCCAGGAATTCGAGCAAGTCAACAGAAAACCCAGCCATAGCCAATTTCTTAAGTAAAACATCGCTATCAACACGGTCAAATGCCTTCTGGAAGTCGAAGTAGGCTATGTCGATTTGCTTTTTCTCATCCAAGTTATTAGCTATTAGCGTGGTAATATTCAGCAAATTTGATGTTGTTGATCGCTTTGGCAGGAACCCATGCTGCTCGTCGCAAAACCAACCATGAAGCTGTTTATATACTTGGGCGTAAATTACTGATTCGAATATTTTCCCGAATACTGAAACAACAGCAATCGGTCTGTAGTTGTGGATATCAGATTTGTTTCCGGATTTATGTATCGGTAGGACTTTAGTTGTTTTCCAAACTAAGGGATACGTTCTATTTTTTAGAGCTAAGTTGAAAAGGAATTTAAGTGGTTGCACAAATGCTTCACGGCAGTCTTTAACTAGGTATTGAGGTATTCGATCAGGGCCCTGCGTTTGTTTGGGCCTGAGGCGATTGATGGCTGTGCGTATATCTGCTTCACTGTTGTAGTCAACTGTTATATGCCGGTTATTTGATCTGGAAGATTCTGTGTTAGCAGCCGCGGCAGCCGCCAGAGCGTCAAGTTTTGGGATATTCTGAAGGAATACGCTCTCAAAGAAATTGGCGAACGAGTCAGCGACTTCTTGTTGAGACATACTGCCAAACGTGGCAGGCTGATTAGATAGACGGTGGCGTTTCACATTTCATACGTTTCATATTCCTTTCTAGTTTATGGACGTACGAGTGTAAGTCAGATTCAGATCTAGCATTTACCATTCTCCTGTAGTACGAAAAAAATGCGTAGTAAAGTTGGTTACCGGTTTGTTTATATAGTTTATGATAGGAGTTTTTTATTTTGTTTAAATGGATTAAGCCAGAGGAAAACCATAATGGGTATTGTTGGTTGTTCATGTTTGTAATGGTTTTCTTTTTTAAGGGGACATATTTCGTTAAAATATCGTTCAAAATAGAATAGAAACACGCAGTACAGTCATTTATATTGCATAAGTCCTGCATTTTGGACCAGTCTGTTGTCTCGATGTTATGGTATAACTGATGAAAGTCTGCTTTTCGGTAGTTTCTCTCGGGTGGCAGAGCATCAGATTGAATACTTTGAATATGGACTTCATCAGGACAATGCTTACTAAACAATGTAGGACATGACATTTCAATGTTTAGAGGGACGTGGTGCTTTTCAAAAGTTACCAGTCCAGTGACAGCCTCTGTAACTGTGTCTTTATTATTCTCATTATTCGATATTACTAGGTCCAATATCCGGTTAAGACTATTTAGTATAATATTATGTTGTGATAAATTACAGTGACAAAGAAAATTTTCAAACGCATTTCGTACACTAGCTGTGGTCGAATACATATTAAAATCGCCGACAATTATAGTGGGATAAGAATACATATTTAAGATTCTTTCTAAACACTCCAGAGTAGATTGGTAGCGAGAGTCATGCACTCTGGGTGCTAAGTACACTACGCACAGTATAAATCGAATGTGACCCTTTGTGACTAGTGCGCAAACGATTTCATCTTGCGAGTGAGCTCCGCAGTCTAACTCCAACAGGGTGAATGGCGCTCGCGCTGCGAGCAGCACCCCTCCGCATTATTACTACAGAGGCCGGGAAATAAGGGTTTGCCGGCCGAGCGTAGCGAGAATAAAACTCCAAGGAATCAAAATGTTCATGGCTGAACGTCGTAACGCTGTGCCACAAATAAATTAAAAAAACCATCTTGCAGGCCTAGGCCTCCAATTTTCATTACGTGTTTGGGAAAATACCTGTGTTCATCCAGCAAATCCTCAACGTTCAGGTTATCAATTTTCAGCTCGACCTCGTGTTTCGCCATCTTCTCCCTCCTGTGGACGTCTAGCACGAGAAGCACCCTCCTCGTCTCGTAGTCCTGGCGATTGAGGCCTATTACCTCCAACTGAAAAAAAATGGTGGACTTTCAGTGCAAGTCACGACGTTTGAAATCCCAAAATTGACCACTATCGCTCTTTGTATATTAGCATTGTCGAAGTTTCTATTATGCGGCTTCTAGACGGGCTATACTGTTTGCGTCTATACCAGTAAACTCCGTTAAACAGAAAGTTTACCCAATTTCACACTAGATGTCGCTGTAACGCCCGTTGCGAATCCTGAATCACGCGAACGGTATGTCGACGTAGAATGTATAAGCAGGTCGAGACAAATGAGAGTTGTGACAGCTGGGAGTACATACAGTACTATTCTGGAAATGTGTGGGCGGCAACTATGGGCGTATTGCTCGTACTTCACTTCCATGCTAGAATTGCTAGAACAAGACGCAGATACACATTTTCGTAAAGGTACTCGTATATCCCGTCTCGAAGCCCCACCTAAAGGGAATCAAACCAATCGAGACGAAACAGAAGACTGATTTTAACATGTAGATATGCGCATTTGAATAGGAGGAATTCCCATACAAGATAGAGTCAATTCGCCAGTTAGCGACCATTTAGAATTAGATGAGTTATTGAACAGAATAGTACATTTCGTAACTAGGGCGGTCAATTCGTGAATGATCGCAGGTGTTTGTGGCGCGAACCGAAGGTGAGGGCCATAAATATGCGCTCTGGGGCTTTACGAATTACCGCCCGTGTTGCGTACAAAAATTTACGTCTTCACCTGGCCACAATGCGAGTTTTCCAGTACGCGCAGCGTGCATTAAAACTCGCATTATGGCCAGGTGTGACGTAAACGATATTTTTTAGTTATTTTAGCAGATTCCTATTCTATAACTGAATTGTGTGATGAGCATGAATATTTGTTTCTGAGTCATGGATGTTTTCTACGTATTTAAGTATTTCTATCTATTATATATATCATCGTCTAGTACCCATAACACAAGCCTTATTGAGCTTACTATGGGACTGGCTCGATTTGTGTAAGATTGTCCCCTTAAAAAAATAAAATAAATAAATAAAATAAATAAAAATAACTACAAAAGAAATGCATACGTCAACTGTTATAATAGTGTCTGTAATGTAGAATTGAGGTTATCTTCAATTGAAAAAACCTTGTCCCTTTTGTGTGTTTAGGTGGTCGCTAACTGAACCTGGTTCTGCAACCAGCATCAGCATAATGACACAGCCGCCCAGCTAGCACGATATGTTTTACCTTCACGTTCCACGGCGAAAATGTACCTACTGAAAGTTGAAACGTCACTTGTAAAACCTACTCGTAACTTGCTAGGGCCTCTGGGATGCAAAAAGTATCACTACGCCTCTTTTACCCATAGACCGCAACAGGAAATAACTACAACTTAGAAAAGCTGAAAACCCCCCGACATTTTCATTTCAAAGTCCAATATCGCAAAAACGGCTAAACAGATTTTGATGAAACATGGCTAAGAGAGAGAAGATAAAATTATCTATGACATAAAAAAACGCATTCAAATCGGTCCGTCCGTTTGGGAGCTACGATACCACAGACAGATACACAGATCCACAGACAGACACGTTAAACTTATAACACCCCTCTTTTTTCGTCAGGGGTTAAAAATCAAGGTGGCATCCACGCCACGCAAGTCTTAAATGCAAGGCCTGAGTGGACGCCCCGCTCGGAGCGGGGCGTGCAGCGTCCATATAAAACAAATGCAATTTATATGGACGCTCGACGCCCCGCTCTGAGCGCGGGGCGTCCACTCAGGCCTTACACTTAGTCTTCTTTCTGGACTTCGTATGAAGTCGGTGGTAGGTGGGTGGCATCAGTGATGAACTGGAGTTCAAGTCTATAGCAGCGAATGGGTTAACCAGTCAGCGCCATTAACGACGCACTATGTGTCAGACCGCTACGGATTACGGCGTAGCACATGGAGCGTAGCCTGGCGCTGCACGAGTTAATTAATACGAGAGTCTAGTCACCGTCCCGATACCGAGACTTTTACGGCCCGATTACAACAAAGGCCGGTGCGTTCCAAACAAATGCACAGAGACAGCACCATCTCTGTAGACGGTGCCGTCTCTGTGCATTTGGTTTGGAATAATTGGAATGCTCCCTACGGTCGCCGCCGCTAAAAGCCAAAATCATGGCTCTGAGGGGCTGCCGCGAAGTGAAAATGAACTTCGTTCGAATATCTCCGTCTGTCGCTCGAGCTAGCAAGTGCAACAGAGACGGAGATACACAAACGAAGTTTGTTTTCATTTCCCGGTAGCCCCTCTGGACCCACCACGAAACGAAAACGAACTTGTTCTTTCGCACTTGCTTATTCGAGTGACATAGAGGGGGCTACACAAATGAATTTCGTTTTCGTTTCCCGGTTTCGTTATGTACGATTCCCACCGAACGGGCCGGGCCGGGTCGCCTGGCGCCGCGTCGCAACGGGTGGCGATTCTGATTGTATTTGTTATTTAGAGAAAAATGAAACTTTTCAGTAACCCTTTCAATCTGCATCATAAAATACAGCACATTATTTTTTGTCACATTTGACCGGTTCGAGTCCCGACTGAGGCAAGCGATTTTTCATAAATCAGTATTTATTGTTTTTAAAAACAAAGGAAAGTCTCCCTTACACAAAATGTGCTATTTACAATATTTAAGGTAGTTGCCATCCATGTGGCATTCGATCTTTCCACCCTGTATAGGTACCTATTAAAGCTTCAAATTCCTTTGGTTTTTTGCAAGTGGCAAAAAACGCGCAGGCGCGCTCTGGCCCGGCCCGGTCGGTGAGAATCGTATTAGGCGTTACCGATTTGTTTCACATTCGAACCCAATTCGATCCTCGCTATCGGACAGGGAAGCAGCTCGTGATTATTTCAAACTATTATTTAAACTACCAACAAGTCACCGTACAGTGATTTAGTTTCCTACATCAAGGTCAATAAACTAATAAAAAAGTTTTTTTTACATTTCCGTTTTGTTTACATTGGGCAACCTTGATACCAACATTGATCCAGAAATACCATAGAGTAGCTACAGCTATAAATAAAATAGACATACAGTGATCGGTGATTTAGTGCCCCTTGGTGGGGTTCCAAAAATAAATCCGGAATGGTGGCGTCCACTATAAATATAACGAAGCCACGATGGTAACTCCGGTTTGCCCATTAAAGCTGCGTGGAACCTGTATTGTTGATCAAATTCTGAAAAAAAAAAACATAAACTTAAAGCGAATGGCCTGCCGAATATTTCAATTCAGACATTTATGTAGGGATTCAGCGTAGAGCTTAATTTAGTTTTCCAATTACCAGAATATAAAAATCTGAAATCAGTAATAAAAACATTCAGGTGACCAACCTTGATAAGTCCAGTTAAACAAATTAGGGCTGATTGGAATCGCAAACATTTCAGTTTCGACCGCATTATGAACGTGAGCGGACGTTAGAGCCGTCAACAATCCGAATATAAATGCCTGCGCCTTCATTGTTCTGCAATACAAAACACGTATACAGTCTTTCATTCAAAAATTCGAATTAGGAACGCGCGAAACGCGAGCGAATGTATTTTTTTTTTCAGAACAAAAGCCTGGCACTGTTACCTTTCATCCACGGCTGAACAGGCTCACAACGTAGAAACCCGACCTAATTCACGAATATAGAAGCAGGCAATCGATTTCCATTTCAGTGATTGCAGGCGGTGCACTGAATAAAGTCGCACATGTGCAGAAGGTAGGGCAACAGGGAGGGATTGTGTCCGTTGGAAAATTACGGTCGTCCCGCTCACTCCTGATTGTAATTCGGCACACGAGGAAATTGAATGCCATCAATAAATTGTGCATGGCCCTGGATTCACATTTATAGATTACTACCTACTTATTTACAATACCTACTTACCTATGTATGACGAGAATGTTTCTGATAGGTAGTTAATGTTTTTATAAATAAATAAATACTAAGGGAGAATCTTACACAAATGGACCTAGTCCCAAACTAACATACTTATATAGATAAATAAATACTTCATCATCATAATATCAGCCGAAAGACGTCCACTGCTGGACATAGGCCTCCCCCAAAGAGTGCCAAAGCGACCGATCCCGCGCCACCCGCATCCAGCGGACTCCCGCAACCTTTACCAGGTCATCAGTCCACCTTGTCGGGGGCCTACCCACGCTGCGCCTTCCGGTACGTGGTCGCCACTTGAGAACCTTTCCGCCCCAACGGCCATCGGTTCTACGTGCTATGTGCCCCGACCACTACCACTTAAGTTTAGCAATCCGAATAAATACTTAAATACATAGAAAACATCCATGACTCAGGAACAAATATTCGTGCTCATCACACAAATAAATGCCCTTACCGGGATTCGACCCCAGGACCCCTTGCTTCGTAGGCACCTGCGACCATTCATAAAGATTAAAGTTATTTAGGTATACCTAGTTACTTATCTACTACTTAGTGTGGTAAAGCTAGTAAAGCTACACCAATTTATATGGTTATTTGTCAGTGTAGTTATACTTAGTCACTTATCTAATCCGATATTTCGATCGATTGATCGTAGGGCGTTGTTCAACTTAGGGTGCAGATAACTCGAGTCGAAAAAAGAAGTAGGTACCTAGTAGTACTAGTACCCCTACCTAACATAAAAAAACCATAAAATGAAGTGCCTATTTGAGGGTAGGCAGACTATCAAGGCTTGTTTTTTTACCTCAATGTAGCACTAGGTATAGTCGCTGCATTAAATAAACTAGATTTTTTTATAAATCAATTTGACCGTGACACGTACGACAGAAACAAAATAAAGAACTTACCCACGTCACTAGCCTATTTATTGTCTACCCAGTTTAACATCTTTTTATTATAATAATCACGTTAACGACAAAAATAAGCAAGTACGTCCCTGAAAACTGGGCGGTGACGTAAAATGAAGAATTGACGTCATTGGTTAAAACCCTGACAAATCGAAATGGTTTCTGCTGCGTTCCGTTTCACTCTCCACAGCAAATTTATCTGAATACTTAAAATTATATGGGCCTTTTCTCACGAATTTAAATAGCTAAATGTATTTTCTAATGATAACCAAATATAAAAATATACGATTTGATTTTTTACCTCTCTCTTTCACAATATTGGCGGCAATCATTAATGATCAATATGATTTTATCGAACTATACGGTGTTACGTTCGTACGGAAATGGGTGTAAAAAATTGACATTCATTTCGTTCCATTCATTCATTTACAAATGTCAGAAAGGGCTAGGCGAATTTGCAATCTTGTGAAAAAATATGTTGTTTACGACTGAAAATAACAAATGTAACCACTAAAATGTTATCAGTTGTGTTCGGAGGTAGGGCGTGCGTGCGCCAGAATAGTGCGGCGTCGAAATAGCGCCGTTTGTGGAGTGAAAAGGGCGTTAAACCTACCTCCAGGGAGGGAAATCGTTTTCGCCCAATTTCTGTTTCGGGATCATGTTAAAGTTCAAAAAAATGGGATCAGATAAAGTGCCGTTGTTGCTGGTGACTGCTAATGTAGGATCAATCTTCGAGGACGTGAGTTTTTACCATTTTAATTGATTTTTCGCCTGAAGTAGTCTTTAACGCCTACCTACTTGTGCAATTAATTGGATTAATTTGGCCTAAATAACCGTCATATGTATGTTATCCCATTGAGCGAATTAACAGTGATTAAGGTGGTTCGTAACGGGCGATTTTTTATACAAATTAAGCAAAAATGATAATACTGACTTATATTACGGATAACATTTTATCAATTTTAACATTATTCTAATTTCAGCTAACTCTCGTTTTGTTTTGTAATCAATATTGACGACCGCTGTAGCCTAGTTGGAAGTGACCCTGCTTGCGAAGCAAGAGGTCCTCGTTTCGAATCTCGGTGCATTTATTTGTGTGATGAGTATGAATATATCTTCCTGAGTTGTGGATGTTTTCTATGTATTTAAGTAATTATTTATCTATATAAGTATGTTTATTTTTGTCTAGTAACCATAGTACAAGCTTTTATTAGTTTGGGAATTGGTGGAAGATTGCCCCCTAATATTTATTTATTTATATATCAGATTACAAACATTTGTTCACCTGGGTATAGAATGGACTTCCTGTATGGACATTGCAAAATAGGGGTGGATATCCACAGACGGCTAGTTTTCAATAATGTTTCAATTAATATTACACAAATAGAACTGGCCCCATAGAATGCTCAATAAGGCTTGTGTTATGGGTACTAGACAACAATACATTTAATAGATATAAATACTTAATGATGTAAAAAAATATTCATACTCTCAAAATAATCTTTATTTAATTGTGCTGTAACAAGCAAATTCAAATCGTCAGTTAGAAACATTAAGCTATTTTCTTAGAGCAATTTATACATACAAAATTATACATACAAAATTAAAATTCTATGGAGTAAAATTTTTATAAAATATACTAGTCTAGAATGATTCTAGAAAAACGATCTAATGTCAAAAAATATATAATGAGAATAATAAATTTAAAACACAATGTCATTAAATTCAGGCTCATTAGCAAATATGTATAACTTGTAAATTACCTTATGCATTATTAATTAGTGTAACAAATGTGAAGAATTACAACTTAAGTTCTAAATAATGATAAATTCAGCATATATCTTTATTGTCTTGTGTCTCACTTCTTCATTGGGTGTTAATTTATATATATATGTAGTGAGGTACGTAATTACAAAACAATGTGTGGGAGCTGAGATTATCTGGCTTCTTTTGAAACTGATGAAGTGCAGTCAGGCTAGAAAATACCTAAGCATTACTAGAAAAGTTGTAGCAATAGAGTTAAGTCAGACATTGATAGTGACCACCTAAATGGCTCATACTAATTGCACCAAATTGTCTGTAATCTTAAGCAGTGTTCGTAAAAATCTGAACATTTAATGTACCTACTTGAAGACTGCCTGTTGTTTACCTCTTAAGTTTTTATGTATTATTATTATGTAGTATTTCATTCATGTGTTGAGGTGTGCAATAAAGCATATTGGGTTGTGTGGAAAGTTTGTCAAGTTTTATGGAATGACAGCTGCTAGCTCCATATTTAAGGGGGCGTTTCGGAGCAGCGCCGCGCGAAGTTTAGGTTTTTAGCGCTACTCACACAACGATAGAGGCTCGCGCACCGCACACTCACACATGCACGTATACACAGTGGGGCGTCGGACTTTGACTCTCCAACAAAATTGTAACTTTGGATTTTGTTACCAAATATAAAAATTGTTATGTCAAATATAGGTATTTCATCTTAATACCTACCAACGTTCGCCCGAACCGAGCGCGCAGCCTATCTAACTATGTGGACCGTTGTTTTGTTCGACCGAACGGCTTATAGTTAAAGCAATGACGCGTAATTCAATGTTGGAGAGGCAACCAGATGGCTAGCGGTATTTGAGCTCCCGAAGTGTTGTGGAACCACCCTGTGCAACCCGAATTGAGCCAACTGTGACTGGTTCGGAAATAGGAGAAGGGTTGTAAAAAAAAATGTTGCGTGGCAACCGATTGAAACGCGGTAGCCTGAAAGTGTGTACGCTGTCTATATAGTGGAATTTTTATGCCATCCCTCCTAGTGTGACCGGAGCCGAGTAAACGAGCGAAGAAAAATAAATAAAAAATTGGCAGGCAACCGCTTGAATACAAACGCGAAATTCGACAAAATGGGAATACGCCAAGAATACGCGCAATAAAAGGTTTTGCAATCAATTGCCATGGACAATTTTTGCTTGGGAGGGCCGGTTGCCTCTCCGACATTGAATTACGCGTCATTGCTCTGAATATTAGGCGAGGGCGATTTTTGCCATATGTATGTAGGAGGGTCGGGCGGAACTGGTGGAGATTCACTATTTTCCCCACTCTCGTTAACCATGATATTTCACGAAATAGTCGATCTACACTCTTTAGGTTTAATCAGTTTGATTAGAATTACAAATAGCACGAAATAATCATAAACCACTCGGATGAAAACAGATTACTAATTCTGTAACACGGAACGTGAGGAGATTCATTATTTTCCCCACTCTCGTTAACCATGATATTTACCGAAATAGAAGTCGATCTACACTCCTTAGGTTTAATCAGATTGATTAGAATTACAAAAAGCGCGAAATAATCATAAACCACTCGGATGAAAACAGATTACTAATTCTGTAACACGGAACGTGATGAAGTCGGCGGAAGGTTGGGAGCACAACCGCACTACAGCTCGCGTCTCATTCCAAAGCGAGTTGCTTGTCAACGTGTTTCCCACTCCACCTCCATGTGACAGCTGTCAGATTATAGGATTATAATGTAAGTATGAGGAAAAAATTGTTCGTTTCCGGAACATCGCCGGCCGCTGCCGCTGCACGCTCGCTACGCTCGCTCGGCTCACACCCTGTAGGTTCGCGGTTCTTCCTAACACTCCTCCTCGCTTCGCTCGTCGTTGTACCCACACTGACCTGCCTCAGAATCCAACAAAAAATTATTATGCTAACTATACGTTACTAATAATAGTAATTATCATAATTCCAAAGCAAAGTTTATATTTTCCCAAATGATATTTGACGGTTGGTTTTTTGCCTAAGCAAATCATTTACTTCATAATTATTTGCCACATAAAAGTTAAGGGTTACCTTTGTTTTACCAAAAAAAAATTGACAAATTATCACTTCCCAAAACATTTTTCGTAGAATTTCATTTGCCAAATAATCGTTTGCCAAATTAACACTCGACAAATAATTCTTACGCAAACCTTATGTTTGGCATATTCATGTTTAGGCAATATCTCGTTTAACAACTGGTACTTTGACCAAATTTCATTCAGTCAAATATGTTAGTTGGCATAATATGTTTTAACCAAAACAAAATAAGGCAAGTGATTCGTATCGTCAATATTTAAGTGACTATTTCTATTCAGTCGGTTAATCAGCAGAGGAACTCTTCAATGACAAATCATTTGCATCTTTATTTCAATGGTGTATAAGATACACAATAAAATAACATCTTTTTTGTCATGTGGGTAGGGAAAATTAATTTGTGTAGAAGTCGCAATTCTAATCTAACCGCCAGCGTGTCGACGTCACCCCGCTTGGCGGGGTGCCTATTTCCGCTCTAAGGGACACAAGCTAACCCTAACCTAACCTACCAAATAATGCCATTGTTACGATTGTTTGTTTTTTTACTGCTAGGAGGCTTCGCCCCCCGAGCCCCCCTTTTTTCGCTGCCCTAACCTAATTTAATGCCTTTGCCTACCCACCTACTTAACCGTGCATTTTTTTTTTATTTAAGGGACCGTGCCGTTTTATTAATAGTATTTTGGTAAAATGTCATAACCCAAACAATTGTGATGTTTGTCTATTTATAGTTTGCCATAACATTAACTTGACGAAATGTTGATTGTCTAATGTTTTTTTGCCTTATTAAAGCATTTGCTAAAAGACCACATGCCATGATGTAATTTTTCGTAATAATATTTTGCCGAATGAAAATTTGACGTAATGAAAATATTCGTATTAAAATTGTGCCAAAGTTTGCATTGGCAAACAAAATAGTTGCTAAAATTTGTTTGGGAAATGAAATTTGACCAAAATAAATTTGGTAAAACAACAGGATCCCAAAAGTTTGTTGTAGTATTGCATTATAAAAATGTTGCCAAATAAGCATAGTACAAAGTAAAGTTATGCCAACGATTGATTTACCAAATGAAAATTCTGCGAAAATTTGGTTGCGAAGTGAAATTTAAAGAAACATATTTCGTCGAAAAGGCAGTAAACCATTTTGGCCCTATAGTTAAATATCGAACTCACTAACAAAATTTCACGAGAATCTGTTGAGAGATGCGACCTATAGAGTATAATTAGTTGTCAATTACATCTAATTATACTCTAAGTGCTAATTACTACCCAATCCTTTTTTATGATCAAACCGAGGAAGCATGTTGTTAAGTTCTACGTGATTTAAATATGTTAATCAATGAACATAAGAATAATTTTCGTTTGAACCACTGTGTACTCATTTTGTGTAAGTACACGGTTCGATCGCAATCTGTCAATGCGGCGCCAAGCGACGTGGTCTCGCTCCGGAGGCTCGCGGCCGACTGAACGCGGCCGCCGCGAGCGGTCGCACTTGTAGTGAGCCGGCCGCTCCATACTAATTCGTATGAAGAATTAGAGCGTAAAAATTGGGCATCTTTGTGATACTTTTACACGAAATAAGTACATATTTGTTAAGAAATGAAGATTGCAAGGATTTAACTATAGTTTTAACTTTATTATTTGATACAATTCATTTAATAATTCTTGATACTTACGACTCATTTGTTACAATACGGGAGTGCGTTTTACACGTTTTTAGTGTTTTTCTGTTTTTTTTTACACTTACCTATAAGCATTATCTTAAATTCGAATGATTCAAGAGGAAGTAACATTCATTGGCTAGCTGTGTAATATTTTTCAAGGATGTGGAACATCGTTTACTATATAATTCTCTTACATTCCCGACCCTCGATTGCCCCCTGCCGGCCCTTAACGTTAATCGTTGTAATATAGTAATAAAACTAATAAAGAATTAACGCGGGTGCGGAAGAGGAGCGAAGGTGACTTATCATACTTACAATGATTAAGTGTATTATTTCATTTATGGTTTGCCGAATAATCTAGTAAATGTAGAATTTTGCAAGGAAAATGTTACGTTAAAGGGATGCCTTTATTCGAGTCGAACACGTCCCCTAGACAGAGACACGCTTATGCCTTCCGCGTACGAGAAAAATAAATGTAACACTCTTCGGGAATATCTTTGAATGGAAGTTCTATTTAAGTTTCATTACTGAGGTTTCAGATGAGATAAAATATGAAGTAGGTATAGTATTAACTTGATTGTGTCGTAAAATAATGTATCGTTTGAGTAGGCTGAGTAATAATTTACTTTAAAAACAAAGTTTTAACCGACTTCAATTTAGTACTCCGCCAAGGAGGAAATTATTTCCAAATTTTTTTTACAATTTACCACATGAACTGATTTCCGATAGCAAATGCGTTGATTAATAAAGAAAAAAACCGAATCGCAGTATGTGGGCCGATAATACTTGAGGACTTCCGTCGATTCCCCAAGATCATCACCAATGGCACTTCATTAGTTCCTATTTCAACGGTATCTTATCCAGAACCTGTGACGTACTTTTGCACTTTTAAGTACATAATTGAGCAATTCGGTAAGTCATCTGTGGTCTTCATCATCAATTCCTCGCCACCAAATGTATGATTTTCGGATGTAAATACACGAGTTATAACAGAAAATACCAAAATTACTACATTCCTCATGGATCCCATCATCTAACTAAATTTTGAAAAAAATGGGACCCATTTGGAAGTATATACAAACAAACAAAAAAAATTTTTTCGAATTGGCGCATCAATGAGTTCTGAGGTAACAAACATAGAAAAAAAATACAAAAAAAATGCAACCGAATTGAGAACCACCTCCTTTTTTTTTGAAGTCGGTTAAGAAGAGGAAAATACAGACCCAACTTTGGATTTTTTTCTATCAAGGTATTTTTAGGTATCGATCAGATTATATGTATAGATGAACAATTATAGTCAAGAATCATATATCTGAAAATAATAATAATAATAATAAATACTCTTTATTGCACCACAACAAGAGAGACAAACAGGTTACAAAAAAATCTGTCCTTATTGTTTCTTAATCCAGTCAGAACAGCGTTTCAAAGCACGCGATAATTTCCAATGCACCTCCTTAAGTTTCCGACCTAGTTTTTAGGTACCATTTTCATTTCAAGGAGCATTTTTTGGTATTCTTAAAACAGCAGTGTTACAGTTGGCTCTATACGAAAGTTACAAGATGATAAAATACTTATTTGTTTTACTAACCTACCATCAACTCAGAATCTTGAAATTTGGTACTGTTACAGGGCAGCCTCCGTGGAGCTTGAAGAAAACTCTTGTATACACCCAAGCAGTTTATTATACCAATTACAAACACTGCACAACTTATACTTAGAAATACTGAAAAAAAATATATCAAAATTAAATTACGACTAACTTATGTTTCGTTAATGTGTAGGGTGTTATACAGTCGTAATGCTGTCGATGCTTTACCTACATTAGGCAATATTTGCGTGTATACATAACAGTACGAAGCAACGTCTTATAGCACAGATAAAGGAAAAATTGCGAAAACCGCAAATTCTTGTATGAAACCCTCGGTGCGCGAGTCCGACTCGCACTTGGCCGGTTTTGAATTACTACCGCTCACAGAGCCACTAAGTATGAAATATGACCGATTTACCCATGAACGCGGGGAAACTAGGAGGCTCACTAACGGAGTCAAATCCCCCCCCCCCTCAAATCTAAATCCACTATATGAGGATGTGTGGGGGATTATCCGAGTCAACGACACAAGTCATGTGAACGGAGGGTGCCTCTAATTAAATTAGTGACTCAACGATGACAAAAATGCCAATTAAGTTCAATCAATAAATACGCAAATCCAATTTGTTACTTATGACGCTTCATTTGTGTCTGGAATTGGCGGGGAGCCTTACCTACTTAATGCTACGAATATTATAGATCGAAAGTGTGTCTGTCTGCCTTCACGCTGAAACCGCCGAACCATTTGAGATGAAATTTAGTATGGACATAGTTTTTATCCCGGGGGAGTACGTAGGATAGTTTTTATCCCGGGGGAGTACGTAGGATAGTTTTTATCCCGAAAATCACTCCCTGAGGGGGTGAAATGGGGGATGAAAGTTTGTATGGAGCTACGATATAAACGAGTCCCACCCAGACGGGGTCGCGGGCAGAAGCTAAATATTTATAATTAACGAACCGGCTCACAAAAATTCACAAGAACACCGGTAAAGCGGGACATCCCATTTGACAACCTCTGTTGCCTAGTTTGTAGTGACACTGCCTACGAAGCCGGAGGTCCCGTGTTCGAATCCCGGTAAGGGCATTTTGTTTCCGTCAAGAGCATGAATTTAAGTATTTATTTATCTATATATTATATAAGTATAGTATATCGTCGTCTAGTACCCATAGTACAAGCTTTGCTTAGTTTGGGACGAGGTCGATCTGTGTAAGAATGTACTCAAATATTTATTTAGGTATTTTATTTTAGCCGGACATCCGGATATACAATTTTCAGCCCAAGCTGAGGCATCGAACTTCGTTCGCTTCGCTATCTCGTTTAATTAAGAAAAAACCGGCCAAGTGCGAGTCGGACTCGTGCACGAAGGGTTCCTTACCATTATCTATAAAAATGCCAAAAAATCATGTCTGTTGTATGGGAGCCCCACTCTGACTCGCACTTGGCCGGTTTTTAGTATTTGTTGTTATAGTGGCAACTGAAATACATCATCTGTGAGAATTTCAACTGTCTATCAAGGTTCATGATGCCTCATGAACCTTTACGGAAGGTTTATTTCATAGAAATGCATAGAAACCTGTCGTCCTGATTGATATTTAATGGTAGCTATTCGGTGAAGCCTCCGGGTACGACATAGTGAAACAATACTGCTTTTACCACCATCTGCAATATTATGTCACGTATAAAGGGATTACCTAGGTGCCAAAGCTGACCCGGGCTCCTCTGGGTGCAACTGGGAAGACGCTGGGAAGATGAGGCCCAAATATGAGCGAGATGGCATCTGATGTGCCGGCACGTGCCCTACCTCTCTTTCCCGTAGTTGGCCAGTCGGTTAGTGTGGATAGATTTTTATTTCAATTATTCGTTATCAGGAACACGATGTTATTACCGGGCATAGATAACTTATCGCCGTTGGTGGCTAATGCTAAAAATAATATGTATAACTACACATTATTAAATGTCCTGTTTTTAGGAATTTTTACATTGAAAATCTTTAAACTGTACCTTTCTGACGGCTAGTCTCATCGTATTCGTATGGCAGCTTAAACATTAGATATGTTAAAGCAACACGGTACAAAGTTGTTCAACCCCCTTTGACTTCAACCGTCTGGGGTAATAATATACGTACATAAATAAGGACAAATATATGTATATATATACACGCGTTTATAACATTGTCAATGACAATAGAGTCCTGAGCCACAACTATGGATGTTGCTTCATCGGATGTCCGTAAGTAAGCGGTTGAAGTCCAAAAGTTGAAAAGGACCATTTATATATTTTCTCAAACATGCAATGAAATATTGACGTCGTGTTCTTCATAATGGGCTTCGCAGTGTCACGTTTCGGGCGCAGCGAGACGAGAGATCCGTAATGGAATTTCATACAAAATTGGAGGCCTAGGCCTTTACACGATTTATTTCACAGCATCACGGCTTTGAGACATGAAAATTAAGTTTGATTTCTTGGAGTTTATTTATTTATTTCATTGCATGTTTGAGAGAAGCACTAAGTATAAATAAATACATACATACATACATACATACAATCACGCCTTTATCCCTAAAAGGGGTAGGCAGAGCACATGAAACTTATGTTCCAGTACCACTTTTAGCATAAATGTGGGTATAAAAGATCGACAAAATGTGATATCGCAGTGACAGGTTGCTAGCCCATCGCCCGCAACACACTTTAACCCTGTTCCTTTAGTCGGCTCTTACGACACCCACAGGAAGAAAGGGGGAGGTGCTATTCTAGCCCGACACCACACGGGAAAAATAAATAAAAGTAAATAAATAAATACATCGGCGTGAAAAGGGGTTGCTAGCCTCATAACTATCCTGTAACGTCCATATGTACTCGGCCGGCAACCTCTTGCTTCCCGGCCTCTGAAGTAATGTACTATTAGTCTATTACACACTCACGAGCATCGTTAATGCTTATAGAAACATATGCGTATAATAACTAATAGATTTACTAGTAGAATAGATAACTAACTAGAGAATTAGAATAAATAATCTAATTTAGCTCATTTGCCAGTGCCTCATATAGTAATATAAGACCGACAACATAAATTTAACATGAATTTAATGCAATTAACACGCCTCACAAGGTACCATAAGTACCTATCTAGGCTGTGTCATCTATAAATAAAAATAGAACTTAATAGGTTCCGTACTTGTATAGGGAAAATTATGAAGATTTAAATCATACAGAAAACAATTTTAATACAAGCAAAAGTAGTCTCTAATGCAACTGCGTAAAGATCTAATTCCGCTGAAAAGGGTTATTTTATTTTACCTTCAGTGTGTTAGGAATAGCTGGATTCATGCTTTACCTGAATACATCACATTTGCATTGATTTTTATCTAAGTATGTTCATGCAAGGCCGTGCATAGAACACAAATGGTTCTATATACGAAGGTTTTACCAACAATAGTTAGTCGCTATCCGGTGCAGTTAGGTTTAAAAAAACATCTAATTTTAGTAAACCTGACACGAGTAAAGTTTCGAAAGGAACTCCCACTATGATTAATTTTACACCCCTAGCTTCGAAATTTTCAAGTAATTGTTCGGCGTCGACTCAGAAAATTTGTTATCGGAGTTATATATCGCAGCTGGGAGTCGCGATGCAAACCTCACATTTTTTGACCTGTCGCGTTAAGTATTGACTACTAGTTTCTTCGTTTTTTCGTTTTCGTTTTTTCGTTCGGTTTGTTGTCCATACAAACTTTCACCCCCCATTTCACACCCTTAGGGGATGATTTCCTGGATAAAAACTATCTCATACCAAATTTCATCTAAATCTGTTCAGCTTGAAGAGGTAACAGACAGACAAACAGACACACTTTCTTATTTATAATATTACTGTGGATATGGTCATCACGCCCTCGCGTTCGCATTTAAAAAGGATTATAATTCTAAGTCCGACTCCGATTCTAACTCCTGATAAAACTACCTCCGAAACATTCCTTTGGACTACCATGCATCGCGCATCCATGCCCTGTCACCTGGCTAGTTTAGCCCGGAATAGGGAAGACAATATTTGAATTTTCGCTTTCATTTGAAAGAATCGCATGTACAACAGTCAAAAATTCCTGTTACAAACTGACAATTTAAACTTTCTCGCCTAAACGGATCTACAGTTCCTTTTTTTACGTTGGGGAAATGCTTTTACGCATCCCGCCCGCCACGGGGAGAAGGCAGGGCGGATGTATGGTATGACGGACTAACCGCGGCAGAAGCCTTGGACTACCGTCTAAAAACCCAACGAGTGCCAGCTCCGTCTTAAGGGAGGGGCGCCGCGGGATCGCTTTAAGCATTCGACCGGTTCTACAGTTCCTGTGACGTCACTCATGTCTGTCACTCGCCATTTGTTTGTGCGGGGTTCGTCCATAGATGTCATAAAGTTGCCTAAGTTTTGACAGAAGTGACGTCACCAGACGTTGATTGTTGGATTAAAACGCGTTCCGTTTCACATTACTTCAAATCGTAATTATTGTTTGAATTTATTATAAACTAAAGTAAAAACGTTTCAGTGGCTATTATTTTGTGTTTTTTCAACATGTTGGTCACAAAATAATGGTACATATTATAGCTGCAACTTCCCTATTCGAGCTTCCCATTTCCATGTAAATGAAGCATAATGTAGACTGCTGAATAACGAGCGACGAGAAAATACTAATTGGGCCTCCGTAATCAAACCTTTCAAATTAGTGTTGACCTATTTCGCTGTGCTTGATTGAGTAGAAACTTTGCACACCTACTCGTAGTCTCGTAATGGACTGGGAGATGTGTTTATGTAGGTGAATCAAACACGAGTTCCAGACAAAGACTAATTTATTATCATTTCATATGTATCCACATTATAGATACATCAAGACTACCCACAATTCCCCCTTTCAAAAAAAAGACAGAAAATAAATATTATTATTACATTGCTATAACCAACTTTATAAGTCGTTGAAGTTAGATACGTTGCGATTTGCAATTTAATCACATTATTATTCTAGATTTCATTAATATCACCATAAAACCATGACACATAACATGAAATAAATGATTGAAGTATAAATAAAAAAAATAACCTATTTTGTTCATGCAATAGGACCTATATGATTTATATATAATTTTAATTTTACGTTACAAATATATAACGCACCATAAAGTTCCTTTGACTTTTATTGCCTATTTAATCATTGTAATTCTATTGAAGAAATTAAAATACCAATTGATTTTACTTTGTAAAATATATAGTTAATTGAATGATTATCATTATTATATAAATATAAAATAAATGCATTGTAACATCTAAAGTACCTACATCATTACTGAATTATTAAATGCATTCTAATAAAAAAAAAAAAACTTAATCTCTAATTCTATTCTAATAAGTTAGGTACCTTATATTATAATTTTCATTCATGCTTTAGGTACATACAAGTAATTATGTGAAAATTATACAATTTAATAATAGGTTTTTTTTTTATTTTATATCGCATCTATAATCTAAGTAAAATACTATACTAGCATTAAGTAAGTACCGTGCTTTTTGAAAGAAGTACCACTTCTCACGAAGAGTCGAAGCCCCACCGATCCGGTCTAATGACCACCCTGCCAGAGGAAGTTACGTAAGGGTCAGGTCTTATTGTCACCGGGCGCGTGCTACGACTACGGTTAGCAGCGTAAGCATTCGGGGCGGCGATATCATCGTATGAAAAACAAAACAGATCTTTGTCACTCACTGGTGTATCTTTAGATGGATCAATAATTAAATGTCTACGGTTCCGAATAAGAATACCTCCCCCATTAATTTGAACTGAATACGACCGAGTACCTACCAAGCTTTTGATGTGCGCACTAATCCATTGTTTGTTGACGCGCACTTTGACTCGCTGCCCGACCGACAGCTCGGTCATGTCCTTAGCGCCTTTGTCGTATTGTTTTTTCTGACTCTGTTGTCGTTTAGTGAGCTCTCTACTGACATGCGTAGGTATCTTAGGTTTGAGTAGACGCGGAGCACACGGCACTATGCTGCGTAATTTTCTATTATTGAGTAATTCAGAAGGAGACTCTAAAGTATTACTAATCGGTGTGTTCAGGTATTCCAACAAGGCCAGTCTAAAATCAGTTTGTGCTAACTGAGTTTTCTTTAAAATATTTTTTATCGTCTGTACAGCTCGTTCAGATTGGCCATTTGACTGGGGGTAACGTGGCGAGGACGTCACGTGACTGAAATGCCAATCTCGCGCAAAACGCTGAAATTCCGCCGAACTGTACTCGGGACCGTTGTCCGACATAACGATGTCAGGAATGCCGTGACGACTAAATATTGTTTTTAAACTATCCACAACTTCTTGGGACGTTAGATTCCTTAATTTACACACTTCAATATATTTACTGTAATAGTCAACTACGAGAACGTAGGTATTTGTCGATGCCAAAGTGAAAACAGTCCGTACCTACCTTAGACCATGCCCGGTTAGGTATATCGTGAGAAATCATTGTCTCTTTTCTGTTTTCATTTTTATAGTTCAAGCATACTGCACGCTTCGTAATATAGTCTTCCAGTTGCGAGTTAATATTAGGCCAAAATATGGTTTCGCGCGCACGCAACTTACACTTATCCAACCCTAGGTGCCCTACGTGCACTCGCTTCAGCATCTCATTACGCATTACCTTAGGCACTACGACTCGATTTCCTTTCCAAACAATGTCGTACGACACAGACAGTTCATCTTTATAACACCAGTAGGGCTTGATACAGTCCTCGCAATCGTTCCTATTGGTGGGCCAGCCCTCCTTGATATTTTTGATTAAACAGTTTAATTCGTCATCAGACTGCGTATGTTTCTGCAACTGTACGAAGTGCGTATCTGTCAGCGGGTTGCAGGCGAGCACGGCGCACACCTGAGCTTGCACAGCCACTTCGAGGCTGGGCTCGGCGCCGGCGCGGCTGTCCGGTTCTACGGCTCTTGATAACGTATCTGCTATATACAAAAATCGTCCCGGTTTATATACTAGCCTAAATGAATACAGTTGTAGTCGCAACAACATTCTTTGTAGCCTGGCGGGAGCATCTGAAATGGGCTTAACTATTATATTAACCAATGGCTTGTGGTCTGTCTCAATGGTGATGTCGTGCTTGCCATATATATATGAATAAAATTTCTCGCAAGCGTAGACGCATGCTAATAATTCTTTCTCAATTTGGGCGTAATTTTGTTCAGCTTTCGTCAATGACCTTGACGCATAACTTACAGGCAGATTGTCCTGAAGCAGGCACGCCCCGAGACCATTCTTACTGGAGTCCACAGATATAACTACAGGCTTACGTACATCAAAGTATTGTAACACGGGTACTTCAGTAAGACATTTCTTGAGACGGTCAAAATCCCGTTGATGGGAACTATCCCAGTGCCATTCGATATTTTTTTTTAATAATTGCCTTAAATGATGAGTTTTGTGTGCCAAGTTGTCTACGAATTTTCCTATATAGTTAACCAGACCCAAAAAGCGTTCTAAATCTTTTTGATTTACGGGTGTTGGCATATTTTTTATTGCAGACGTGTGTGACTCGTCTGGGTAAATCCCATTTTGCGTTATTTTATGTCCAAGATACTTTATTTCTGACAAACCGAATTTGCATTTGTTTACATTTAATTTTAAGTTTATTTGACGACACCTATCAAGTACACTTCGTAAGCGCTCATCATGCTCCTCTCTTGTGCGGCCGTATATCAATAAATCATCAATAAATAGACTTATTCCGTCTCCTAAATCATCAAAGCACTCAAAAAGCCTTTTGTGAAAAACCTCTGAAGCTGAAGTAATTCCATATGGGAGCCTAAGAAATTTGTACCTTCCGAAAGCCGTATTAAAAGTACATAAAATTGTACTGTCTGGACAAAGTTTTAACTGCCAAAAACCATTCTTAGCATCTAAAGTGCTAAAAAACCTCGCCCCGGACAATTTGGCAGTTATTTCGTCTAATGTTGGTAACCGGTAATGTTCCCGCTTGATTGCTTTATTTAAATCTTTGGGATCTAAACAAATTCGTAGATCCCCATTTGGTTTCCTAACCACGGTCATGCTATTTACCCAATCGGTAGGCCCCTCCACTTTGGCAATAATTTGTTGCCTCTCCATCTCATCCAATTTAAGTTTAATTTTATCTTTAAGTGCAACAGGTACCTTTCGTGGTGCGTGTACTACAGGGCGTATACCTTCGTCTAGCCCTATCCTGTACTCACCCGGCATGCAACCAATACCCTCGAACACATCTGCATATTTTTTCAGTACCAAGGTTTTTATGTCATCTTCACACTGAGTACCTACTGTCAGTACTAACTGCACTAAGTTTAATTCTTGGCAGGAATCCCTACCCAGTATGGGAGGCGAATCTACATCGGCTATCAGAAACTCTAAAATATATTCTACATTTTTAAACCTTAACTTTAAATTACACCTTCCTAACACTTTGATATCGCCGCCAGAATACCCACGCAGCCTAGTTACAGTAGGTAAAAGATATTGTTCTGTTATACCTATCTTATGCAGATAACAACGAGGTAATACGTTTGTATCTGAGCCCGTATCAATTTTAAATGAGATCATTAAAGTAATAAATTACCTGATCAGGGTTCTCCTCCTCGGTACAAAGTTCAAACACGCGACACACACGCGAAAAATGATTATAACGATTACATCGTAAACATCTCTTGCCATAAGCCGGACATCTTTGACCACCGTGAACCCCTCCACACATTTGACAGGCAGCACGTGAGTCGTAACCATTATTCCGTGGTCCATATGGTCTTCGAGCAGCTGATCCGAGCGATTGATCGGCGGGCAAAGGTCGCGCGGACGGCGGCGGCGGCGGCCGGGCAAGCCGCGACCCGCGCCACGTCCCGCGACCGCGGACCCTGCTGGCTGTTTCTCCACGACGTCGACGATCCATCCAATGCACATTGCTGACACCATCGTCGTCGTTTCCAATGCTGTCGCTACCTAAATAATAAGCATTTAGTTCTGCTGACTCCTTTTTTATGGTATCTGCCTGGACTCGTGACATTTGTGCAATATTACAAATATCAATCGATTTCTGGAGCGTCAAGTTCGGTTCGCGTAGAAGAAGTTCTCTCAAGGAGCTGTCCGTAATACCACAAATTAACCTGTCACGCACTAAGTCGTCACACAAATCTTGAAACTCGCACTTTGTGGCTAATTTTTTTAGTTCAAACGAATATTGTTCTATCGATTCACCATTTTTTTGATCGCGGGTAAAAAAGCTATGCCTTTGTACGGTGATGTTTTTCCGTAGTAAGAAAAACGAATCAAACTTGGTTATCAAGCTTTTCAAGTCTTTAATCGAAGCCGTATCACTGAATTGTTCGTACACCTCACGCCCCTGTTTACCAATAACGTGTAGCAGAATGTTCATTTGTACCTTTGCATCCTTTTTCGTCAACTCACACGCATCGAAATAAATTTGAAAAGAACTTTTCCACCTTTCCCAGTCCTTTGAAACGTTTCCGGCCGTTACATTTTGAACATTGTTCATAAAAATAAATGGCTGCGGCGGAGGTAACACGGATTCCATTTTTAAATGTACCAACAGCTTAATACACACAGGCTATGTTTGCGTTCTACGTTATTACACCATTAATTGCTATTAAGTATCGACAAAACACAATAATATGTCACTAACGTATTGCTAATTTCAGTTTTTAGTAATCCACAGGCTGCGCCATGTTTATGTAGGTGAATCAAACACGAGTTCCAGACAAAGACTAATTTATTATCATTTCATATGTACCCACATTATAGATACATCAAGACTACCCACAAGATGGACATAACCTTTAGTAATAAAATTGTCGAGTTCGGGCTTATGAGAATTTTCTCGATGAGTAGTTCTACTTTATGACTCCACAATATAATACGATTAATTAGTAGATTGCATAAAACGCACCACTTTACGCGAGACTTTTCCAATATGATCCATCCAAATAAAATCGAGTGTAAAATGGGTTTTATGGACGAATTGTACACTGTACTTTTCACTTTGATTGCGTGGAAATTAAAACTATAAGTTTATTTCATGAAGTTTTATTGTTTACTTTGGCTGTTGGTATCCATGCCTTGGTCTTAGAAGACTAACGAAACATTAAAAAAAAGACTTTATTCTATGACGTTTAAGTTGCTCGTGTGGCTGTTGGACCGATCGCTTTCGTCTTCGACGAAGATTTTACTTTAGGCACTAGAGCATACGTCTTTATGTCGCCTACACACAGCATAAAGAGGCACTTTTTGAGCATGAGAAGTGATAATACTCTTTATTGCGCCTTTCAAATAGCTAGAGCCGTACGAAAGATAACAGCAGAGATACAGGCAGACAGTAGAGGTTAAACAAGGGCGGTCTTATCGCTAAAAAGCGTTCTCTTCCAGACACAGTAGTAGGTGGAAAGTAGCGCAGGATCAGGATAAATGGCGTGCTCTCGTCTCGGAGGCCAAGACCCGTTTAGGATGACTCAGCCAAAATAGTTAACTAGTGTTGCAAGACATATACCTGCTACACTAACCCCCTTATTAATAAAACTTAACAAACCTCACTGTGAACTAGAATGCGATTTGTCCCTTTCTTCCAAACACATGTCAATGTTACGGGTAAATCCAAACAAATCTGTTTTTATATCTTTCACCAGTATAAATAATGGGTTTTCAGAATCGACCTCCATATTCATACTAATATTATAAATGCGAAAGTGTGTCTGTCTGTATGTATGACTGTCTGTCTGTCTGTCTCTTCTCAAAGCTTAAGCCGCTGAATCGATTTAGATAAAATGTGGTAGGTATAAAGATAGCTTGAGTTCCGGGGAAGGACATAGTTTTAACCCGGAAATCATCCCTAAAGGGGGTGAAAGTTTGCATGGAGCTACGGTATAAACGGGTTCCACACGGACAGAGTCGAGGGCAGAAGCTAGTAGGCTATATTTTGTCCCGCGGCTCCACCTGGGCTCTCCGTTATATAAGCAGGCAGTGCAATGATGTTTGAGGTCGAACGTTTAACTCGACCCTCGTAGCGCGGGTGACGTGCGGGAGACGAAGCTCGGCGCCCGCACGCCGCGCGCGCCCCGCTATCGTCATACCCCTGCACCCGCGCGCCGCGCAGGCGAGGGCTCAGTTAAACGGTCCACCTATAGAAACACATCTTATAAACTGGCTCGTGAGTTGGTTAAAGTTTTCTCATTGTTTCACCCTCGCATATCAAGACAAAGCTTTGACATTCGGGACGTGCCTTTGTTTGTAGGTACCCCTATGACGTCACACCACGCTTTCCGTTGATTAATATTCGAGACGCGTGCTCCACATTCCTAGATGACAGAACAATGACAATTGCGGTTACGGTACCTGGCATATTGACGTAGGTTCCCAAGTATTGACGTAGGTAGTTAAAAGTGACGTAGACGGTACGGGGTTTGTGCGGGAGCGGAAGAAAGTATGATCTTCAAAACAAAGAAAATTAATCATTTTATAACCGTTTTGCACTTCCCTCTATACCTGCAACCTGTGGGCGCAGTATACGCAACGGGCATATGGTGCCCTTAGGGTCCAGTACAATAATGCGTTCCGGGTGTTGATGGGACTGCCTCGTTTCTGTAGCGCATCAGGGATGTTCGCGGAGGCGCGCGTGGATTGTTTCTATACGAGCATGCGTGCGCGCGCCGCATCGCTGGTGCGCCGGGTGCGCGTGCGCCGCAGTCCCAACAGCATTCTGCGCATGATAGCGGACAGGGTTGACTGTCCCTACTTGTCGCACTGCGAGGGATTGCACTCCCCTGTCAGTATTGTTTTATTTTAGATGTAAGTTTAGAGGTACCAACTAACCCCTTAGTTTTGTAAGTTCTACTAATAAAATATGTGTCCATGGTTACACGAAATAAAAGATCATTCATTCATTCATTCATTCATTCATAACTAGGTATACTGTAGGCTCACTGCTTTAGCGTAGTTGGTATTGGTATTGCCTATGAACCACAGAACTATATCAAGGTAGAAGGAAAGTCCGCGTCGATTAGTATGGGAACCGAGCGTGTAACATTTTGCGTAGGTATTTTGACGTCACGAGCGTAATTTAGTGACGGGACATATAAACCGCGCGACATCGATTCGTCAACATCGATTCGCACGCGGTAGTTGTTATAACTTGTGGGTTTATTTTGTATCGATTCAAAATATCGATAAGAACCGACAGAGGAAATGAAAATTAGATTCAACAGAGGAAATTATAAATAGTCTTAAAAAGGTCTTAGTTTTTTTTTTACAGTATACGAGTAGAAGGAAAGAACTCGAGACTGTCAATCATTTTGTACCAATTCCGGATAGTGCCAGGATGTGGTAAGCTTAAATTGAAAACCTTTCTAACATAGTTATAAGCTTTGCTCGAATAATAGTGTAACGTTAATGCAAAACTCCGTAGTGTTGGTGAGTATTTTGATGTTGTGACTGATCCTTTTGTATTCTTCATTTGTCTAGAATAAAGTTCATTACTTAGTCGTAACATTTGTTTTTTTTAAGGTGTCAGCTTCTTCGTCACTGATCAAGGTATTCTTTTTTAAGCACCCCAATAATGCCACTAGGGTAAGTATTCTTTTTACTTTTCGACGGTTTTGTTCATTCAGGCGTTTAATTTGTTTGTCTTTCTGTTTTATCATATGCCTTGCATTGTTCAGTTGCTTTAATATTTTTTCTTCCTTGGCGTATGTATTGGAATCTCGTCTGATGTGGATGGTTCATGAATATCCTGTAATACATGTTAAAATATAATATTCAATACAAAAGCGAAGATGACAAACACAATTTTAAAAACAAAATATCTTCTGATAATGTATAAATAACACTCACCATTTCGAGCTGTCTCTTCCGGGGCGACCTTTCCGGGGCGAAGATTGACCTTTTATTTGTAGCACAAATTGTATTAAATTAATTACACTACTCACACACATACACGCACGCACGCAGTCACATTTTTTTTAAATAATATTTATCCTTACGTCAATAATGCGTAGGTACCTTTTCATCACTACATCAATAGTCGGATAAGCTTTACTGATCAGTCGTCGGTACTTCGATGGGAGTCTTCGTGGAAATGTACTGAACAAATCCGACTGTGTTTTTTTGGAAACCATTGTTTACGACCCGTTGCGTCAATCCATTTATTTTTAACCAGAGGATCATTCGGGAAACTGAAATAAAATTGCAATATAGAAGCAACCATAACCTGTTTGTTAATAATAGTTGCTTTTCACTACGTAACCTACATTATATAGCTACATAATAATATAAAAACGTAATTATCATTTCCTCTGGTTTCAAATTCGATTTCAATCGAGTTAGAAAATCGCAGCGTACAGCAATGAGGAACATCACTATTCTTACGTTTGACAGAAAAAATGAGAAATCGACCTCGAACGCGACTCGACAGTTTGAATAGCTTAGATTTACATCGCTTGTTTTGAACGCACGCCAAGTCTGTCTCGTCAAATTAAAGCCGCAATGGAAAACTAGCGTTGGACACAATCTGTGTTGATGAAGGTAATACAGAGCAATAAATAAATTGTTTTTTAAATTATTAACAGGTATTTTAGGACAAATAGTACTTACCGATGAAAGGAAATCTCACGATGAACTGCGTCACCTTTATCGGAGGTGTTCAAACAATTCACTATCGCACAACGAGTCATTTTGTTTTTTTAACCTGACGTCGCACGCGGGCCGCGGTCGGGAGCGGACTAATGTTCGCGGCGAGCAAAGAAGCCGTTTCGGCTTCTTTTCGCCACGCGAAGTACATACACTCTTTCCTTCTATCTTGATATAGTTCTGTGCTATGAACCTATTTCATACTGGATAAAATTCTGGACTAGATTAATTTTGAACAAGAAAATGATCGGTCATAAAATTATAGACTTAAATTTTAACCAAATTCAATTTTGGGGTATTAATTTGGTGTCTGGCGTCATTTCCATTTGCGCCGTATGATAGAAAATCGGCCAATCACGTATGAGACCACGTACCGAAAGGCGCGGCGTGGGTAGGTGGACTGATGACCTGGTAAAGGTTGCGGGAGTCCGCTGGATGCGGTTCGCGCAGGACCGATCACTTTGACACTCTTTGGGGGAGGCCTAATGTGCCAGCAGTGGACGTCTTTCGGCTGATATGCTGATGATGATGTATGAAACGCATTTTATAATTGTATGTCTTTTGTCCCCAGCCTTCCGTGATGCTGCCGATATGGACCGCCGAGTTCCTCCAAGCTGTGTCCCGTATGGACCCAAAGTTCATAGCCCTGCATCTGCAAGAGGTGGGAGGCAAGGCGTACGAGAAATCGATGCAATACGTCAAGGATTTCGTCCAGAGGCTGAGCGATTGTCCTGAGCTACGTCTGTATGACAAGATCAGGATATTTCTGGATGAAGATTTCAGTTCTCCGGAGAAATTTACGGTGAGTTACCCAAATTCATCATCGTCTAGGTCAAGCTACTACAAGCTACAGGACTATATATCAAGACCTACACATACTTTGGACACTTCTCACGACGTTCTTCAGATAGCCTGGAGAGGATTATTGTGACGGGAAATGTTGAGAGCCAGAGGCCTCGCAGACCACCCGCTACATGGAGCACACAATTCACTGCACTCTTGCAACAACACCTGCACGAGGCCATACATACGGGTGATAGGAGCCTTTGGAGAAGTCTGGTCAACAAGAGGACAACATGACGTCACGATCGTCGGCATTGAGGGAACGACTGATGATGATGAGGAAAAGCTATGGCAACCTATAAGTAGACCGTTTAACTCAGCCCTTGCTTATAGGTATGACGAAAACGAGGCGCGCACGGCGTGCTAGCGCCGGGCTTTGCCTCGATCGTAGAGGTAGTGGTTTAGTTCAGGCATGCGGCTGTCAAGTGGCGGTCTTGGGTTCGAATCCCGGCTCGTATTAAGCTTTTCGGTGAAGGAAAACATCGTGAGGGAACCGGTCTAATCAAAACGAGGTCTAGTTTTCCCACTGGGTTAGTAGGTGTCCGGTGCCTATGCCAAATCTTGGGATTTGGTGCCAAACCGGACCCCAGGCTCATTTAGGGCTCAACCGGGAATAAGAATAGGAGGATGAACGGAAGGCCTTCCCCCTTCTAAGCCGACTCAGCCACTCTAGAATCATAATATCATTAATAACACCATTCTTGATGCGTAAACATATTTCAGTAAAATGGAAACGTTTATGTTTATAACATCACAAGAATGTATAGTGCTGGCAGATCCATTTAATAACAATATTAAGTGGTTTGCGGTTTTATACGTCAATGTAGTGATTGTTGCTATAAATATGTTATATACCGACTTTATAACTGATACTGATATTGAAATGTATACTTTGAAGAGGTATAACAAGATCTATTGTACCTTAAACGAAATAAACTGATCATAATAGAACCCAGACTTATGGGGCTTCTAAACGGGCCTCATTTTCCTGCAATTTCTGGCCGGCAACTATTGCTGTCTTGCGCTGACTTTGTACGCTAGAGCAAGATGCATATACTTGCCGGCCACACATTGCCGTATAAATGTTGCCCGTTTAGAAGCCCCATTTAGGGTAGATACACAGAATAGATAATAGTACACGTACAGAAGGGACACTCCTTTGATCTTTACAAAAGGCGCTTTTTTCTCAGCCAATACTATAACATTTATGGCCCTCTGACGTCGTCGTCGACGACGTCGACGTTCATCGCTACAAGTACATGCCCTTTCCCCAACGTTGGGGCACCGGCATGTACTTGTAGCGATGAACGTAAATCGCGGAGTGTCCCGCGCCTGGCAGATAAGCGAAGCATGTTTTCATATATGTGATTATTTTTGACACCTCGCATTCTTGAGAGTTAGGTGTCAAGAATGCGAGGTGTCAAATATAATTTAAAGAATACAGTGAATAGTCGTCCTTAGACGGTTTCCTTGAAGCAAATTCATTTCCAAGGAAAAATAAACAACTTGTTATATACGCGATATTTCTGTACCTAATTCTTAGTTTATTTCCTCTTTTAGAGAAAACTTCGTGTTATAATAAGCGATTCCCTGGGTAAATCGTCCGTTAGCTGCCATTTGTGATATTGATGGCTTTATTTAGACCACCTTAAGTTCGTTAAAATCAGAATGTATGGAAAGTTTGACAAGTTTCTATGGATTAACAGCTGCGATGGCCATATTAACGTTGATCGGTCTGCACGTCTGTAATCGTAATTTGGTTCAACTGGCCCTTAGTCTTCTGACACTTTCAATTTAGTCAAACTGATTTACCTCCTTTTCGGGGATCGCTAGGATTCCATTGTTTTTTTTATACAACGACGGTGGCAAACAAGCGTTCGGCCCGCCTGATGGTAAGCGGACACCGCAGCCTATAGACGCATGCAACTCCAAAGGAGTAACATGGGCGTTGCCGACCCTTGATATGTTTGAGGATTCGCCGTGCTGACAGCTGAAGGACCAAACGCCCTCGCTCTCAACACAACGCATCCTCGGGAGCTCTGGCGACCTTGCTCACCTCCAGGAACACAACATTATTATACTACAGAGCAAGTAGTAGTGTTATTATGGCTGTGCTCTTCTGCAAGGCGGAGGCACTTCCCCAGTTGGCCTGCTCCACATTCGAGCGGGATGACATTTCGTGTGTCCTACCTCCCCAGACCTGCAATCCTCTATCTTCGTCGCCATACAGAAACGACTTAGTAGAATTGTTCCATTAGATTAGAAGTCTACTCGTAAATGGATTGCGTTGATCTTAAATACTTACGTGATTACTTTAATGGCGTCAAGATGACGTCAACGGCGCAAAACCTTTTGTGACGTGCTACTAATTCTTGATTAAGGTTGATTAAGGTAATTAACTGTAAAATGATAGTTGATGACATCGCGTGAGCTTGTCTGGGAAAATTTGTGACGTAAACCTTTGACTATGACACGCGTCGGGCTAAATAAACATGACACTATAGAGTACTGGTTTTCTCCCGCCTTTATCCTCGTATAAGTACTCGTCACGGCCAGGCCACGACATAGCGCGGCGGCGGGAGCGGTAGCGGTTTTTCTATTTCATAGCGTGTGATCCCAACCCTAACTGACCACAGTGCGTTGCGCGGTCGCAATGAACAGATAAAACGCTTCAACATCATAATCATACCAGCCAAAAGACGTCCACTGCTGAACATTGGCTTCCCCCAAAGAGTGCCGCAATGACCAAACCTGCGCCATGCGCATCCAGCGGACTCCCGCGACCTTTACCAGGTCCACCCACTCTGCGCCTTCCGGTACGTGGTCGCCACTCGAGAACGTTTCCGTCCCACGGCCATCGGTTCTACGTGTATGTTGTAGGATTTAACGCTTGCCGAACCGCAATTCGCGCAGTTGTCAACATTGTGTCAAAGACGTCCACTGCTGGACATAGGGCTCCCCCAAAGAGCCACAACAACCGGTCCTGCGCCTTCCCATCCAGCAGACTCCCGCCACCTTTACTACACATGTACAGAGTCTTAAATCTAGTTGTCTTATCATCATCCCCCTAGCGTTATTCCCGGCCGTGCCCTTTAGGACCTTGGGGTCCGCTTTGACATCTAATCCTAAGTTTTGGCATCATCATCATCATCAGTCGTTCCCTCAATTCTAAGGATCGTGACGTCATGGTCTCCTCTTGTTGACCAGACTTCTCTAAAGACTCCTATCACCCACTTTATGTATGGCCTCGTGCAGGTGTAGTTGCAAGAGTGTTTGTGTGCTCCATCTGGTCTTGGCATAGGCACTAGTTAAATAGAATACCTACTAACATCGTTTAGACCTTTGTTACTAACGAATCATGGAAGTACTTCCGAAATAAATGACGATGAGAAACCTTGTTCTAATTCGTCTGTCCACTTCAACAGGCGCTAGGAAACATGTACTTCGCGCATTCCTCGCTCACTGACTTGAAAATCTGGGACTTCGAGCAGAAGGCTTACGTCGAGGCTACAGGCAAGGAGATACACAGCGGCAACATTGAGAAGGTCACCACTAAGGAGAAGACCAAGTTTCCGCAGCATTTCTTCCCTGAGGTATGTCTACAACACTTCTCAATGTCTGTGTATAACGGTGACTGGCCCGTGTCACGAACCTAGAAGTTATTTGACATATCTAGCAGGCAACATGATGGATGACGATCCATTAAATGTTTGTGAAAAAAAACCACAGGTTAATTGTGCAGTCGTTATTGCTTAAGCTTATCAGTGTTCCTCAATTTGCAATTTAGACTTGTTAACATAATCAGTTAACAAAGTAATTAGATGCGGATCTATTAAATTATAAGATCATATCTGTGAGGCAAGATATTTTCGTTAAGTGCTGCGGAATTGTCGCATTATTTTAAGTTATTAATAGCAGTGTATCCTCATTAGGTAATTGTCACGATAATATTCTTATTCTGTTTGCTCGTGTGATTGTGTAAGAGCGGGCGTGAGCCCCCTCTTAAGTATTCTCATATTCTAGCGCTATCTGCGAGATCCTGTAATTTTTTGTACATATTCATGTTAAGCCTTATAGCAGATTGTTTTCCTTAAAACAAATAAATAAATAAAACTGTAACTTCGTGAAATGGGCCACAATGCTGTGTAATGTAGCGGAGCGATGTGCGAGGAAAAAACGACCAATAGCGTTGCTGGCTACGGTTACGCATCTCTTCCTATCCGCCAACTCGCACAGCTCTGGATGCTCGCATTAAGTCCTTAATTACACACCGGTTGGTCCCACACGGTCCCTCTAAAAAGCGGTTTTCCGGTCCTTGCGGCGGAGGCAGTAAATCACTTATGACTCGTGCTTGTCAACAGTGCAAGTGGTCCCGGAAAGGGTTCCTCCGTACCCGCTGGCTGATCCGCGGCACAGCAGTCGAGTTCGTCAACATCCACCTGTTCCACGACGCGTCCAACTTGCTCGCTCTACAGCCCTTCCCCTCTGTAAGTACCTGCAATTTTCTCCCCTCTCCCACCTACCCTACCTTATCTTTTTAGGTATAAGTACCGCCAGCTAATTGCGAAGTTTAGATTATTCGGCAGTCGGGTAATTATTCGGCAGTCGGGTAGCCCCATAGTGGGGACTACCCACAAGCCAGCACGACGAGGCTGCTACGCGAGAACCAGGTCCAAAAAAAAAGCGAAGTTTAGAGGTTCATGTCCTCCTAAGCATCCACTGGCCGGGATTCGTGGCGCAACTCAACTTAATTATGAAACACTGAGCCCGTGTCGACAAATGGCCTCATTCCTTCGTGTTCCTTTCACAGGAGGGAAGGTAACATAATAGGGGTACGGGTCGTGGCATGACGGTCAGCAGTACACGCGAAATAAACACTCTGGTTGCTCGGTTTAACTGGTTTAACTAATGAACTAACGGTCAGCAGCAGAAGTAACTACGGGCGAAGTGTTCAAAATGGGTAAGTAATACGAGGTATAACAACTTATCATATAACGGTCATAATATATACGCTCACTGTGTATAAGTTTGCTTAGTATAACAATCAACAGTATAACGTTCATTGCACATAACGAACGAAAGGTATAATGTCGGAATATATAATTTCGTAAAGAATAACGTACTGTAGATATAATATCAATTGATATATCGATTAAAGCATACAATATTCATAACAGCTAAGGTTTATAACTAATATTATTCAATTTATCTAACATCAAACAGTATAATGCTCGTATAGTAGGTATAATCGCCTTCAGTTATTTTAATTGTGTTATTTTAATGTCCTGTAGGTAAGTCCAAAAGTGCAAAAAGAGCAATTAAATTGCACGAGAATGGTGACAACCATTCTCGTGCAATTTAATCAAGACATGTAAATAACAAATTCTATTGGATTGGCGAGTTAATCCGGCGAGAAGACTGCAACTGCATTGAACGTTTGTAAGATTGAAATTAAATTTATTTTGATATCAAACACGCCAATTATTTTAATCTAACCTTACCTAACCACCAGCGTGTCGACGCCACCCCGCTTCGCGGGGTGTCTATTTCCGCACTAAGGGGCACAAGGATTTTATTGTTCCTACCCTTTCGGATATTATAAATTTCTCCTTGTCCACTGGAACCTTTCCGGCATCGTGGAAGTATGCTCACGTAATTCCTCTCCCCAAAATCCCTAATGCTGTATCTTTCACTCAATACCGCCCTATTTCTATTCTCCCAGTTTTGTCAAAGATCATTGAACATTATGTTAATCGTCGTCTCCTTTCTCATCTTAACAGAAATTCTTTGTTTAATCCTTTCCAATCCGGATTCCGCCCCGGGCATAGCACGGTCACCGCTTTAGTTAACGTCACCGATGACATTCGTCTCAATATCGAGTCCAAAAAGCTCACTGTCCTTGTTCTTCTTGATTTTAGCAGTGCTTTTAATACGGTAGATTTTGATATTCTGCTAGGTATTCTCCGCTCTCTTAACATTTATGAAACTCCCTTATCCTGGTTTCGCAGCTACCTCTTTGGCAGGCGCCAGCGCGTTACGTTCGATGACAAGATGTCCGAGTGGTGCGAACTCTCCGCTGGCGTTCCACAGGGCGGGGTGCTTTCTCCATTATTGTTCTCTGTTTTTATAAATAGTATCACCGAATCCCTAACTACATCATATCACCTTTACGCAGATGACCTACAGATTTATGCAGCGGCTACTGTGGATGATGTCTCCGCATTAATTTCGGAAGTCAATCGAAACCTAGAATCTATACGCTGCTGGGCGTGTAAGTATGGTTTACAAATTAATGCGAAGAAATCGCAAGCGATTGTTATTGGTAGTCCTTACTATGTAGATAAGCTCTCAAAGGTGGTGGTGCCTGACATTATTTTTGATGGAATTTCTATTCCTCTTTCCTCTACTGTCAGGAATTTGGGTATCACCATGGACCAGACGCTTTCTTGGTCACCCCATATAGCTGAGGTGAGTCAGAGGATCTTTAGATCCCTTCACTCCCTAAGACGTCTCCAGAATTTCCTTCCTCTTCGTACCAAGTTGACCCTTACTCAATCTCTTTTGCTTCCTCTTCTGGACTATGGCGATATTGCGTTTCTGGACCTCAACGAGGAGCTACTTGATAAGCTGGAGCGTCTACAAAATGTATGTATCAGATATGTATTTGGTCTACGCAAGTATGATCATATCTCTGAATTCCGCTCTAAGCTTCGATGGTTACCGATTCGCCGGCGCAGGGATGTGCATATCCTGTCATTACTTTTCAATACACTGTTCAGCCCTACTTCCCCTCCTTACCTTTCTGAGCGGTTTAGTTATATGGCAGACGGCAGTGGCCACCGCTTGCGGTCGAGTACTAACCTTACTCTTGCTGTACCGTCTAGAAAGACGCGAACATACTCCAGATCTTTTACTGCGCGCGCTGTTAAATTGTGGAATGAGTTGCCTTTGTCGCTGAGACAGTCGCAGTCTGTTGCGTCACTTAAGATGAATTTGAAGAAGTTGTGGCTTTCCAATGACTTGTGAATTGGTTGAATATAGTATTTATTTATTTATTGTATATTTGCGATATATATGTAACATATGTTAGTGTGTATTATATTTTATATTGTATATTTATATATGTATTGGCATGTTTTTATTTGTCTAGAATTAATACTAATTAGGATTTGCTTTATTTTCTCTGTTTTTGTACACGGTATAAGTTTGCCTATCTCGTTCTACCTACCTTCCTCTCAATTGCTCAAAGGTTAGCTGGAAGAGATCCCTTATAGGGATAAGTTCGCCTTTGTACTTTGATCTATTGTGTGACATGTATATTCCTTAACCTGTTATTGTGTACAATAAAGTGCTTACATACATACATACAAGGCAACCCTAACCTAACCTACAAGTAATACCATTGTTAAGAGTATTTGTTGTTTTTTTACTGCGAGGGGCTTCACCCCCCGAGCCCCCCTAGTAGGTGGCTCCACCCGCCGTCCCCCCCTCCCCTTCCTGGCTGCCCTAATCTAATTTTTGGTATTATAATCCCTATACGAAATTATACTACGCGTTATGATCGCTATACGTTATGTATGTTATACGAAAAGATATTATATGTCATGATCGTTATACGTTATGTATGTTATACGAAATTAAATTAGTCAATTTGAGTGTTATAGAAAAAAGCGTTATATTATATGATTATTATGGCATTTGACCGTTATTCCTTATAAAAGTATTGGTATTGTTGTTATAGCTAACGTTCATTATATCTTGTGAACGTTATTAATATGAAATTATTTATATTGTTGTTATATCTCGTGGGACGCACCCGTTCAAAATGATCTGCACAAGCATTTATTGTCCCAACGTTTGAGCCGTACCCTCCGCACCTCCACCATGTGAAGGAACCGAGCTATGGATGGTAGGGAAAAGGCTCGGTTTATTTACTTTGTCTTATCATCATAATAATTTTACATACAACACAACGTCTTGCTTGTTCCACAGCCACACAAAGCAACCGTCTCATTTAATCGAGAAATAGTTGACAAACTATTTCTCGATTAAATGAGACGGTTGCTATTCCAAATTTGAACAATTTAATTGTCTTTGTTTCATAAGGAGTTATGTAAACATGTTAAGAGTCCGCAGTAAGCTCGGCCGAATTTCACCTTCTCATACAAACTAAGTCTCGTTCTCATTTAAAAACTACGTGTTGGATCATTCGCAGCGCCGAGCCATATTTTGTCAGTCTTTTCGCCGTGCTCAAAGGGGCCTCAGTCTGAGCCGTCCATGTGATGGAGACGGGCGTGTTGCCTCGCGTGTTTTAAACTGGCTCGGAAGTCGCGGATCACGATGAGGCGTGTTGCCTCAGCTTGATCCGCAACGTGCCTATGCCTGAGGCCGAGCAGCCTCGACTTGAGGCTGTCTGCCTCAAGTTGCTGCTGCTCTGCCTGAGGCTACCCCTAAGCCACGTATCCATTTGAGCAGCCGCAGGCCGAGCAGCCGCAACTTGAGGCAAATAGCCTCAAGTCGAGGCTTCTCGGCCTGAGGCTGCCTCTGGTGGATACGCATCTAAATGGAGCGCGGCTTTCGGCTAACGTTGTTGTGTCGCCAGGTGTACTGCCGCAGCCGCCGCCGAGCCCTGAAGCACACACTCGGCCACATCCACTCTGACGTCAACGCCGCGCCGTACTTCATCTTTGGTGACTTCAACTTTCGCACTGACACCGGAGGGGTGGTTAAGGTGAATCAATGGTCCTATATCCTCCTGAGTTCCAGGTACATGTATGTAGAAAGAACTAAAAATGGTTCAATGGAACGAAAGTCGCATTTGTTTTGTTTCGTTCTGACCCTGAAATGACGTAATTTATGAATAGCCCCTTTTCAAAAATAACCCTGAGTTAAAGAGACGTAACCATGGCAACTAGTGACAGAGAAGAAATACCTTATAGAAACTGTGGATAGCAACTTCAATGTTCAAATATATCCAAAATTATAGAAAGTAACGGAAGAGCTAACAGCCTGCCGCCTCCAAAATGGCGGCGCGGTGGAGTCTTCCCGCCTCCAGTACCGAGGGGCAGACGGTCGCGTCATCCTCACCGTTGGCAAGAAGGAGTTCGCCCACCAGGACCATCAGAAGATCTTCCGTGAGCCCTGGGTATGTATTATTAATCCTGGTCACGGCACCAAATTGTGACACCCAATATTTTAATGTCGGACAAAGGGCGGGTTGCAACAATGTTTTAATAGAAAGTCTGTAAGTACAGACTTTCTATTAAAGCATTGCTCAATAAACCATATTTAGCGTTAAAGGACGTAATGCTGTTCGCTTCCGTGATGATAGCACCCGCGACATGGATTGTCTTTGCTGTCTTAGTTAGTGAGCTTAATGGGAATCGTTATTCATTTGTGCGCGTTTCGAGTGACCCATGAAGATCTATCGCCTCGCCTTTCATATAGTGACATATTCTCCCTTGGAGTATTAGTAGTGACGATGGTGCCAGGATACCGAGTGCGACAAAATGCAGTCTCGCACTATCATCATGCCTGGCGCGGGCCAGCGTGCGCACGGCTCGATTTTGCAAGCGGAAAAACGCGTTGCCATTCGGCAACTCTAGACCGTATTGCATAGTTGCCTGTATGCTTGCAAAGTAACATGAGCCCACTGCCTGACGCTCTAGGGTTTGGTTTAGTATATTGCCAGAACGTGACGGATGTCTTATGGACAGCGATAAGTGATAAAACGTCAACCATGCTACGCCAGAAAATCTTGTGTGAGCCCTGGGTATGTATGTAATAACAACCTTTCGTATAACTTACTAACAATTTGCAATGGCCATACGCATTTATAATTGGTTACCAGATGACATTAAACATTGACTCTCAATCAATTTAAAATTAAATTATTTCACTGGCTGAAAGGAAAGGCATGTTATTCAATTAAAGACTTAAATTATTGATAGGTATAGTAGGTAATGGTATTGATGTATTGGTTTTGAATTTTAGATAAACTTGACTTTTTTTGACATTTACTTCCTAATTAATGCATTGGTAATGAATTTATTATTTTATAATTTGTTTAATAATTGTTAACATGTATTCGCTGCTAAACTATAAGTATAACAGGCCACCTCTTGTATACCATGTTTAAAGCAAATAAACAATTTCATTCATTCATTCAACTTAGCACTTTCGGTGCTATTTAAAATGGACTCTGTGACAGAAACGTAAGATTTATAATCCTTTAGCACTGTCATACATAGTCAATAAGCGTATCCTGGTCTCGGCACTAAATTGTAACAGTCCAATATGTTCGTGTCGCTCTTCGCCATAACTCTCCAAGCTGCTCGGTCCTGGGCTTGATGCATGCTGGCCTGTAGTGTGGCTCTACCCACAGATCCGTCATCTACTCCTCTTGTAATAGCTTGACTAGGCTCAGCGGAAAGAAAGTAACTCAAACGTTCTCAAGGCATGGGTTGTGTTGGACCACCCTCGGAGGTAGGCAACTGTCAAAATTTATAATTAGCACAGGGCGCCAGACAATTACCAATACTCAAGCTGAATGACCATACTTAAATAAAACAAGCTTTGTTCAAACCAAGAAGTATATTTTACACACTTTAGTAAAAAGGGTACTGTCACACTCAGTCTAGGAAAGTCTTCCTTTGTCACCACATTTCACTATAAATGTCTAAGATGCACAGCATTTAAAGTTTATATACCAAAAGTATCAATACCTTACCAGCTATCACAGCTACTTAGCTGCAGCCAGGATAAGCCGAGGCGCTACTCCAGCGCCACAGTTGCGATGGTCCGCAGCACACCGAGATGGGTATACCGCGTACCCAATGGCGGTGGACTACCGGCAGGCCTTCCTTCACATACAAGTTGGAGTCTGCACGTGTCGTACAGCTCGAGAAATATTAAAGAGTTGAAGAGGGACCATTCCTCTGGTACAAAGTTATCTAGCCATTATAGACCAGCGGTCATGAGTTGAACCTAACGTAGAAACCTGATTCTGAAACCTAAAGTAGGAACCCTGTGAACAAAATGTTCAGGTTATAAACTTGGAATTTACGATTGAGCTTTTTAGAGTCTTTATCTTTAAAAATAAAAGGTTAAAACTTACCGCGACATGGCGGGTTCAATTATAAAAGGTTAGATTTGCCACGTAGGCGATAGTAGGTGGATACTGCTGTGGACAAAAGAACACACGAGCATTATTATATGAGGCCCTTGAAACACGGAATACAACCTTTTTTTATTAGGTTGGAAGAACAAAAAGCCGTGTATAAAGCTTACCATCATTGTGTTGTGTTGAAAAGGGGGCTTCCGCGAACTACATGTTCACATTCTGCGTCCCTCGCCGATAACGACTAAAAACAGAAACGAAAGGCGTAAGTTACAATGGACAAGAGGATGCAAAGCTGCTCCAAGACCATGTCTCCTACCCCGAAATTGGTGATTCATGGTTAGAAGTGCATTTTCTTTACAGTCACGAGTCGAGACCAGAACGAAATGCTCCGTCATGCATGACCCTTCAGCAAAAGGTCGCGACATTCAAAAAAAATGATTAAACGTTCCGTTTCACATACATTTCGCCTTCCAATTGGAAAAGAACAAGAATTACATTACTTAAATCTTTACTCGTGAGAGTCGACGATTCCCTACGAACTCAAAGATATGCTTATATTGGCGTGGAACAACCCAAAAAGCAAGCAAAGAGAATATACGAGTCCTTCAGGAGACAACTACCGAACGACATCCACCTGTAACGAAACGTAAATATGTTCGTGGCAACATCAAGACAGAACATAGACTTTCTAAACTCAAAACCATACCACTCAAATTGATAATTTTATTGTTATAAATAATGTAGACATTCTTCCGATAATGCTTTAGTTATTAAATAATTATTGTATTAATTAAGGATTTTTCTTGTCAATGAAGACCTATCGTTTATGCAAACGCGCACCGCTCTAGGCGTATCTGTGGTAACTACGCATCTGTCAAAACAGATGTAATGTTGCAATTTATTGTTTGGTTTATTTAACAGCTTTATTATTAATGTTTACATAATTAAATTAATCCAGAATGGAAAGATACAAATAACAGAGGCAGTGAGGCATGATTTTATCCACGGCAACGTGAAAGTGCAGTGAATTTTCCACTTTGAAGTGATGAGAATGCCATCATCAGGTTTGTGTCCCTAAATCGCTACTACAAACTATTCTAGCTCAACTGAAGAGTAAAAACAATCGTGTTAAACACTATATACCTTTATAGTTAATGATATATACGCGGGCTACTAGTGGAGTCTGTAATTTAAGTTCTGAACCTAGGCTTTGTAACTCTCAAATGTTACACTCTTCCCTGCCATCCATGCATGTCTGTAAAATATTTTTTTAATAATTTATTCTATTCTATTGTTGTAGCTGCAACGCTTCGACCGCGAGCTAGACGCGCTTCGACCGCACCTGTACGAGTTCCCCGTTAAGTTCCCGCCCACTTATCCGTTCGAGGAGGATGTGCTGTTACCTACACACTACATGAAGACCAGGTATGTTACCCTTATTGGTGGCAAACGAGCTTACGGCCTCCGTAGCCGTTGCGACTTTAGAATTATCGCAAGCACTACCGACCCTTTGTTGGTTTGAGCATTGATCGTGTTGATAAGTCTCTATCTATGAACACTTGAATATGAATGAATGAATGAATATGTTTTTCTGATTCTGAGTCTTTACATTGTCTATGTATTTTTTATTTATTTATTAATTATAGATGTCCAGCTTGGTGCGACCGCATCCTACTCTCCCAGTCGGCGCGCCTGCTCGTGCAGCCCGAGCCAGCGCGGGCCGAGCGCCTGCACGGCTCGCGCAAGTCCGTGGCCGACTCCACGGAGAGCAGCGGCCGCTCCTCCGACACCAGCCCGGCGCGCTCCGGCGAGACAAACATCACCCATCAGGTGAGACAGCATGGTGCGACCGCATCCTCCTCTCCCAGACCGCCTGCACGGCTCGCGCAAGTCCGTGGCCGACTCCACGGAGAGCAGCGGCCGCTCCTCCGACACCAGCCCGGCGCGCTCCGGCGAGACAAACATCACCCATCAGGTGAGACAGCATGGTGCGACCGCATCCTCCTCTCCCAGACCGCCTGCACGGCTCGCGCAAGTCCGTGGCCGACTCCACGGAGAGCAGCGGCCGCTCCTCCGACACCAGCCCGGCGCGCTCCGGCGAGACAAACATCACCCATCAGGTGAGACAGCATGGTGCGACCGCATCCTCCTCTCCCAGACCGCCTGCACGGCTCGCGCAAGTCCGTGGCCGACTCCACGGAGAGCAGCGGCCGCTCCTCCGACACCAGCCCGGCGCGCTCCGGCGAGACAAACATCACCCATCAGGTGAGACAGCATGGTGCGACCGCATCCTCCTCTCCCAGACCGCCTGCACGGCTCGCGCAAGTCCGTGGCCGACTCCACGGAGAGCAGCGGCCGCTCCTCCGACACCAGCCCGGCGCGCTCCGGCGAGACAAACATCACCCATCAGGTGAGACAGCATGGTGCGACCGCATCCTCCTCTCCCAGACCGCCTGCACGGCTCGCGCAAGTCCGTGGCCGACTCCACGGAGAGCAGCGGCCGCTCCTCCGACACCAGCCCGGCGCGCTCCGGCGAGACAAACATCACCCAGCAGGTGAGACAGCATGGTGCGACCGCATCCTCCTCTCCCAGACCGCCTGCACGGCTCGCGCAAGTCCGTGGCCGACTCCACGGAGAGCAGCGGCCGCTCCTCCGACACCAGCCCGGCGCGCTCCGGCGAGACAAACATCACCCAGCAGGTGAGACAGCATGGTGCGACCGCATCCTCCTCTCCCAGACCGCCTGCACGGCTCGCGCAAGTCCGTGGCCGACTCCACGGAGAGCAGCGGCCGCTCCTCCGACACCAGCCCGGCGCGCTCCGGCGAGACAAACATCACCCAGCAGGTGAGACAGCATGGTGCGACCGCATCCTCCTCTCCCAGACCGCCTGCACGGCTCGCGCAAGTCCGTGGCCGACTCCACGGAGAGCAGCGGCCGCTCCTCCGACACCAGCCCGGCGCGCTCCGGCGAGACAAACATCACCCAGCAGGTGAGACAGCATGGTGCGACCGCATCCTCCTCTCCCAGACCGCCTGCACGGCTCGCGCAAGTCCGTGGCCGACTCCACGGAGAGCAGCGGCCGCTCCTCCGACACCAGCCCGGCGCGCTCCGGCGAGACAAACATCACCCAGCAGGTGAGACAGCATGGTGCGACCGCATCCTCCTCTCCCAGACCGCCTGCACGGGTCGCGCAAGTCCGTGGCCGACTCCACGGAGAGCAGCGGCCGCTCCTCCGACACCAGCCCGGCGCGCTCCGGCGAGACAAACATCACCCAGCAGGTGAGACAGCATGGTGCGACCGCATCCTCCTCTCCCAGACCGCCTGCACGGCTCGCGCAAGTCCGTGGCCGACTCCACGGAGAGCAGCGGCCGCTCCTCCGACACCAGCCCGGCGCGCTCCGGCGAGACAAACATCACCCAGCAGGTGAGACAGCATGGTGCGACCGCATCCTCCTCTCCCAGACCGCCTGCACGGCTCGCGCAAGTCCGTGGCCGACTCCACGGAGAGCAGCGGCCGCTCCTCCGACACCAGCCCGGCGCGCTCCGGCGAGACAAACATCACCCAGCAGGTGAGACAGCATGGTGCGACCGCATCCTCCTCTCCCAGACCACCTGCACGGCTCGCGCAAGTCCGTGGCCGACTCCACGGAGAGCAGCGGCCGCTCCTCCGACACCAGCCCGGCGCGCTCCGGCGAGACAAACATCACCCAGCAGGTGAGACAGCTTGGTGCGACCGCATCCTCCTCTCCCAGACCGCCTGCACGGCTCGCGCAAGTCCGTGGCCGACTCCACGGAGAGCAGCGGCCGCTCCTCCGACACCAGCCCGGCGCGCTCCGGCGAGACAAACATCACCCAGCAGGTGAGACAGCATGGTGCGACCGCATCCTCCTCTCCCAGACCGCCTGCACGGCTCGCGCAAGTCCGTGGCCGACTCCACGGAGAGCAGCGGCCGCTCCTCCGACACCAGCCCGGCGCGCTCCGGCGAGACAAACATCACCCATCAGGTGAGACAGCATGGTGCGACCGCATCCTCCTCTCCCAGACCGCCTGCACGGCTCGCGCAAGTCCGTGGCCGACTCCACGGAGAGCAGCGGCCGCTCCTCCGACACCAGCCCGGCGCGCTCCGGCGAGACAAACATCACCCATCAGGTGAGACAGCATGGTGCGACCGCATCCTCCTCTCCCAGACCGCCTGCACGGCTCGCGCAAGTCCGTGGCCGACTCCACGGAGAGCAGCGGCCGCTCCTCCGACACCAGCCCGGCGCGCTCCGGCGAGACAAACATCACCCATCAGGTGAGACAGCATGGTGCGACCGCATCCTCCTCTCCCAGACCGCCTGCACGGCTCGCGCAAGTCCGTAGCCGACTCCACGGAGAGCAGCGGCCGCTCCTCCGACACCAGCCCGGCGCGCTCCGGCGAGACAAACATCACCCATCAGGTGAGACAGCATGGTGCGACCGCATCCTCCTCTCCCAGACCGCCTGCACGGCTCGCGCAAGTCCGTGGCCGACTCCACGGAGAGCAGCGGCCGCTCCTCCGACACCAGCCCGGCGCGCTCCGGCGAGACAAACATCACCCAGCAGGTGAGACAGCATGGTGCGACCGCATCCTCCTCTCCCAGACCGCCTGCACGGGTCGCGCAAGTCCGTGGCCGACTCCACGGAGAGCAGCGGCCGCTCCTCCGACACCAGCCCGGCGCGCTCCGGCGAGACAAACATCACCCAGCAGGTGAGACAGCATGGTGCGACCGCATCCTCCTCTCCCAGACCGCCTGCACGGCTCGCGCAAGTCCGTGGCCGACTCCACGGAGAGCAGCGGCCGCTCCTCCGACACCAGCCCGGCGCGCTCCGGCGAGACAAACATCACCCATCAGGTGAGACAGCATGGTGCGACCGCATCCTCCTCTCCCAGACCGCCTGCACGGCTCGCGCAAGTCCGTGGCCGACTCCACGGAGAGCAGCGGCCGCTCCTCCGACACCAGCCCGGCGCGCTCCGGCGAGACAAACATCACCCAGCAGGTGAGACAGCATGGTGCGACCGCATCCTCCTCTCCCAGACCACCTGCACGGCTCGCGCAAGTCCGTGGCCGACTCCACGGAGAGCAGCGGCCGCTCCTCCGACACCAGCCCGGCGCGCTCCGGCGAGACAAACATCACCCAGCAGGTGAGACAGCTTGGTGCGACCGCATCCTCCTCTCCCAGACCGCCTGCACGGCTCGCGCAAGTCCGTGGCCGACTCCACGGAGAGCAGCGGCCGCTCCTCCGACACCAGCCCGGCGCGCTCCGGCGAGACAAACATCACCCAGCAGGTGAGACAGCATGGTGCGACCGCATCCTCCTCTCCCAGACCGCCTGCACGGCTCGCGCAAGTCCGTGGCCGACTCCACGGAGAGCAGCGGCCGCTCCTCCGACACCAGCCCGGCGCGCTCCGGCGAGACAAACATCACCCATCAGGTGAGACAGCATGGTGCGACCGCATCCTCCTCTCCCAGACCGCCTGCACGGCTCGCGCAAGTCCGTGGCCGACTCCACGGAGAGCAGCGGCCGCTCCTCCGACACCAGCCCGGCGCGCTCCGGCGAGACAAACATCACCCATCAGGTGAGACAGCATGGTGCGACCGCATCCTCCTCTCCCAGACCGCCTGCACGGCTCGCGCAAGTCCGTGGCCGACTCCACGGAGAGCAGCGGCCGCTCCTCCGACACCAGCCCGGCGCGCTCCGGCGAGACAAACATCACCCATCAGGTGAGACAGCATGGTGCGACCGCATCCTCCTCTCCCAGACCGCCTGCACGGCTCGCGCAAGTCCGTAGCCGACTCCACGGAGAGCAGCGGCCGCTCCTCCGACACCAGCCCGGCGCGCTCCGGCGAGACAAACATCACCCATCAGGTGAGACAGCATGGTGCGACCGCATCCTCCTCTCCCAGACCGCCTGCACGGCTCGCGCAAGTCCGTGGCCGACTCCACGGAGAGCAGCGGCCGCTCCTCCGACACCAGCCCGGCGCGCTCCGGCGAGACAAACATCACCCATCAGGTGAGACAGCATGGTGCGACCGCATCCTCCTCTCCCAGACCGCCTGCACGGCTCGCGCAAGTCCGTGGCCGACTCCACGGAGAGCAGCGGCCGCTCCTCCGACACCAGCCCGGCGCGCTCCGGCGAGACAAACATCACCCATCAGGTGAGACAGCATGGTGCGACCGCATCCTCCTCTCCCAGACCGCCTGCACGGCTCGCGCAAGTCCGTGGCCGACTCCACGGAGAGCAGCGGCCGCTCCTCCGACACCAGCCCGGCGCGCTCCGGCGAGACAAACATCACCCATCAGGTGAGACAGCATGGTGCGACCGCATCCTCCTCTCCCAGACCGCCTGCACGGCTCGCGCAAGTCCGTGGCCGACTCCACGGAGAGCAGCGGCCGCTCCTCCGACACCAGCCCGGCGCGCTCCGGCGAGACAAACATCACCCATCAGGTGAGACAGCATGGTGCGACCGCATCCTCCTCTCCCAGACCGCCTGCACGGCTCGCGCAAGTCCGTGGCCGACTCCACGGAGAGCAGCGGCCGCTCCTCCGACACCAGCCCGGCGCGCTCCGGCGAGACAAACATCACCCAGCAGGTGAGACAGCATGGTGCGACCGCATCCTCCTCTCCCAGACCGCCAGCACGGCTCGCGCAAGTCCGTGGCCGACTCCACGGAGAGCAGCGGCCGCTCCTCCGACACCAGCCCGGCGCGCTCCGGCGAGACAAACATCACCCATCAGGTGAGACAGCATGGTGCGACCGCATCCTCCTCTCCCAGACCGCCTGCACAGCTCGCGCAAGTCCGTGGCCGACTCCACGGAGAGCAGCGGCCGCTCCTCCGACACCAGCCCGGCGCGCTCCGGCGAGACAAACATCACCCATCAGGTGAGACAGCATGGTGCGACCGCATCCTCCTCTCCCAGACCGCCTGCACAGCTCGCGCAAGTCCGTGGCCGACTCCACGGAGAGCAGCGGCCGCTCCTCCGACACCAGCCCGGCGCGCTCCGGCGAGACAAACATCACCCATCAGGTGAGACAGCATGGTGCGACCGCATCCTCCTCTCCCAGACCGCCTGCACAGCTCGCGCAAGTCCGTGGCCGACTCCACGGAGAGCAGCGGCCGCTCCTCCGACACCAGCCCGGCGCGCTCCGGCGAGACAAACATCACCCATCAGGTGAGACAGCATGGTGCGACCGCATCCTCCTCTCCCAGACCGCCTGCACGGCTCGCGCAAGTCCGTGGCCGACTCCACGGAGAGCAGCGGCCGCTCCTCCGACACCAGCCCGGCGCGCTCCGGCGAGACAAACATCACCCATCAGGTGAGACAGCATGGTGCGACCGCATCCTCCTCTCCCAGACCGCCTGCACGGCTCGCGCAAGTCCGTGGCCGACTCCACGGAGAGCAGCGGCCGCTCCTCCGACACCAGCCCGGCGCGCTCCGGCGAGACAAACATCACCCAGCAGATGAGACAGCATGGTGCGACCGCATCCTCCTCTCCCAGACCGCCTGCACGGCTCGCGCAAGTCCGTGGCCGACTCCACGGAGAGCAGCGGCCGCTCCTCCGACACCAGCCCGGCGCGCTCCGGCGAGACAAACATCACCCAGCAGGTGAGACAGCATGGTGCGACCGCATCCTCCTCTCCCAGACCGTCTGCACGGCTCGCGCAAGTCCGTGGCCGACTCCACGGAGAGCAGCGGCCGCTCCTCCGACACCAGCCCGGCGCGCTCCGGCGAGACAAACATCACCCATCAGGTGAGACAGCATGGTGCGACCGCATCCTCCTCTCCCAGACCGCCTGCACGGCTCGCGCAAGTCCGTGGCCGACTCCACGGAGAGCAGCGGCCGCTCCTCCGACACCAGCCCGGCGCGCTCCGGCGAGACAAACATCACCCATCAGGTGAGACAGCATGGTGCGACCGCATCCTCCTCTCCCAGACCGCCTGCACGGCTCGCGCAAGTCCGTGGCCGACTCCACGGAGAGCAGCGGCCGCTCCTCCGACACCAGCCCGGCGCGCTCCGGCGAGACAAACATCACCCAGCAGGTGAGACAGCATGGTGCGACCGCATCCTCCTCTCCCAGACCGCCTGCACGGCTCGCGCAAGTCCGTGGCCGACTCCACGGAGAGCAGCGGCCGCTCCTCCGACACCAGCCCGGCGCGCTCCGGCGAGACAAACATCACCCATCAGGTGAGACAGCATGGTGCGACCGCATCCTCCTCTCCCAGACCGCCTGCACAGCTCGCGCAAGTCCGTGGCCGACTCCACGGAGAGCAGCGGCCGCTCCTCCGACACCAGCCCGGCGCGCTCCGGCGAGACAAACATCACCCATCAGGTGAGACAGCATGGTGCGACCGCATCCTCCTCTCCCAGACCGCCTGCACGGCTCGCGCAAGTCCGTGGCCGACTCCACGGAGAGCAGCGGCCGCTCCTCCGACACCAGCCCGGCGCGCTCCGGCGAGACAAACATCACCCAGCAGGTGAGACAGCATGGTGCGACCGCATCCTCCTCTCCCAGACCGCCTGCACGGCTCGCGCAAGTCCGTGGCCGACTCCACGGAGAGCAGCGGCCGCTCCTCCGACACCAGCCCGGCGCGCTCCGGCGAGACAAACATCACCCATCAGGTGAGACAGCATGGTGCGACCGCATCCTCCTCTCCCAGACCGCCTGCACGGCTCGCGCAACTCCTACAGACGACAATTTGTCACAACAACATGCTGTGGTGTCATATAATAATGAATAGTACTTACGTAAAGATTTATCAGACAAATCCGATGTCAGATAGAAAAATCATGATATCCCACTGTTGACGCAGGTTCGTTAAATAATGTAGGCGTCACAATTATTTGAGGTAACAACTATATAATGCACTGAGCGATTAGAATACAGATTGCGGCGCCACCGACACGGCTACCTACGAGTAGAACATCATAGTCCAGCTGTTGCCGTGAGGTGTACAAACCCTTCGTTCGCTCGCGCCGCGCCACCCAATATTTAGCCACGTATTATTTACGTAGTTTTAACTATTCTCGAAACAGAGAACTATTATAAGAGCTACCTAACGTACTTAATATGTACCGAAGAAGAGGTTGAAAAAATAATAAATAATCTGGATACAAACAGCAGCTCAGGCATAGATAAAATAACAACTAAAGCGATTAAATGTATAAAACAGTACTTAATACCAAAACTTACAATATGTATAAACAACTGCCTTAAAATGGTGCTTTTCCAGATTGCCTAAAAGTAGCTAAGTTACACCTATTTATAAGTAAGGTTGTAAATTGGATCCCGGGAACTATCGAACAGTGCCAGTTCTGTCGATACTCTCTAAGGTCATAGAAAAAGTAATACAGACCCGTTTGAATAACTATCTAAAATAAATATATTTCCTTTCTAATAGTCAATATGGCTTTCGTTCCGAATCTAGTACCCTGTCCGCAGTGATTGATTTAACTACTAAAATAAAAACAAATATAGATGCCAAAAGATGTTGTCTTGGGATTTTTATTGATCTTAAGAAAGCATTTGACACGGTCAGCCATCCACTAGTTTTAGAAAAACTTACACACATAGGCATCACCGGCACTGCTCACAAAATTATGGAGTCTTACTTAAGCAACCGATGTCAAATAGTGAGAATAGGTAATATACAAAGCAGTCCCCAAACAATTACCTGCGGCGTCCCACAGGGATCGATAGTTGGCCCTCTCCTGTTCTTAATTTACAGTAATAGCATCTGTCAAGTATCTTTGCACGGAGAGATAAGCCTATACGCAGATGATACTTGTATTATTTATTTTGGACAGTCTATAAAAGCCTTAATGAACGGTTCCAGTTCAATTTACTCACTATTAACATAGCCAAGAGCAGTTATATATTATTCAAGTCAAAAAATAAAAAAAATACTAAAGACATAGAATTGAAAATAAATCAAACACAATTTAAACAATCTAGTGAAGAAAAATATCTTGGCCTAATATTGGACTGTGACTTATCATGGAAATAACATACTCAAATGAGGTCAAGTACCTAGGAGTCACTTTTGACCAAAGGCTAACTTGGAACGCTCATTTGAATAGCATAATACAAAAGGCAAAAATGGCCATGTGGACTTGCTGTCGAATGGCAGGAGCAAGATGGGGCATAAGACCCAAAATTGCTATGTGGCTTTACACAGCGGTAGTGAGGCCGGTAATCACATGCCTCCGCGGTCTGGTGCAACAAAGCCAACCAAAAGACAGCCATCACAAAGTTAAGCAGTCTACAGCGTACAGCCTGCTTAACAGCAACAGGAGCTTTATACTCAACACCGGGGGCAGCCCTGGATGCACTGCTCGATCTAACGCCACTCCACCTGCACGTCCAAAAAGAGGCGAAGCAGTGCATCTACAGGATATGCACACTAACAAGGCCAAAATGGCGCTCTCAAGCGCTTAACAAACTGGAGGCCCTTGTTTTCGACTACAAAAAACTAAGCATGCCCACCGACGATACTTACGTGGAATGCGAATTCACAAAACTGTATACAGTGGAAATTCCTCCGAGAGACAAATGGTTAAATGACCAAATGGACTTCAAGGAGGGAAGCCACGTTTGGTATACAGACGGATCTAAAAAAGGTGACGATGTTGGATGCGGTATCTATGGTGAGAGGCCAAAGCTCAAAGCTAGCGTCAGCATGGGGAAAGAGGCCTCAATCTATCAGGCTGAACTCTTCGCAATAAACAAATGCGTGGAGATCAATCTCGAAAGAAACCTAAGAAACCAACACATCTACATCAACTCAGACAGCCAAGCTGCTCTGCTGGCACTAGAATCCCTAGAGTCCTACTTCAAACTAGTCCAGAACTGTAAAAACAACTTAAACGCCCTGGCTATGACCAACAAAGTTATACTTAGATGGGTACCAGGACATTCCGACATAGTAGGAAATGAAAAAGCAGATGAACTCGCAAGGAAGGGCGCAGACACAACCCTGGTCGGCCCAGAACCGTTCTGTGGTATCACAAAACGGAAAGCATATTCCCTACTAAACAACACAATAAAATCAGAGGCAATAGAGCTGTGGAAGTTCGTCAAAGGACAAAAACATACTAAAGCCTTAATCAAAGGATACAATAATAAACTGTCCAAAGAGCTATTACAACTGAGAAGGCACAAAACCTGCGCAGTGACGAGAATTCTGACAGGACATGGCAAACTGAACAAGCACCTGTTTCAAATGGGTATGAAACAGGACACAACGTGCAGGTTCTGCCAGGAGACAGGAAACAGCAATGCATATCCTATGCTCCTGCGGAACACTCATGCACAAAAGAAGTATCTACCTAGGGCGGCACATCGTGCATCCGGAAGAGGTACAACATATCTCCGCCCAAAGAATCTGGAATTTCCTAGAGGCAACGGGACTTGATGGTGTAATCTAAACAAAGGGCTGTCACAATGATCACCTGCTGGTCGAAGCGACATACAAAGGCCCACAATACAACGATAATAATAAAAAAAATATCATGGAAAAAACACATAACTAAAATCCTATCAAAACTCACATCTTTAAGAGCCTGCCTCTACAATACAGCACGCTGTCTTCCCCGCCGGGTCCGTTACACGATTTATAAATTCACTAGTAAAATCCCATTTCAACTATTTAGTTGAAATATGAGGCAGTGCCACTAAACTCTTAAAAATCTCCAAATCGCTACAAATAAAATAATTAAAACACTTTTCAGTTATGATTACTTAACTTTTAGTCGCAAAATTTATTTATAAACAAAAATCTTAAATCTTAACCATCTGTACTTTAATAATACCTTTGATTCGCAAAATAATAGATAACATAATCTACTCACAACTAAGTTTTACAACTAAATTACGACCTCTACGTAATTCTAACGATCTTTGTCTTCAACCAGCTAGAACCAAATCTGGCAAAAAAAAATTGGTTATGAAGGGGCACAGTTTTACAACAGCCTACCTAAAGATAACAGTGCAAAAATTACATTACGTACAGGCGAATACTATTGGACTACGTTATTCATAATATTATCTAAATGCGGCCCTGGCAAACATTCTACATGGGAACAAAACCGTCGTCGTCGTTCTACCTACCTCCCTCTCAATTGCTCAAAGGTTAGCTGGAAGAGATCCCTTATAGGGATAAGTTCGCCTTTGTACTTTGATCTATTGTGTGACATGTATATTCCTTAACCTGTTATTGTGTACAATAAAGTGCTTACATACATACATACATACAAAAGATTGTGCACTATTAAGGGGGCGTTTCGGAGCAGCGCCGCGCGAAGTTTAGGTTTTTAGCGCTACTCACACAACGATAGAGGCTCGCGCACCGCACACGCACACATGCACGTATACACAGTGGGGCGTCGGACTTTGACTCGCCAACAAAATTGTAACTTTGGATTTTGTTACCAAATATAAAAATTGTTATTTCAAATATAGGTACTTCATCTTAATACCTACCAACGTTCGCCCGAACCGAGCTCGCAGCCTATCTAACTATGTGGACAGTTGTTTTGTTCGACCGAACGGCTTATAGTTAAAGCAATGACGCGTAATTCAATGTTGGAGAGGCAACCAGTAGGCTAGCGGTATTTGAGCTCCCGAAGTGTTATGGAACCACCCTGTACAACCCGAATTGAGCCAACTGTGACTGGTTCGGAAATAGGAGAAGGGTTGTAAAAAAAAAATATTGTGTGGCAACCGATTGAAATGCGGTAGCCTGAAAGTGTGTACGCTGTCTATATAGTGGAATTTTTATGCCATCCCTCCTAGTGTGACCGGAGCCGAGTAAACGACTGAAGAAAAAGAAATAAAAAATTGGCAGGCAACCGCGAAATTCGACAAAATGGGAATGCGCCAAGAATACGCGCAATAAAAGGTCTTGCAATCAATTGCCATGGATAATTTTTGCTTGGGAGGGACGGTTGCCTCTCCGACATTGAATTACGCGTCATTGCTCTGAATATTAGGCGAGGGCGATTTTTGCCATATGTATGTAGGAGGGTCGGGCGGAACTGGTGGCGATTCATTATTTTCCCCATTCTAGAATTACAAATAGCACGAAATAATCATAAACCACTCGGATGAAAACAGATTACTAATTCTGTAACACGGAACGTGAGGAGATTCATTATTTTCCCCACTCTCGTTAACCATGATATTTCACGAAATAGAAGTCGATCTACACTCTTTAGGTTTAATCAGATTGATAAGAATTACAAATAGCGCGAAATAATCATAAACCACTCGGATGAAAACACATTACTAATTCTGTAACACGGAACGTGATGAATTCGGCGGAAGGTTGGGAGCACAACCGCACTACAGCTCGCGTCTCATTCCAAAGTGAGTTGCTTGTCAACGTGTTTCCCACTCCACGTCCATGTGACAGCTGTCAAATTATATGATTATAATGTAAGTATGAGGAAAAAATTATTCGTTTCCGGAACATCGCCGGCCGCTGCCGCTGCACGCTCGCTACGCTCGCTTGGCTCACAACCTGTAGGTTCGCGGTTCTTCCTAACACTCCTCCTCGCTTCGCTCGTCGTTGTACCTACACTGACCTGCCTCAGAATCCAACAAAAAATATTATGCTAACTATACGTTACTAATAATAGTAATTATCATAATTCCAAAGCAAAGTTTATATTTTCCCAAATGACATTTGACGGTTGGTTTTTTGCCTAAGCAAATCATTTACTTCATAATTATTTGCCACATAAAAGTTTGTTGTAGTATTGCATTTTAAAAATGTTGCCAAATAAGCATAGTGCGAAGTAAAGTTATGCCAAAGATTGAACTACCAAATGAAAATTATGCGAAAATTTGGTTGCGAAGTGAAATTTAGAAACATATTTCGTCGAAAAGGCAGTAAACCATTTTGGCCCTATAGTTAAATGTCGAACTCACTAACAAAATTTTACGAGAATCTGTTGAGAGATGCGACCTATAGAGGTGACAGCCGGACAGCCGGTAAATATCGGACTCGCTCACAAAATTTCTCGAGAATCTGTTGAGAGATGCGACCTATAGAGTATAATGTCAATTACATCTAATTATACTCTATAGGTGCTAATTACTACCCAATACTTTTTTATGATCAAACCGAGGAAGCATGTTGTTAAGTTATACGTGATTTAAATATGTTAATCAATGAACATAAGAATAATTTTCGTTTGAAACCACTGTGTACTCATTTTGTGTAAGTACACGGTTCGATCGCAATCTGTCAATGCGGCGCCAAGCGACGTGGTCTCGCTCCGGAGGCTCGCGGCCGACTGAACGCGGCCGCCGCGAGCGGTCGCACTTGTAGTGAGCCGGCCGCTCCATACTAATTCGTATGAAGAATTAGAGCGTAAAAATTGGGCATCTTTGTGATACTTTTACACGAAATAAGTACATATTTGTTAAGAAATTAAGATTGCAAGGATTTAACTATAGTTTTATCTTTATTATTTGATACAATTCATTTAATAATTCTTGATACTTACGACTCAGTTGTTACAATACGGGAGTGCGTTTTACACGTTTTTAGTATTTTTCTGTTTTTTTTTTATACTTACCTATAAGCAGTATATTGAATTCGAATGATTCAAGAGGAAGTAACATTCATTGGCTAGCTGTGTAATATTTTTCAAGGTTGTGGAACATCGTTTACTATATAATTCTCTTACATTCCCGACCCTCGATTGCCCCCTGCCGACCCTTAAGAAAAATATTGTCGCTCAACTTGTTGTGACGGCTAAAGTGTAAAGGATAAATGACCTAGCAACAGTTTTTAGTTAGTGAAAAATAAGTAACTTGTAGTTAATTTAGACATACCCACATGTTTATAAATATACAACTTTACTTGTTCGTATGCCTATTTTCACATGTAAGTAATGCTCGTGAACGACGTGTTCTGGTTTTTTTTTGTTAAGTATTATAATTTGTTAGTTACCTGCATGCTCACTCATATTTTATTATCTTGTATTTTCTCTATTAAGTGAAATGTCAAATTTCTTTCGAGAAAAATAAATTTTTTAACTATAATATTGGTGTTTGTCCCCAGTCAAGCCCCAACAAGACGCTCGAGAAGAAATCATCAATGACGGATTTCGACGGGCTCTCCGTGCCGGGCATAGGCGTCGCGCGCAAAAGCATCGCGGACCCTACTAGCGTACAACACGCCATTAACTCCAGGTACGGCACCAATAACATACTAATTAGAAAATTGTATTACCTTTAGAGCAGTTTAAATTTAATTAATGTAAAGCCGGTTAGTTGTAACATTTATATTAATGAGGAATGTTTAGAAACGGTAGACAAAACTTTATTTTTAGGTTTAACTCTTGATAAACATTTGCAATGGAGTCCACATATATCTACTCTAGCAAATAGACTTAGCTCAGCAGCTTATGCAATCAGAAGGATTAGACAACTGACTAACGTAGACACTGCCCGAATAGTGTATTTCAGCTACTTCCACAGTGTAATGGCATACGGAATTTTACTTTGGGGCAAAGCTGCTGATATACAAACCATATTCGTTTTGCAAAAACGAGCAATACGGTCTATATACAATATGGGCTCACGTGTATCACTGAGAGAACATTTCAAAAACATAAATATATTAACAATGGCATCACAGTACATTTATGATACCATTATGTATGCTCTAAAAAATGTAGACACGTTCCGTAAAATGCGTAGTGCGAGACATAAACACAAAATTGCAATAACCAAGTTTCGAGTTGGGAAAGTCAGTAAATCCTTTTTGGGTCAATGCATTCATTTCTATAATAAACTACCAAAGGAAGCACCCCTTACCTTTTCTAGGTTAAAAACATATTTAAAGACTTTTCTACTGAAAAAGGCATACCGTTGAAGAGTTTTTAAATGATAAAGATGACTCTTTATCTTTACAGTAAGCAACTTTTTGCATCGAAACAAACGTGCGTTTCACTAGCTACCTGAGGGGCTACTGCGAAACGAAAACGAACTTCGTGCGTGTATCTCCCTCTCTGTCACTCGATCTGGCAAGTGAGCCAGAGACGGAGATACGCAAACGAAGTTCGTTTTCGTTTCGCGGTAGGCCCTCTAGGTGGATTGCAAAAAAATATTGGTTAGGCTAAGGTATATTCACAAGAATGCCACAAAAAAAACAATTGGATAGTTGTATGGAAACAATTGGATAGTACATTACGTGACTAGGGCGGTGAATTCGTGAATGACCCAGATCGCAGGTGTTTGTGGCCCGAACCGAAGGTGAGGGCCATAAATATGCGCTCTGGGGCTTTACGAATTACCGCCCGTGTTGCGTACAAAATTTTACGTCTTCACCTGGCCACAATGCGAGTTTTCCCGTACGCGCAGCGTGCAGTAAAACTCGCATTATGGCCAGGTGTGACGTAAAAAATATTGTGTCACACCCAAACTTCACACAAATGACACCATAAACGTCACACAAACGAAGTTAAATTGGGGTTGAGAAGCAAATGAAAAAAAATACCGAAAGGAATTTAATATCCGAATATGCCTAACCGATCATTTATTTCACAACCCACCTATGTAAAAAAAATTTTTTTGTTTGTTACAATAGCATAGTTTTCATTTCATTAAACACTGCGGCAAAAAACAAAGTAATTACTGAATAAGGCCATAACGAAGTATTTGTATTTAGTGTTCCGTACCAAAGTTGGTCCAACGGAACACTTATGGGATCACTCGGAGGCTGTCCGTCTGTCACAGCCAGTTTTTCAATTTTCGTACCACATTAAAAACGAATATGGCTATCGACACATGCGCTTGTGTTGGTTGTAGACTAATTGTTGCCAGACTGAGAAATGTTACGGATGCACTACATACACATTTTGATCTATATTAACGAATTACCTAATGTTATGGATGAATTATTCGTAATGTTCGCCGACGATGCAACAATTTTATTCTCCGGTGAAACATTAGATCTCGATTTCCAAATTAATATAAATAACACTGTAAAAACTGTCGTCAGCTGGTTAAAATCAATAAACTTAAAGGTAAATTTAACCAAAACTAAGCTCATGCAATTTCGTAAACACAAACAAATTCCAACAAAAATTAAATGTTACAGAATCTAGTACTTCAATCGAAGAAATTGAACAAATTAGTTTCTTAGGTATTATAATAGATCCCCATTTAACCTGGAAACACCACATTCAAAAAATTAACAATAAATTTTCCAGTCAATGTTACGCACTATCTATATTAGCCGATTCGTGTTCCCAAGAAGCCGTCATTACTGCATACTATGCTAACATCTACTCTTTATTGAATGTTAGATGTTACACAGTGACACATAGACGTACAGTCTACTTTTGTTTTGCAGAAAAGGTGCTTGAGAATTATCTTTCGCATGAATAACAAACAATCACTTCGAAATGTTTTTAAAGAACAAGGCTTTCTAACATTAACTAGCATTTATATTTACGAGCTCTGTAACTTTGTAAAAAGTAACAAAGATTACTTCACGTCACTAGCTTCCCAACGTAATAACCTACGCACTCAATATAGGTACAATTTAACATTGCCTTTGGTAAAAAATAAAACTTATGGCAAAAGCGCATTTATTAGTGCCATTCGTGTATTTAATCGGCTTCCTAATGAAATAAAAATGTTAGATGACACAAAATTTAAATGTAATTTAAAAACATGGTTAAGCAAGAAAGGATTCTATTCATTGAAAGAATTTTTTGAATTCTCGTCTTAAAAGGAAAAGAATGTATAATATTAATATTAGGATTTCCTTAGTTTTTAAGCAAATATTGTACACCCGAAATGGGTAACCGTTGGGGCCTAACACTTGTAATAATTAAAACCATCTATGTAACACGGTTAAACAATTTTTTTTTTCTATTCTATTCTATTCTATTCACACACACAGCTGACATAACCTAAAACAACAAAATCTTTCCCCGAACTTTGATATAACATATTGATATAAGTAAACTATTGGTTCTAGGATAACTGAAAAACAATTTATTTGATGTTTTAAATGGTCTTTCACAGACCATAGGCAAATTTCTTGGCCAAAGCTGTTCAGATTTGTGTAATCAAAAAAGCAAAATACAAATATTACCTGACTTTTAAGTGGGATAAAATTTGTATGGGAGCAGAAGTTCAATTTATTCGTTAATTAATGCAGTTCTTAAATATTTGTACAAATGTTACCTATAATATAAAACTGTACAAATTCTATTAAACTATGAAATCATATCTGAGGCTCTAGTATAAGTTTTACAGAAACAAAACGTTAGGACCGCGTTCGCGTTTAGGTTTAGCTGTCAAATCCCATACAAATTGAGGGTAAAACGCAAACGCTATCGTAAAGTTTTGTTTCGGTAAAACTTATACTAAACTCGACGCCGTATTTAGATTCCAAAAAAGTTACCAAATATGGCCGAATGTCACTGTCACAAATGTCATTGTCATTGTGACGTTCCAGATGTAACCAAGCCATGCAAAATAATATATTATTTCGTTGTTACTTAGATGTGAATATTATCGTTGTTACTTAGATGTGACTATCGCCTAACACATCTCGGCTTGGTACATCAATCTGTCTATGTACAAAACACTACCCCCCAAGTACTCAATTACGTACCTACTAGCTTTTTCCAGCGACTTCTTCCGCGTTAAGGTTATCTTATCACAACAATGTCATCATTAAATACGAGACATTTTAATCCTTTGGGAAAGACTTCAGATTTATAAGTATTCTACACATTCTGTTTCATGGCTTGGCTTTAAACTATCCATGTGCCAAAGTTCATCACAGCCGTTTCTACGAGATTGACTGACAAACATACAGACATTCATTCACACTACTTTTTTACATTGGGACTTAGTTAGGAGCTAATAGTTATGAAATATGTATTAGTAATAAAAAAACCCTCATACATACATGAGAGGAGGCCTGTGCCCAGCAGTGGGACGTATATAGGCTGATGATGATGAATAAAAAAACAACAACATGGTGATATGTCAATATTATTATGTCCATATCAAAAAGATTTACGCACATTATGAGAATAGTAATAGTTACCAATTGTTGTCAAAATCTGAAGTATTACCACAGTAATATGAACTTTTCTTCTACAAAACAAATTTCAATCAAATATTTATTTTTTTACTAATATTTAGATAAGATTATTTATTTAGGCGATTGCATTTAATTTTAACTTTACAATGATGTATAAATAAATAACAAAAAAACGTAATTTTGAAAAGTAAAAACTTACCGATTCAAAACTATTTCATTTTAATGGACACCCATGGGTAGTTTTTTTGGAATCTATATACGGCGTCGAGTTTAGAGCCTCTGGAATACATGTTACTTCAATACTTAACTTTAAAGTAGGAGGACATTTTCAATTTGGGGATGAACATTTTTTTGCAATTCACCCACCTGTCATAATCACCTGTATCACTGCAAAAAGTCGCCGTATGTAACACCTCTTAGGGTGCCTTTCCACCAGAGATGTGCTCAGCTGTTTCCATGAGTGACAACTATTTGTCCAACAAACGAGGTCTGGAATATATGGAAACGTTACTGCCATATCGACTGAACAAGTTTCTTATTTTATTCTACTACTATGTTTGCACTTTGGCACTCTTTGGGGGAGGCCTATGTCCAACAGTGGACGTCTTTCGGCTGATATGATGATAAGATGATGAAGAAGATAGTGATTAATAAAATGTCTATTTTATTTTGTCTTATCCCACAAGGCGACAATATTTTTGTATCGTGTTTCAAAATTTAATTGGCAATAATTAATTTCAAGGATTTTAAACAACTTAAGCGATGACAAGGACGGGTAATATGTTTGTTGTGTGTTGTCATGTGTATTTTTGTTACTGACTATTGATGAATGAATAGGAACTGCTTGACATATTCCAAGGTTATTGTGAAAGGGGGCATCTATTAATTACGTGCGACGTTCAGTGGGGTTGTGAAAAATGGGAGCTTCGGCAAAAGTTACGTTTTTTTTTCCGCAGGAATTTTAAATTGCGAGTGAATAATATTAAATTAAGTCAAACATGTTTCTTTACAAAAAAAACATGTCGCCGGCATTTTTTCATTGGAATATTTAACGAGATAAATAGTAAGCAAGTTTTTTTTTATTAATCCAACTCTATCTTTTGAAAAAAAACTCGCGTGGGATTGGGGACGTGGGATTTTGTATGAACCAAATCTCACGACCACTCACAAGGGGGGTTCAGAAAATTTCTAAAAACGCCTCACGTAATTAATGGACGCCCCCAAAGTGTATGTCATCTCATAGCGTACAAAGGAGATGACATACACTTTGCAGCCTCAGCTTTGGGCGCCAAGATTTGGCGTAGGCAACAATTTCACCCAAGCGACGACCATCTGAACTTCCAACCCAGATAAGAGGGAAAACTACCTTGTTGGGTTGACTGGTCTCCTTACGATGTTATCCTTTCCTTATTGTGAAAGTGTGTGTGCGGAATGTAAAATTGGAATGGTTGTTTTCGGCACGATTCGTCAATAAAGATTGAAATACCAGTAGGACTGTATATGGATGTAGACCTAATAAAATGACCAATAATGATGAATTTTCTCGAAAAATATTGTCAAAGGGAGAGAATGGTTCTGTCTCTTCCGCAAAACGTACCTTCATATGAAACGATTGTCACGATCCCCGAGCGTTTTCTCTCTCTAACAAGCAATATTAAAATGGTTGTAAATAGCTTCGTAACTTTTTGAGAGATCTCAATGGGAGTTTCGTCACTAGGCATTTCTTTTTTCATCCCTCTAGAGTATTAATACTTTTTGAGTCTACGGCCCATTGTCAGTGGATTCCAAAGTGGAGTGGACTCCAAAAAGGAACTGTGAATGAATATTTCATTGTGTACTTTGACATATTGTAATGTGCAGATAGTCGTGACGGTTGAATGCCAATGTAGTGACTTATATTGTAATCTGTATATAACGCTCATGAATTATTCGCGTTCACGTATCTTCCTCTCTTTTTATGCATGGGTTAAAAAGGGACAGATATAATGTACGCGGATTATTGGGCCGTATGTTAACCAGACCCAATACTTAATAGGGTCTCAGACGGTGAAGGCTCGCCAGCGCGCCGCAAACTCGTCCGCAACCAGAGCGAGGGCTCGCCCAAGCCCAGCGACGTGTCCAGCGAGCTGCGGCGCCTCGTCGACCAGCCCGCGCGCCGCCGCAGCGAGTACGGGGCCATCGGGGACACAGCCTGCATGGGGGACCACAAGGTCAGTGTAGTGTCTACAGAGCGAGGGCTCGCCCAAGCCCAGCGACGTGTCCAGCGAGCTGCGGCGCCTCGTCGACCAGCCCGCGCGCCGCCGCAGCGAGTACGGGGCCATCGGGGACACAGCCTGCATGGGGGACCACAAGGTCAGTGTAGTGTCTACAGAGCGAGGGCTCGCCCAAGCCCAGCGACGTGTCCAGCGAGCTGCGGCGCCTCGTCGACCAGCCCGCGCGCCGCCGCAGCGAGTACGGGGCCATCGGGGACACAGCCTGCATGGGGGACCACAAGGTCAGTGTAGTGTCTACAGAGCGAGGGCTCGCCCAAGCCCAGCGACGTGTCCAGCGAGCTGCGGCGCCTCGTCGACCAGCCCGCGCGCCGCCGCAGCGAGTACGGGGCCATCGGGGACACAGCCTGCATGGGGGACCACAAGGTCAGTGTAGTGTCTACAGAGCGAGGGCTCGCCCAAGCCCAGCGACGTGTCCAGCGAGCTGCGGCGCCTCGTCGACCAGCCCGCGCGCCGCCGCAGCGAGTACGGGGCCATCGGGGACACAGCCTGCATGGGGGACCACAAGGTCAGTGTAGTGTCTACAGAGCGAGGGCTCGCCCAAGCCCAGCGACGTGTCCAGCGAGCTGCGGCGCCTCGTCGACCAGCCCGCGCGCCGCCGCAGCGAGTACGGGGCCATCGGGGACACAGCCTGCATGGGGGACCACAAGGTCAGTGTAGTGTCTACAGAGCGAGGGCTCGCCCAAGCCCAGCGACGTGTCCAGCGAGCTGCGGCGCCTCGTCGACCAGCCCGCGCGCCGCCGCAGCGAGTACGGGGCCATCGGGGACACAGCCTGCATGGGGGACCACAAGGTCAGTGTAGTGTCTACAGAGCGAGGGCTCGCCCAAGCCCAGCGACGTGTCCAGCGAGCTGCGGCGCCTCGTCGACCAGCCCGCGCGCCGCCGCAGCGAGTACGGGGCCATCGGGGACACAGCCTGCATGGGGGACCACAAGGTCAGTGTAGTGTCTACAGAGCGAGGGCTCGCCCAAGCCCAGCGATGTGTCCAGCGAGCTATGGTATATTTACGGAATGGATAATTACGGAGCCATCTGGGCCTACCTTGAAAGTTCAAAATGGCGATGGCTTTAAGTTGCGAATTTGTGATCTTGAGAAACAATCGATGGCGATATCATTTTAGATATTCACCCCCGAACACAAAAAACGACACTCTTTAAATATAGTTGTAGTATAAATTACTATCAATAAATACTAAATCCAAGTTTCTCTCCACAGCCGATCTACCTGCGCGTGATGCTGCAAAGCGACCGAGGTACCTTACCGAGCTGCGAGCACGCCGCGTCCCCCCTCTGTCCCCAATTCCCCTCCACGCTGTCCCCCCTCTGTCCCCACTTCCCCTCCACGCTGTCCCTCCGTCCCCGCCTCGCGCGCCTCCCTACCGACCCCGACCTCTACTACAGTAGGAAGAACAGACTTGACGCTAGCACCGACCTAGACGAAATACCCGACGATGTGAAACGGACAAGAACAGGCTCCTTGGAGATCCTTAGGATCCCCGATGTCGAGATCACTTGCGCGGACTACTGCAGTTACGACGGGATTTTTGTCAACGATATTGACAACACTTTGCTCACTGTGAGACAGTGTTTAGACCCCTACACACCAGAGAGCATAGATTCTCATACGCCCAACATAGAGGCGGCCTCTTTAGGGTCCGAATACCTATCCAACGAGGTAGCTGACGTGGGCGATGTTAAAATAGACATACCTTATAGCAAACTCACTAGGGACCGGAGTGTGTCCCCGACTCAATTAAAAAGTCGTCTAGATAGATTGCTAAATGATGGGAAGTTAACCAAAGTCCCGGAGCTCCAGAGACTTAACAGTAGGGACTCTTGTAAGTCGGAAGTCAGTAAGAAAGGCGGGTTGTGTTGTCTAGCCTTGAAGTGTTACGGTTTCTGTCGGAGGCGCGCGCGGAATGTAGACTGTAAATGTAGTGGCTTGTGTTGCACCTGCTAGCTTACAATGTCAATGCAAAAACGACTTTAGTCTGTTGGCATTAAGTCTTTTTTTGTAAAAAGTGTTTTTTTTACATAGTGGCCATTCATAAATTACGTCATTTTCAAATAGGGCCGGGGGGCCTGGCCATTGGATGACGATAGTCATTTTATGAATAACAGGATGATGATGGGTTGGGTGGGGTGTGGTCAAAAATCGACAAAAAGCGATGACGTAATTTATGAACGGCCCCATATGCATGAATCTTTTATTTTGCTTGACAATGTATTATAATGGCATTGGATTTGATGTTTGACTATTTCTTAAGATTGACGTGAATAATTTGTGTAGTTAGGAGCAAATGATCTTATCTTAGTGTGGTTGGTGCTTTAGTAATGACATAAACGCCAAACTCATAAGGTCGCTTTTCTCTGAGAAAGACGCAATTTTACCATAACGTTTGCCTAATTTTAATTTTTGACAATAATTTGTGACAGGAAATCATGTCATAATGTCAAATCCTAGTGCATCTTTGATGTTGACTGCATTTAACTGTTTTTAAATGTAATTGTTTTTCAACATTGATTAATGCAATTTATTGTTGTTCGCCTGTAAGTGACCATGTTAATCATTTGTTTGAGGAAATGTACAATATTATTGAATATTTTAATTTGACGAATGTTGAATAATTTAACTGTCTCTAAAGAACAGACATATTTGCTTCAAGCATATAATTTTATTATGGAAACAAAAATGTTGACACATTCAATGTGTTGACCATATTGACACACGGGAATAAAATACGTACATAAGTGTATTTTATTATTTTCTCTGTTAAAGGGACTTAGTAAATTTTGCTATAGATACATTCCTTGGTATGGCTGTCTCTTCATAAACCAACCTAAAAGGTTGTTTTGACCAAATACATGGTATTTGTACCATTGCGTTTTGACGAAACATTCATAGAATATTTTTAGACAATCTACTATGATTATTGATGAATGATGAATTACACAATTTTCTCTTTTTTACTAGTCCAAATGAAAGAGATAAATAGATCGATAATCGAAAGTGCTTATTTATGCATGAGTGTTTTAAACCGCATGATGCAATAATAGTATAATAAATATTATAAGCTTTAGGGTTTAGCCACGACTTCCAGCGGTAGCGACGGCCAAAACGAGTGAGCGAGACGCCACGCTCGGATCTCTCGCTCTCACTTATGGCGCGTGGCGAAGTATGTTATAAAATCTTGTATAACGAGGGTAAACGTATTTTGCAGTTATGCAGTTTAAACTAGTCGCGCACAGCTGTAACACTGTTGTTAACATTTGATGCAATTTTAAATAAGATTTTAATATTAACTGTGCTTTTATTATTAAATTAAATTTAAATTAATATACCAAATGGTTTTAAGTCTAGTCTAACTGCTCAAGGCGTGGTATATTTATGATTTTTATGAACATATTATAAATACCTCGAAATGTAAATTATTTGAACAGTTACTTTCATTTTTATTCGTAGTTGTAATTTGTTATGTCAGGCACGTATCACTTATTAAAGGTTTTTGCAATCATCTCAATGCAATAATAGTTAATTGTAGTTTTTAGTGACATTCGAACAACTTAATTAATTTTAATATTGCGCTTTTCAAGGAGTATTTGATAGTATTTATGACTTGCATTATTTGGTTAACTATTACATCGTAGGGAATCAAAATAAAAGTAGTACTTCCGCAATCCTCGAGCATATCAAGGGTCGGCAACGCCCATGTTACTTCTTTGGCGTTGCATGCGTCTATAGGCTGCGGTGTCCGCTTACCATCAGGCGGGCCGTACGCTTGTGGGTACCAACCGTATAAAAAAATATAATAAATCTTTTATTTTTATTTTTTATCTACGCATATATCAATAGTGCTCTAAAATGCGTTCAGAAACCGTAGGAAATGACCAGCATTATTACAACCGATTTTACTATGAGAACTTTCTTGTCTGTGGTAGTAGGTAAAATCTGTACTGTAATGTTATTAGAGTACAGATTTTTGTATCGTTATGAGATTAAATTTGGAACAGCTGTCAATACTCAAGCGGGTCTCTATTCTAGTATCCATAGATATTAAAACATTTATCGATACTAAACGTCAATTCAGTATGTTTTTTTTAAATTTAAACCGCATGACATTTGATCACGAGTGATATGAGTATAAGGACTTCATTCGTTTGTCTATAATTAAAAAAAAAACCCATTCGTGTAGATGTCGCTAAACGCCTCCCTTAAGAGTTGTAAGGGGGAAATGATCCAAAGATTTGGTGGCCGAGACGGATTGTTCCGATAGCTTAGTTGGTTAGTAGCGGCAGACCGCGTATGCCAGTGGTCGCCGGTTGGAATCCTATAGCAGTCTATATTTTTTAATTTTCCTTTATTTTCAAATTCTTATCTTGAATAATCGTAATAGTGGAAGAATTAAGTTCAACTCATAAGTTGGTACTATTATTTCTTGGTAGGCGCAATCTGTGTGTGTTTTAATTTAATAAAATATCAGTCACGTATTGGCTTAACTTACACAAAAATACACAATTTTGCTTGTTTATTGTACCTAAAATGCACTCGAAAATGTACCTTATACCTAAGACACTGTTCTATAATCGCTCGGTGCTAATTTTAATGTAGTTTTAATAAACATTCCGCACTGATTTTTGTTGTATATTTTTCCTTGGTTTTTTTAATTAGGATATTGTTTTTTTTTAAATCTTTTGGAAAGTTTTTTTCACAATAGCCATGTGTCCTACGGCTTTTTTCGATGCCATTCAAAACAGTCATTAAAGAGGAACAAAAACTTGTAAGAGAGCAACTACAATACACAAATACAAGACATACTTAAATATACAATAGACAAATAAAAACATCGACAGACCTCGCTGGCGGCAGACGAAACGCTCCATAATCGCTCTATAATAATTGACACAGAAGTATGACGTCATCGCTGTCCATTTGTACTATTCGTTGTATGGAAAATTACGCTGCTGCTGCTAATAATTATGCTGTTTCGGTTGCGAAATACTGCGTTTAGGTCTATAGTTTTCATACAATTTTGTTTCTATAAAAGCGTAAGGATTCTTTAAATTTACTCGTGGATAATTAAAATAATGCATTTTTTTTCAAAACTTTCAAAGTGTACCTTTTTATGATTATTGGCCCACTCCCACTTAACTTTAGCGATCCGGAGGGCTATATCGGTTACCTTGGTTCTGCTGCGGATAGCCCCATTTCTGATGCGATCACGTAGAGAAACTCCCAACATGGCCCTCTCCATTGCCCTTTGGGTGACTTTGAGCCTTCTTATCAGGCCCATAGTAAGCGACCACGTTTCAGTACCATATGTCATCACTGGCAACCCACACTGGTCAAAGACTCTCGTCTTGAGACACTGCGGAACGTCTATAAAGCTCCAAATTCCTTTGGCAACTTGTAAAATGCGCAAAGGCGCGCTCCGGACCGGCCCGGTCGGAGGGAATCATACATTATGCGATTTTGCGATGTGCCACTCGTAGGTTGGAATCGTACGTACAGTCAACAGGAAATATAGATGTTTTTAGTGCTTTGTCGCAGTTAACGTAACAATACTGCACCAACTAGGATACGTCAAAGTAGTGAATGCGACAATGGTACTAAAATTATCATGTACTTTTGCTGTGGTGACTATAAGGTAGGTTAATGGGAGCTTTTTTTGACTGAGCTCACAGATCTATTAGTCCAGGGCCCTATTTCACCACCTTGACAATTGTCACCTGACAATGATAATTACACGTACATTGCTGGGTCAATAAACTGTCCAGCAACCAACTTAACCTGTCGACGCAGCCATGAAAAGCGAATTGTCATTGTCAGGCGACAATTTTCGATTTGGTGAAATAGGGGCCAGGCAATGAACTGACAACTTGTATGGAAAAATGTCAATTTTGGAAATAATTTATAATAGCTTATGTTTACTGTGTAAAGGATATATTATCAATTAAATTGTCACCTAGCGACAGAATCCGACAAAATTTCAGACAAAAAAAAATATGAATTAACTAGCTACTGAAAAGTCAGAAAAAACATTGATAAATATTTTTTCTTTATTTTGGTTCATTTACTCGTACATTTGCTCTATAATATTCAAGATAAAACATACAAAAAAAGAGAAAGCATGCTTCATTTAAATCTACTTAATGACTTCCGGGTGGAAAGTTTGTCGGATTCTTGAATACAGACAGCATTTAGAATAACATTTTAAAATGAAATTACCAAAAAGCACGCTATTATAAATTAATGTTTTTCAAATTTGTATTTTGCCTGGAGTATATTGTGTTGGGCAGAGTTCTAAGTGCCGAAAAGTACGAAATGAAAGGTGCAGAGAGCTCTCTCTCTATAGTGTAACTGGCTACAGGGTCATTCTTTTACAATGCGACTTTGTATTGACATTGTCAATGTTTATAATTTACCTACTTAGTCTGTAAATGTAGTAATGTACTTTTGTAAAGTGTGCCATGTCGTTTAATCCCTAACTGACTAGCACGAGAATCATGTAAATTAATATTTGTATTCATTTTTAAATTTAATATTCATATTTAAATTTTAACAAAAAAAAATTTTGTTTTTCCGTTGAGTTTACATTTATGAAAATTAAGTGTGTGTCAATCGAAGTACGTACTAATACTTAGCTAGAACGTTGTGTGCATGAGAAGTGAAATTGTTTTTTTTTTAAATATGTGCACAGTTTTGGTGTTTCCCGTTCACGTAGACGTCACGCATAGCTTTGCTTGTAAGTATTTTTCATTTTTTTTAGTACTAGGGTAAATTGCCAATAACTGCCCCCACATACCAAAAATTTACTCTGTTCCCCTACATTTTTTTTTTTTTTTATTTATTTATTACAGTAGAGGTGAATAGAGTTCATTGTATGTACGAGGTGGCCAGTTATTGGCGATTTACCCTATACCTCATTCTATATAAAATTAGAATTTAAACAAAATCGTCCACGTCTGTTCGTTTACCCAGGCGTTTTTTTATTTATTTATTTATTCAACCAACTTACATTTACAGCATATTGCCAAACATGAAAGTTATAGGTTATAGTATTAGTAACAATATTAAATTATTTTTATTTATTTTATATATATTATACTGTAGACACTTAACTCGGTTTTCCCCTGCGCGGCGCGCGGGGGCGGTGGTACGACGATAACGGCGCGGGCAACGCCCCTTTATCGTCCTTTTTTTTTCGTGGAGAAAACCAGCGAGCCAGGTACCCAATAACCGGGGGATAACTGGGTTATGTGGCATTTCTATCCACTAAAAACTCCACGGTGCCCTGCATCTGCACTCTTATGCAGGGGACTCCAGGATCTCGTTGTACCTAAACATAGTTTTACTTATTTCGATCATTAAGTGCGTTTCAAACAACAATTACCTACTAAATTGCTTTTCGAAATGGTTTCCTCTGAAATCGCCTGACGATTGACGCACGATTTTTTAATGTTATATAGAATGGGGTATAGGACTGTGATTTCCGTAAATTGTTTTTTTAGCAAGTATGTATGGTTCTGCACTACTTAATAAGTTTCTGTTTAGAAAAGAAATCTATGCAGCTAGATTCAAATTACCTTAGCAAACATTGTATGTGTTGGGCCTTACAAGGCTTATATTAAAATGGCTTTGTTTCGGCGTTAACTTAACAGCGGTAGGTATTTTCCACAAACGCTGGTAGAATTTGACTAGTAAAAGTCGGCCTACTTGCAGCATTTATGCATGCTTCCATACCAATGTTATAATGTAATAAATGCGAAAGTGTCTGTTTGTATGTCTGTTACATCTTCACGCCTTAACCGCTGAACCGATTTAGATGATTTTTTTTTTAGACATTAGGATAGTTTTAATCCTGGAAACCATCCCTAAGGGGGTTGAATGGGGGGTGAAAGTTTATGGAGGATATAAACGAGTTCCACGCCACAGAGTCGTGGGTAGAAGCTAGTTTAATATGATAATTATTTATAAATTTCAGGTAATTTCCGCCAAGAGTTCCACTCGGAGAACTCTCCCAAGCACGCGAAACCGGATGAAGACATAAACGATATCCCGGACTCGCCCGCGACCCGGTTCATACACTTCAACGTGGACAGCCAGTCCAGTATCTTCAAGGAAACCGATATTTAAAAAGTTGACTAACACCTGGTTTAATTAAGATCTATTAAACCTTATGTCGGAACCTGAAGTTACAAATGTACTGAGTAAGGTACCTAGGTACTAACATTTGATCTGACTTTGGAAACACGAAATTAGGTACCTATTCTTGTACTTTTCAGTCAGTTTATCTTCTTTTAAAGCTTAATAGATAAATAATACTCACTCGCCATGCGATATATTTATTGTATAGTTCGCATTTGTAAAGCATCTTCTATAAAACCGAGTTCTATAGTGCAACCTAATGCGAAAAAAAACCAGTCCCGACAGCTCAAAAAATAAAGTCATGAATTTCGTTGTTTTCGTGCGGGAGGCGAAGCCCGGCGCCCGCAAGAAAACAAAGAAATTCACCCGCCCGCTCCCCCGTTATCGTGCTACCCCCGCACCCGCGCACCGCACAGGAGACCACTGAGTTATGCGATACAGTGTCAGTTGGTAGACACCGTATTAAGCATATAGTCTTAAGTCAGTCAGTAGTCATAAGTCCTTGCGCGACCGTGCTCTGCTCGGCTGAAAATACGGAGAAAACGAATTTCCCCTCACCTGCGACTGACCTAGCTAGATCGATAAATCGCCCCATTCATAGAAAACGTTACAGCCGTTTCCGAGAACGTGATTCCATATATATATATATAATTGCATATTGCTCCTTTTAGATTCGGGCCTTGTTTTGTAGAAGATGCTTAAATACGGTGGACAAAATACTATTTTATCTATAGTTAGTTAATTTATTTCAAGCTAAGTTAATACTTCTAGTCCTTTTAATTAATATAATTATAAATTTTTAAATGAAAGGAAAAATTGAAAAATTTAATGCTCCGAGCCGGATTCGAACCGGCGACCACAGGCATTCATGGCCCGTCGCTACTACCAACTGAGCTATCGGAACAATCTGGTTCGGGCACCAAATCCTTCAATCAGTTCCTTCATAAAACGCCGAACGAATCCGGCTCGGAGCATTAAAAAAAATTTTTCAATTTTTCCTTTCATTTAAAAATTTATAATTTTCTTTAGCAGCGTTACTGCTTAAAAACAAATATTAATATAATTATGTTTAAATAAATTATAAATACTAAACTATACTTAGTTTAGTTAGTCAAATATCACTTCTACATTTTATAATTAGTAAGATATTTATTATAAATTCTAAGAGGCACTATTTTCACCCATCTGGTTAAAGCTGATTTTCCACCGGAGGGGCGAGACGAGACGAGGCGAAGCGAAAATTGAAATTCGTATGGCAAATTTTTAATTCTATCCTCGCGCGTCTCGGTGGAAATAGGAAGTGCTGTTGACGAAGATTCGGGGTTCCTTACTTAATAGTGCAATAACGTAGGCGACACCAAATTTAGATATTAACTGGGTTTATTCACTTGAGCGATTAAATTACAATCAAAATATATAATAACTAATGGGTCGCGTGAGCCGGCCAGACGCGCTAGAGAGGAATGGCGGCCGGCCCGGGCCTCCCGCCTTGGGAAACGGCGGACGGCGGGGCGCGGGGAGCCGCGCGGTGGTGGGGGCCGGTGACATCAGCGCGTTCATGGCGCGCGTTAACAAGCTGCCCCCCTTGGAACAGGTCCGTCCTGGTCCAAGTTCAGTGGCAGAGGGCAGAGCCTGTTGTAGGCCCTCCTCAGAGTGCCCGTGGTAGTGGTGACGTCAGCGACGCGGCCGACGCCGTCGGCGCCTGGGTAGACAGCGGCGACTCGCCCAAGCAGCCATCTGCTGGGCGGCAAGCGGTCGTCCTTGACAATGACCATTTCTCCGAGCTGCAGTTGTCCTCCGTCCCTGCGCCATTTGTTTCGAATCTGCAGCTCTGAAATGTACTCTTTATAATAGCGATTCCAAAAATGCGCTTTCAGCGCTTCTATTCTCTGGTATCTCGTCAGCGTATGGATCGAAGAGTCTTGTACCTGGGGAGCAGGTACCATTGTGAGTGCTCGCCCTAATAGAAGATGTGCAGGAGTCAATGGGGTTAAATCCAATGGATTTGATGAAAGAGGGGTTAAAGGCCTAGAATTTAGAATTGCTTCTATCTGTACCAACAATGTGACCATCTCTTCGTAATCTAAGTGAGCCATAGATGCTATTCGTTTTAAATGATATTTTACCTGCTTGACTGCCCCCTCTGCCAAACCATTAAAGTGTGGGCTATAGGCTGGGCAAAATTTGAATTCTATTTCCTGTGTAGCCGAGTATGACATTATTTCATTAGAGTTATTTTTAAGGAACTTTGCTAGTTCGTTACAAGCCCCTACGAAACAAGTCCCGTTGTCGGACAGTATGGTGGCTGGTTTGCCTCTGCGGGCTATAAATCTATTTAAAGCGGCAATAAAGCCCATGGCTGTCAGATCAGTGACGAGCTCTAAATGAACCGCCCTCACTGCCAAACAAACAAAAACAACTATATATGCTTTCTTTAGCTGACAACCACGTCCCTTTCTGCTCGCTATCAGGATCGGTCCACCGTAGTCGCAGGCTGTATTAGCAAATACGTATTCGGACTGTACCCTTTGTGGCGGTAAGTTGCCCATGATTGGCTGATGCGATTTACCTGAGTATCTTACACATGTAACGCAACGTTGTGAAGTTTGCCTGCAAAGGTTACGACCGTTTATTATCCAATACTTGTGACGTAATGTTGCTAGCATCAGCTGTGGTCCAGCATGTAACAATATATGGTGGTAATGGTGTACCAATATTTTAGTGATGTGATGTGACGCATGCAATAGAATAGGATGCTTTGTGTTGTAGTCGTAATTGGAATTTACGAGTCTGCCCCCGACTCGCATAATACCCGAATTATCTATAAACGGATTTAATTTTAATAAACTGTCTTTGGGAGAAAGTGGGCGTTTACTTTTCAAATTAGACAGTTGCTTATGAAACGTGTCACGTTGTACTTGTTTACACAACATTTGTAACGACAAATTGAGCTCTGACACTGTCAATGGACCTGTGCTTTTGTTTGCAGCGTTTCTACAATTGTATACAAATCTGTTTATGTAGGCTACAATATTTTGTAACTTGCAAAGGCTCGAGTATTTAGAAGTGAAATGGCTCTCTTGAGGTTCGTCAGCTGATACATGACACTGGATTTTAACCTCTGGTAACGTTTCTATTGGCATATTTTGAGGTTGTGGAGGCCACTGTATTTCAGTCTCGTGGAGGAAAGGCGGTCCTTCCCACCACAAAAGTGAAAGCTTGAGTGTTGAAGCATTTTGACCTCTACTACCTATATCTGCAGGGTTCAAATTTGTCGGTACATAATGCCAAGCTGTGGGATTAGAATTGTTAGTGATTTCAACTATTCTGTTGTGAACAAATTGTTTTAATTGTTCTTTACATGTTTTTATCCAACATAGCACAATAGTTGAATCACACCAAAAGAACTGGGCATCAATATTCAAACGCAGTGATTTCGTTACTTTCTGAGCAAGCTGTGTTGATAAGAGTGTACCGAGCAATTCTAGTCGTGGAGTGGTTAATTTTTGTTTCAGTGGGGCAACTTTGCTTTTGGCAAGTATTAAATGCACATTGACCTTTCCACTGTTGGATAATGAGCGTATGTATATACATGATGAATATGCTTTTATACTCGCATCACTGAAGGAGTGCAATTCTACTCTGATGTAGAAATCACAGAGTATTCTTCGTGGAATTTTAATTTGCATGATTTCAGGGATTTGTTTTGCAAAGTTGTTCCACTGTAACTGTATGTCGGCAGGTACATCTCCTTCCCATGATATGTTTCTAGCCCATAGAATTTGTAAAATTAGCTTAGCTTGTAACAAGCAAGGGTTAATGAGTCCCAATGGATCAAAAATGGTGGCAATCATAGATAAAATAGTGCGTTTATTTATGGGCTTAGTTTCAATGTTGTCAGTGACAGAGAACAGCAGCTGATCCGATTTGCATGACCAAAGTAAGCCTAATGTTTTTGAATGCTCTTCTTTTGTTAACTTGAACAATTCCTCGCTGCTGTTGTCTGCAACTAAATTGTCTAGTATAGACGGTGTGTTTGAACGCCACTTACGTAGATGAAAGTGTGCACCTTCTAGTGTCTGAATGACACCTCTGCAAGTCTCTAGCAATGTCGTTTTGTCATCGTGACCCGAGATAAAGTCATCGACGTAGAAATCGTGCAAGATTGTTTCACTTACATCTTTGTTCGTACATTCTTGGCCCAACTGTACCAGGCATCGCGTGGCTAGGAATGGAGCACTGGAGGTTCCGTATGATACGGTATTCAATTTGTATTGTTTAATTGGCTGTGAGGAGTCTGAGCGCCAAAGAATTTGCTGCAGACTTCTTTGTTTTTCAGTGACGTATATTTGTCTATACATTTTTTGTACGTCTGAAGTCACTACAAATTTGTGCTGTCGGAATCTGATCAATATGTTGAGTAAGTCGTCTTGTACAGTTGGCCCAATATATTGAATGTCGTTAAATGACTTGCCGGAGCTAGTGACGGCTGAGGAGTCAAATACCGTGCGTATGCGTGATGTAAGACTATTTTCGCGCCAAATTGCAAAATGAGGAAGCAGGTTTGAAATCTCGTTCGTATGTATGTTTGTGTTTTCAGACATATGACCTAAACGCAGATATTCTTCCATAAATTTGACATATGCTTTTTTGTATTCTGGGTTGCGTTTAAATTTGCGTTCCAGTGATTGAAATCTTAGTAATGCTTGTGTTTTAGAATCGCCTAAACATTCAGGGGATTCTTTTAGTGGTATTGTGACCACAAACTTGCCATCTGGGTGGCGAGTTGTGGTTTGTGTGAATATGCGTTCACACTCACTCTCACCTTTAGTGTGGATTTGTTGAGTGGGCGGAACTGATTCTAGTTCAAAAAACTTGTCTAATTTCGCATCGAGCTCAATATTGTTTATTAAGTTGCAATGGACTGTATAAGATCGCGTTTGTTTTGAATGTGGTTGTTGTATGGAACCTTGTACGAGCCACCCGAGAGATGTTTCCACAAGTGTGGGTTCTTTAGGGCCCAAGGTTATTTTGTTGTTTGTAAGCACCTCCCAAAAGAGGTCTGCACCCAGCAGCATCTGCACCTCGGATGGCTCGCAAAAGGCTGGGTCCGCAAGGTGGATGTGAGGGGGAATAGTGAATGAGTCACAATTTAGTTTAGTAGTAGGAATCAACTGGGTGATTTGTGGCACAACGAAACAATTGACGTCTGCTGTGTAATTATTGTTTGCAAGTGATGATATAGTTACATCACACCTTTCTGTGATTTTTGAAGTTTGCCTATTTAGCCCTTGAACGGATATGTTTGTTGAATATGTAGGCAACTTTAGTTTTGTTTAGATTTTCAGTTATGAAGCTAGAAGTACTTCCATTGTCCAGAAGTACTCTGACTTTGTGTGTGTAGCCGTCACAATCGTTGACATTAATGACAGCTGTGGATAGAAGTACATGAGCATGGCTACTGTGTGTGGAGGACAAAGTGACGCTGTTATTTTGTGATTGCATCTGTGTCTGCTCCTTGACGGCTGGTAAAACTACACATTCACTTGAAAGTTTGGATGTTGAAGGTGATATGAATCTAGTTTTACCTGACTGGTTGTGTGTAGCATGCTATTGTGTCTTTGTGTGCAAAGCCGGCATGAGCTCAGCCTGCAACGTTGCTCGTCATGTCCTGATCGCAAACAGTTAGTGCAAAGATTCAATTGTTTAACCTTTTCTACTCTATGTTCTACTGGCATTGATTTAAATTTGGTACATTGATAAATTGAGTGGTTATTTTGCAAACAGGACATTTATATTTGTTTTGTGATTGATTTTGAACATGGTGTGCAATAAACGCCTTGGGACGATTGTGAGTTATGTCGCTGTGTCTACGTGGTTTGTTTAATGTTTGTGCGTCCTCCATGGTTTCCAGCAAATCCGCACGATTTTTCAAGAAGTGAGTGAATTCTGCTAGTGTGGGTATGGATTTAATATCGTTCCGCTCAGTCTCCCAATCGCGGAGTGTGGCAGAGTCGAGTTTGCTGGTCACCATGTGGATTATTAGTATGTCCCAGTGTTCTGTAGGTAAATCAAGAGTCCTCAAGGCCCTTAAATTCTTATTGACAGAATCAACAGTGTTCCGTAAGGCACTTGAAGTCTCCTGAATCACTGGGTTTATGTTGAACAACGCATTTAAGTGATTATTCACTAAAATTCTTTTATTGCTGTAACGTTCACACAACAAGTCCCACGCGATGTTATAGGTATCTGACGAAAATTCAAGTGATTTTATAATGAGAGAAGCACTGTCTTTTAGTGAATTTCGTAGATAATGAAATTTGTGAATTGTTGGAATTGATGCATTGTCATGTATGAGAGATTTATAGGTATCGTGATATTCTAACCAGTCCTGATAGCGCCCAGAAAAGGTAGGTAAATTGATGGTAGGAAGCTTAATGTTTGGCCCACCTGTGAGTGCAGCAACGTTATTAGAACCCGTTACCGAACTGTCATGCGGCGCCGCAGAGGCAGCACCAGCCGCGGCGTGCCTGCTGAGCAGCTCCTGCGCAGCAGCCACGGCGCCGAAGTAACTTGTTTCGAAGCCTTCCCGTTCCACGTGCTCGTCACCTGGAATTTCCGTTAAATTTTCTATGTCAGTTTGAATTGAATCAAAATCGCTGTACATATCTTGTATTTTACTTAATCTTGTATTTAATTCATGAGCTTGCAACGTATTTAAAGTATTGTTTAGCAAAAGCGGGTCTAGATATGATTTAAATATCGTGATTTTTGATTTGAAAGAGGCACGTGTTTTTTTAAGTGATTTTAAATCCATGATGCTAATTTTATGCGTTATTGAATGCAACTGGAATTTAAATGAATCGTCGTACGGATAAACAGAATATAGATTTCAACCTCCAGCTGTAATGAGAATTTTATGATGAACACGTTTAGACTGAATGTATGAAATTGACCAAGCTAATGGAACGATACGTAAATTTTTAATGCGTGCAGTGTGCGAAAGGCTTTGGCGTGGCAGAGGAAGGCAAGCAAGCAGGCGCAAACAGGTAGCGGAAACGCGTGCGCGGCTCCGACACGGCCTGGACACGTTCGCAACACGTGCAGTTTTCTGAAATATTCGAAATAAATATTAGAATCGAACAATGGTATGCACCTTGCTGGTACGTTAAATAGGCACAATACAGTAAATTAGGCCTTTGAGAAATAAACGTGGACTTTATTTTTGAAAAGGTGAAAAAAAAACAAAATATAATTATTTGCCAAAAAATACTGATGGAAATGGTATCTGTGATAATTAAACTTGCTAATTAAAAAGAAATATCAAAAATATATTGAAATTTGGTGAAGATGTAAACGGATTACCACTCTGGTGACGTGAAACGAGAAATCGAATGTATTAAATTTTCACTATAAATTTAATTATTTATTGCAAAGATTTATGAAATTAATCGAGTTATTTATAGAACTATAAGTGGGAAATAGAATTGAAACTAATTATTGGAACGAGCTCACGAATGATACACTGCAAACCCCTTTTCCTGGTTTCTCGAACTATATCGCCTTGGACTGCTTTTCTGCTTCTTGAAGTTTCTTCGTTTCTTCAATCTGGGATGATACCGCTATGCTGTGACGCCGACAATGCTTGTTGTATAGTTTGTTTGATTTAAAGTAGCGGTGATTCCTCTCTAGCGGTTAAACTTTGCTCCGTTGTAACTATCTGCAGCGCAATGGCTGCCGCTGGCCGGCCGCGAATTGCACTTTTGATAAATTTACGATCTCGTCGAGACGGCGTAGCTCCTTAACGTCGAATCCGGCTCGAAATTGTTGACGAAGATTCGGGGTTCCTTACTTAATAGTGCAATAACGTAGGCGACACCAAATTTAGATATTAACTGGGTTTATTCACTTGAGCGATTAAATTACAATCAAAATATATAATAACTAATGGGTCGCGTGAGCCGGCCAGACGCGCTAGAGAGGAATGGCGGCCGGCCCGGGCCTCCCGCCTTGGGAAACGGCGGACGGCGGGGCGCGGGGAGCCGCGCGGTGGTGGGGGCCGGTGACATCAGCGCGTTCATGGCGCGCGTTAACAAGTGCCATACAAATTTCAATTCTCGCTCGTCTCGAAAATCAGCTAGTAGGTTAGTATTTGTCGGTCAGATGAAACTTTTGTGATACTGTGTTATATATGAGTTAATGAATGGATTTATTCGTAACATAACACACAGTTATTACAAAAACAATGAAAAATCAGCTTATATAACATTTTATATCGAATTTGGTACAATACAGATTATTTCGCCGATAGTAGGTAAACACTGGCAAGATTATGAGTATAGTAAGTTAAAAACCAAACTCGGTCGAAATCGTTTTTCTCAATTGCATAACGAACAAATGTTGAACTAATCGAACGTCGGGATCGTGATGCGGAATGACCAAAAGCGAATAAGATGATAATACTGAACAACTTTTCCCATGGGACCAATTTCGAGCTTGGTACGATTTCGTGGTTGGTCCCGTGGGAAAAGCTGTTTAGTATAACCTTATTCGCTTATAATCATTCCGGATCATGAATAAGTAGTAATAAAGTAGAATGTACCAATGCTATTTTGTTTCTCGCGGAACTATTAAGGTGGCATGTATAAACTGGTAACTGGAAACTAGTAATGCACTCATCGGTTTAATAAATATATTCAGTTATAGGCTTCTTTCGATTGGTATAAAAATATTAACCGACTTCAAAAAAAGGAGGAGGTTCTCAAAACGGCTGTTTTTTTTTTTTCAATGTTTGTTACCTCAGAACTCCGTCATTGATGAGCCGATTCGAATTTTTTTTTGTTCTTAGGTATATACTTCCAGGTGGGTCCCATTTTTTTCAAAATTCAGTTAGATGATGGAATCCATAAGGAATTGAGGGGACTCCTTAATTTTATTAGGCACGCGTGTAGTGATTTTGGTATTTTCCGTTATAACGCGTGTATGAATCATAAATTTGGTGACGAGGAATTGATGATGAAGACAACAGATGACTTATCGAATTCCTCAATTATGTACTTAAAAGTGCAAAAGTACGTCACAGGTTCTGATAAGATTCCGTTGAAAAAGGAACTAATGAAGTGCCATTGGTGATGATCTCGGGGAATCGATGGAAATCCTTAAATATTATCGGCCCACATACAGCGATTCGATTTTTTTCTATAGTTATCAACGCATTTGCTATCAGAAATCAGTTCATGTGGTAAATTGTAAAAAAATGTGGGAATGTTCTCGTGGCTTGGCGGAGTACTAAATTGAAGTCGGTTAAAACTATGTTTTTAAAGTTAATTATATCGTTAAACTATTAACTGCAATGTTAAAAAAAGTTTTAAGTTCGATATGGAATACTTTCATCCATTAACCTGATATGTGCAAATCGTGCCTCTATTCGTATTTCCTACTATAAAATATATAACTACCCCTATAATATAAGTTTGACAATTGTCGCCTACCAGTCACGATTCTCTTTATAATTGGGTTAACATGAAACAGTAGCCGAGGTTATCCTGACTGGTTCAAAATGCACTGGAATTATCACTGCCAGGCCCTTATTTCACCAACTTGACAATTGTCACCTGACACTGTCACTTCGTCATACATTGCTTGTTCTAGAAGTTAAGGTGATTGCTAGGTTACTTGTGGAAACCAGCGATGTGCGGATAATTGTGGTTGTCATATGACAATTGTTAAGTTGGTGAAATAAGGGCCACGAGAAATGGACTCGGAAATGTCACAGTCGTCGGACGATTGTCAAGTTTGTGAATTAGGGGTTAGGGTGATTGCATTCATATAGCGTTTTATTTATTCTTATTCTTACACTCTAACCGACAGGTATAGTAGAAGTCATTTGAGCATATTTGTAATTGAATCGACCTTCCGCTCCAAGAAAGAGGGTTCAAATTGAAATGATAGCCTTTGCAAGATTCGTTAATCTTAAATAGTTTCGACTATACTTGATATCATAAAATTCGCTCTGAATCTAGATGTTAACCGTTTTTCAACTGCTTTTCTTGACATTCGTCATGATCATATCAGCCGAAAGATGTAGACGCTGGACTTAGGCCTCCCCCAAAGAGTGCCACATGGACTGGTAATGCGCCACCCGCATCCAGCGGACTACTGCGAACTTTACCAGGTCATCAGTCCGTCTTGTCTACCCACCACATTCATTCTTCTTAATTCTTGACATTACTTTTCCATTAATTCATATTGGAAACACGCAATTTGAACAATATTTGTTTGGTAGGGTGTACGTTTCACAGTTTGGATACGTTTGAAATCTGCTAATAATTATTTTTCCCGTTTGCTACCACACGCAAAAATACCCAGTAATTACCATCAATTAACTTTAGTGGTAATAGATGCGAAGCTTTATTCCCTCATCTGTTACCAATGGTAACAATTTAGTGGTAAAATATGGGAATTACTATTAAATCTTATGGTTCTCAGCGCAAATGTGTATTCAAAACACACATTATAGGAAAAGCCCAAAACATTTTGAAATAGTGTCGTATAGCGTATCGAACTTCAATAAGTTAACCAATGTAAAGTAGGTGTACTAATCACATTGATGAACTTCGAAGAGAAGTGAATAAATATTGTTTTTGGATTGGGAAGCATGTAAAATAAACGAGTCAATATGATGTATTTAACTGTAGCCAGGGAATAAACACACAGGGTAATTTCCTTTGCCAATAGAGCGGTTTCTTTGAATTTTGAACGTATTTATTTTGATAAATATATACGCATAAGTACCAACATAATTACATATACACTCGGCAAATATCTGCTTAGTAAGGTAGGCATTATTAGCCATAGTAAATAGGTTTTGGAGCCATAGCAATATATCTTATGCATTTACTCGTATGAATAATGAATACAATAATTAAATACAAATACAAAAATATAAATACAAATAGTTTATTTAACAGAAACAGATAAAAATATCTACTGCGCCGTTTTTCTGTATTAGGTTACTTATTGGGATGAATTAACCGAACAAAAAAATAGTGATGAAAGTCATTGTACTAGAGTAGGTATTCCTTCTAATCTGTTTAAAAAATGTATAGATGACAGTGCCCTATTTCACCCACTTGACAACTGTCACCTGAGAATGGCAATTGTCACCCGACAGTGGCAATTGTCACCTGACAACGACAATTCGCGTTACATTTCTGAATCGGTACGTAACGATGGTACGTGGTCACTGTCGGGTCAGGTTGACAATTGTCAAGTTGGTGAAACAGGGGGTAGGTTACAATGAAAGTTTCGGGGGTCCATAGAAGCTTATGGGTACTGACTTAATTTGGACTGGATTGTCACCGTCATCTGTCACTTTCTTGTGTATTAGATAGCCTTGCAGCTTGGCAATTATCAGATAAATCTATACTCATGGATACTGTTACACTAAACTTGCATAATTTACCCATGCGCGAACTTTGCGCCGCTGCAAATTTTGCGAGTACCTAGTACCTATAGAAATCTCATATTTATTTCCCCATATTGGTTAACTACTCAATATAAAGGAGACTACTTACTCAATCCACTCAAACGTAAGTAAACGATAGCTCAGTTGAACCAAAAGTATTAATCATGCCCTACTATACATAATTCTCAAATATATAACTAGGAAACCCGTTTAAATTAGGGCTCCGTAGTCAACAAGGAACCCTTATAATTTCGCCATGTCCGTCTATGCGTGTGCGGCTTCGCTCAGTGACCCTTACTTACTAGAAATGCCAAATTCGCATGGGTATATAAATCAATCACACCTACAAAATGGTAGTATAAAATCTTGAAAAATATTCTTTTTTAAGGTAGGTACGTCACCTACACGTGTAAGTAAAGTGGGGATGTCATTTTTTTATCGTTGTATCGTTATAGAGTACCTATCGTTGGATAGCTCGTTCAAAAATATCATGGGTTATTACAAACCATTTTTAAACTGTGCTGTCCATTTGTATGATATTGGGCTTCAAAGCTCAAAATGGTTGCTACTGGGAATGTGCAAAAAATCGTGGCAGCGGTACATACAATGAATTTAAAAGGAAAATTATCACGGCTAAGCAGACATTACTAGTTACCGAGTAATAGTCGACCAACTTAAAATGTATCTACTTGAAAAAACCAACTTTCAAACTAATTTGGCCGATGCAACCGGACTACTTGGCGCGCGCGTGTTAATGTAACAAATACAGCCAGTTAACTACGGAACTCTACACAACGCGAGGCCCGCCACGCACTTGGCCGGTTTTATACAAGGTGACATTTTAAAGTGTCCAAATTCAAGTATAAGATACTTGTTTTTTTGTTTCATATCATTCAGTCCATTTTTTTTAGTAATTGTGCTGCTTAAAGTTATCCCAAAAAACCTTACCGAATGCCCAGTAACCACGCTGTACGAATTATTTCTTTTGGGATAGACAATTTATAATTTTAGATTTTTTTTTGACGACCGCTTTAGCCTAGTTGGTAGTGACCCTGCCTACGAAGCAAGAGGTCCTGGGTTCGAATCCCGGTAAGGGCATTTATTTGTGTGATGAGCACGAATATTTGTTCCTGAGTCATGGATGTTTTCTATGTATTTAAGTATTTATTTAGCTATTTATCGTCGTCTAGTACTCATAGTACAAGCTTTGCTTAGTTTGGGACTACGTCGATTTGTGTAAGATTGTCCCCTTATATTTATTATTTATTTATTTATTTAAAAAATACCTACAAGTTTTATTTCAGAAATCTAATAGTGATACCAAATGCCTACAAAAAATTTGGACACTGATTAAAATGTCACCCTGTAGGGTAGAGGTTAAAATAATCATTTTAGTTTAGTATAATCATAACTCAAACTCATGTACTATGTAATTGATGAGCAAACTACCACCGTATGCATAATATTACTAGGAAGGACGTTTGTATCACCATTAACACGGAATTTTATACAGTACCTGTTCTAGTATTAGGGGTTTTAACCATATAAAATAGGATTGTCAGGTTATTTAATTTATTTCATCTATTTTGTAGAGGTTAAAGTTTATCATTCCATAATTTACTTAACCGTGTCAGAATCACATAAATAGTTTTTATGAAAGAGGTGGGTTAGATGGGTATTTTTTCTATAGTTTTTTTTTTTATTGGGGAAAAGAAAACACTCTCACTTTATACTTTATTTATGTGATTTTTTGCTTTCTTCCGCAGATAAATAATACAATTATTTCCAGGCGAAATTGTCAAGCCTCGAAATCGGTGAGTACCTAAGTAGTACTTACGTAATTTTCGCACGAACCACGAATTTCTAACGAATTTAGCATATTTTCCCAGATAAAGGGTTATCTGGGAAAATGTACCTACTCCATTCGTTAAAAATCGTGTTTTGGCGCGTAGAAATTAAACAAGGGGTTAAAGGACTTTTGGGAGACGAAAATTCGTAACAAACTTCATCAAACTCCCCGTGATTTCGAAGGTTGACAATCCCTGTATTTATTTTCATGAAAATATAAAAGTCGAATTAAGTTCAACTGAAAATGTTTTCTTTACTCTAATGTCTCTATAATAATTAGCTATAATGTTGTCTCACAAAGTAACCAAAGAAGATTAATAGATGTGGAAACCACTGTAACTGTTATTTAGATTTCACGCCTTAGGTTCCTGTACTTCACTTTGAATCTTATGTAAGGTGCCATAGTTAAATAAATATATTTAGATATTAATTAATATTAAAGTGAAATTATGGGCATCAATAAATCTTAGGTGTTGACAGAAGCGTCTATATGTGGGATTAATTTTAATTGTGTACTTTTGAGACCATGACCAATGCCATGCTTGCTTTTGAGGCCATGTCTGGTACCAATAGCCTACATTAATGGAGTTGACACGCGATCCCCCGTTTCACCATCTTGGGAATTGTCACTAACAACAATTTGACGTCCATTATTGGGTGATGAGTAAAAATGGTCACTCGACAGCATCCTTTCTTACCCAGCAATGTACGTAGACTTGTCGTCATCGGGCGATTGTGCACTACGTACAATGAATTTTACTGTCCGGCAGTCCGATTTTATACGGTCCGATATAAATGTATGTAAATGTCGGACGGTAAAATTCACTGTAATGCACAAAGTACCTACTATACAGTGTGTAAGTCTAATACGGGCGATAAATTAAATCGGACATAGTATTCATTAGTGTAATCATGAAGTAAAAGGTTTCTTTAAGTTGCAGGTCATTACGACCCCATAATTATTATTTTTTAAATTTCTCAACAGCAATGTACTGTAAACATGGTTGCGGTACCGAAATGTCAAATGTTCATTAGCAACTGTCAACGAGCGTTTAACGTGAGTGTGTTTGCATTACATTGCGGGCTGAATTATTTTGTATGGACAAAATTATTGTTGCAACTTTAAGTAAATGTTATCTAATAACCTTTACTTTGTCCTATACTAACCACCGTTAACAGATTCGCCCGTATTACACTTACACACTGTATACATTTAATGGCGTGCCATATCGAACCGGTAAAAAATCGGACTGTCGGACAGTAAAATTCATTGTAGTGCACAATCGCCCATGAGGTGGCAATTTGTCAGGTTCGTGAAACAGCGTCCCCTCTTTGATTCACGTGACAGTTGAAATTTGACAATGACAATTCGTGTATGGCGAATGTCACTGTCGTTTGTCGCCTGTCATATTGGTGAATTAGGTACCTACTTATTTAGAATATTACTCATGTGGCTGAATTATTCGGCAGTCGGGTAGCCCTGTAGTGGAGACTACCCACAGGCCAGCCAAGACCAGCAGACACAGCCCCTCCGCCTTCTGCAAACAAACCGGGCCAAAAAAAATGTGGCTGGAAAAAGGGCGTTATTCTGAGTGGCACTAGCCGAAATAATTTATTAGTTCTGGGAAAAACCAAGAAAATTCTACTGCATTCGATAAGTGTTATAAGCCAATGTTCATATAAAGGTTGTTTATTTGCTCGAACACCAAATGCTAATAATAGTATAGGAATATACACTACTTATGTTAAAAGGCACATGGCATGTTGAGGCATGTTATTCCTTGGTGTTTTATACATTTTACTAAGTATAAATATAGTAGTAGGTACTGTTCTATGAGCCAGGGTGATCTAAATCAATATTGTTTTCCACGTGACTGTGGTCGTTATTAGGAGACGTATACAGGCCTTTAAATACCGCTATTTTCGCATAGCGCTATCGTTTATAACGTTATTATTCCAAAAAAGCGTTATTCTTAAAGCGATATTGTAAGCGCTGTATAGCTGTATCCATTATAACGTTCTAATTCTAAGCCAATAGTAAATATAACGATATTTGCTTAAGCGATATAATAGCCTAATAACGTTATAGGGCTTATAGTGTGTCTTTTTCGCACTTGTGGTTTTGCCGATTCGACAGCGTGGCTCGTATTTTAAAACGATATTATAACGTTATTCGACCGTATTTTATATATTAATGATATTAATTCTGTTATTATATATCGTGTTTCGTTAAAATTAAATCAGTATGCCCTGATTTAATTATAACGAAACATTTCAACACTAACGAAATATAACGGTATGATTCCGCTTTAATAACGTTTTTAAGGTCTGTGCTCGTATATAGTTCTAGTAGGGTTCGGCGCTTGAATTTGGATTACTTTGGCTCTAAGATGTCCTATTATGATTGTAATATTTTTGTAATTATAGGGTAATTATAATAATTCCTTTTAAGTGTTTATATAAAATAGATTCCTTATTAAAGGATGTTATTAAATATTGTATATTTATGTATGAATGTTGTTTTATATGCCACTTTAAAGAGTTGTGTGTTTTAATAGAAGTATAAGTAGTATAGAGAATCGATTTTTTAAATGAAAATTACTTGTTTTAGGAACTGTTGAGTATATCCTTGTTTTAGGTGAATTATGTTTTTTTTAAAAACATCCCAAAACTTGTCACTTTATGTTAGTATTGGGGCTCTGACAGTGAAAGCCTCTCCACATTAAAAAAAATATTACACGTCTCTTTCTAAGTAATAGTGACGGGTGATATCGTGACGCGCCACAGTTAGTTAACCTAACCCTGCTGTTAGACGCACCAGGTGACTTTTCATCAATATGACAGGCGACTAATGACATTTGACAATTCGTATATTGCTTGCCAATTTATGGACAATTGCCACGACGATGACCTTAGAGCATTAAACCAACCGGAGTGGCCATGAGTCATTTTCTATACATAAAAAGTCTGCCGATTTTTGCGGGGGAGGGGAACGTCAAATGTATGCGTAACGTGTAAATAGCTACGTCAGATAAACGTCAGTCGTTACAATGCGTATGACCACTGGTCATATACTTTTGGCAGAGGAGAACGCCTGTCAATTGCCACTCCGGTTGGTTTAATGCTCTAAGACGATGACAATGTATGTCCTTCAAAGGTCTTATCCGATCTCAATGATGTAATATAAAAAAGAGGAAGATAAGTTATAAGCGCTCGAAAAGTGGCTCAACTGCACCAACTTGCAGACCTAATGGCAGACAAAAAGTGCTGCCATGTTGAAATGTCAAACTAGGCTAAAGGCCGCTTTCACTGCGCTATGAAGCGCTCACACATCGCCTGATCTATCGCTAGACAACTGTCCCGATAAGTTGTCTACCTGGCCCCTAATTCACCAAATTGACAATTGACATGTATGACAATGACAATTCAACGTCTAAAGGTAATGGTTATATTCTCTTTGTCAACGTCGATCATCGAGTAAAAAGGTGAATCCTGGTTATTTATTGACACAAAAATTTACATCATCATCACATCAGCCGAAAGAAGTCCACAACTGGACATAGGCCTCCCCCTAAGAGTGCCAAAGTGATCCGTCCTGTGCCACCCGCATCCAGCGGACTCCCCTTTACCGTCATCAGTCCACCTTTACATTACTTTCTATTAAATAATATAGGGTACAATTTCAACAATATTGGTCTGGTAAGGTGTATAATGAGGTAACAGTTTGGAAACGTTACTGGGTTATTCCCGTCTGCTACCAAACACAAAAAAAAACAAGTTGTTACCATCAATTTACTTTAGTGTGGTAACCGATGGGAATCTTAATTCCCTCGTCTATTACCACGCGGTAACAATTTGGCGATAATTTAGCGTCTTCCGGTAAAAAATACTATAAATTGTAATTGTCAGTTCGGTTAAACAGGGGCCTGTAATTGAATATTAAAGTAATCAAAATGCAATACAGTAAAATTAGTTATTCATATTTATATTTATAAGCCAAACCTTTTAAAGTGAGCCATATGTAATCGCCCGTGTTCGCTTCACAAATGCCATGTTACTTTGAATATACTGATGAGAAATAATGTTATATACTGTAGGTACTTAAAAGTCTTGATACATATGCTATTGGCTCAATCAGTTTCATATGAACCTCCTACCGCTATCGCTAGTCTTGTTGTTGACTCAGAGGCGGACTAAATTTGGAGAGCGCCCTACGTGAGCACCTCATCGGCGGCCCACTAGCGGCCATAGATTAAAATATAACGAAGACTTTCCCGCGCGCCCCTTTGGAACCCCGCGTCCCTGTTAGTTAGTTAGTTTACTGGGCTCCTTTCCGCAAATCGACATCCAGCGTGCCTATTTTGCGTGAAATGGGGTAGCGCTACTCCAGTGTTTTTCAAACTTTTTGGTGTCACGGCCCTTCATGACCATCAAAATTCCTTCGCGACCCCCCAAAACCCCATACCCCATGTTTGCAAAATTAAAAAAAAAACAATTATTGAGTTAAATACCTTTCGGAATACATACGTTGTGCTGGCCGATCTCTCTGTGAAAGAAGCTCTTCTAGAACTTGCAGCTGATAGGATGCTAAAATTGGAGTTTGTATCCGTATCAATCGGTGCGTTTTGGTGGAGAGAATGGCTGAATATCCTGATCTAGCAAAGGAAGTCCATAGTATTTTGATACCATTCGCAACTCCTTATTTGTGTGAGCTGTCATTTTCTTCAATGGTCGATATCAAAACAAAGAAGAGCAATAGACTGAATTTGGAAAATGATTTAATCGTCTGCGTATCACGACAGGAACCAAGTTAAAATGAAACAAGCTCATTCTTCGCACTTAATAAAAAAATACAAATTACATTTTATAGTCGTAATTAAATAAATGCACACGTCTAAGACATATTTCTTGTTTATTAAAATGAACATGCTTGAAAAAAACATCATTCCTTGTAGTCACAAGATTTTTTAGAAGCTTATCCTCGCGACCCCCCTGGATATGTGCCGCGGCCCCCCTGGGGGCCGCGACCCACACTTTGAAAAACACTGCGCTACTCTAACCACCCCAGCTTCTCCAGAAAGTTGGTGAGTGCCTTTGTGTTTTTGACTGCGTCCCAGAGTGTTTCCGGGTACCCTAGGTGCTTTTTCCTGTATACTTCTACCTGCTTGCAGTCCAGTAGAATATGTTTGGTCGTTTCTTGCACCTCCATGCACGCTCTGCACATGGGGCTGTCCGTGATACCTATATTGTAAAGGTTCAGAGTGTTGTGTCCTGTTATCATTCGTACTATCTTGCGTAGTTGGTTTCTATGTGTCCTCAGTAGTGTGGTTGTGAGTTTGTTGTCGCGTTTTGCCAGAATCTCTTTGGTCTGTCTGCATGTGTCTATCTCCTCCCAGTGTCTTTGGTGTAGGTTTTTGGTGTATAGGTCAAGTTGATTGTATATGTAGCTTTGTGCGCGTCCGCGCCCGTGTCCCTGTAGACACGTGCCTAGTATGTAGTGCCTATATGGATAATCCGCATCGGTGATGAGGTGACTTATATTCTAACTCAGCAGATATTCCCACAGAAGGGTCACCTTAACTAATCGAGTTCATTTTGCTATGAAGTATAAGAATCTATTTTTCATTATAGTCCGGAATACCGACTCCAAAATGGTATTTCGCGTATGGTCAATCGCTGGCTTAATTGATGGGTAGGTAGTAGGTACCCAATAATAAAAGTAAATTAATGGATGAAATAAAAGCTAGGTACAATCGAGTTCTCCAATGGCAACCTTTGTAAAATATCAACACATGGGTCTTAGAGAATTAGAAATGAAAATGACTGTGTAACTATATATATTTTAGGAATGTTACAATACAACAATGGAAAACTTGACTGTTGGTACCTAGGTACCTACAGACTTTTGTTATCATGGTTATATGAACCTGATTGAGCTTTATATTTATATTAATACAATTTAGAACAATTTCAACCTAAATGTTGTCTGTATATCTAGTCAATATAATTATGTATTGTGATCAGTGTTGAATAAATCATATTTTCTGAAAACCAATTTGTCTTTTATTTGAACATGGAATGCTTTTGGATATTAGGCAATTTATTTGATACTGAAAAAATGCCTAGTTTTTCCTAAGTAGGTTTAAAAGTAGTTTTTCCTACCTACCAATAACCCCCAACAAATATTTGCAATTTTATACCAAGTTCCTAACTTATAGAGTAACATTAATATACACATATTTAACCCAATTGCAGTCAATGACTTGTCTATAGGTCGTTACTGTTGCCACCCACCTGACACCAGGCCCCTATTGCACCAACTTGACAATTGTCACCTTACAATGACAATTCACCATCGATTGCTTCGTCTAGAAGTTAAGGTGATCGCTAGGTTACTCGTGGAACCAGCAATGTATGGAGGATTGTCGTTGTCAGGTGCCAATTATCAAGTTGGTGGAATAGGGGCCAGGTGTGTAATGATCGGTATAATAATAACTTTAGATATATTTTCACTAGATATAACAATCAAATAGATCATTGCATGGCGTATAATGTTCAATAAGTATAAACGATATTAGATATAACGTTTAACTTCTATAATGAATACAAAAAAAGACCTGGTTGAATCCGGGAGTGCAGGCACAAGTGAAAACTCGAATAATTTTAATTTAGCCTATTTTGATGCAACGTGTCCCCGTTTTAGTACTTTATTAATCATCATCATCATACTCAATAGTTTTTATGTATACGTCCCACTGCTGAGAAGGCGCTTCATCCTAACCTAAAAAGGGCATCGCGATTTTCAATTAGACGCTAAATCCGAATTTTCAAGAGGTTCAAGCTGCATAACTAAGTTCTTAATAACTCCAAACACTATTTGTCTCCCTCGTATGACACCAAGTGCTGTTAAATCAACACCATCTACAGCATAATGTAGTCAGTAGTAGTTTCAGGGATGAGAAGAGTTTGCCGTCTAGGGTTAGTCAATGCATGAGTATAGAATTGACTTTCTGGATATAGACTCCATTTTAACCCGCGGGTTTTCCCTAGTTATTTACAATACGCCGGACGGGCAGCTCGTATTTTATAACATACATGATTTCCGTGTGCCGTGAACTTTTGGGAAAACCCACAAAAACATCATCAGGACCGGTTTGGTCACACCTTTTAAAAGAATATAGTTATTTTTAGGGTTCCGTAGACACAAGGAACGGCGGCTTAGCTCTGTCCTTTTACTACTAGAAAGCTGTAATTCGGTATGACTATAATAAACAATCACGCCGACAAAAACGCAGCAAACAAGTTTGGAAAAAAAACATTGTTTAGGGGATCTTCCCATGTCTACACGTAAAGTAGGGATTTTTTCCTTAGAAAAGCTATGGTGTGGTGTATAGTTGGATAGCTAGTTTATAAATAAGATGGGTTTTCAAATACCTTTTTTGAAGTGAAAACTTCTGTAGCGTGGCTGTGCACTTTTTGGAATGGGGAAAATCGTTCAACTCGCGACAGGTGTAGGAGGTCACGTGACGTGTAGGATCGTAGGATTTAGTGTTGCCAATTGCCGGAATACAAAAAGCGGGAGTTGCGCTTCCAAACGCGAATTTTTAAATGAAAATGCGGATTTGCGGAATACGTTTATAGGTTTTTTTGATGTAAGACGTAGGTACGGGGCTTGGTGGCGGAGGCGGGGAGTGGGGGGGGGGAGGTAGGAGAGGGGGGAGCGGTTCAAAAGTTTTCACTTCTGCCGGCACTCAACTCAGGGATGCGTTTGCGTGATATCGGGGTTTTAAATCCTAATTTTATTAGAGTCCTGGAGTGTATGGGTCCGGCCCTCTGCCGGCTGAATAGTTACTACTGGGAGTTTGAAAAAAAATCATGGTAGTCTACATCTATACTTATATTATAAAAAGGAAAGATTTGTTTGTTTTTATTGATAGGCTCTGAAACTACTGGACCATTTTGAAAAAATATTTTACCATTAAGTAGAAGCCGACATGAACCAACATGCCTTGATGAACATAGGCTACTTTATACCGCGGGAAAATGCTTCATTCCTAAGGGAAAACGGGTAATCCGTGCGAAGCCGAGCCGGGCAGCTAGTAGTAAAAATATAATGAATTTACTTCCAAAACGATCACGGATAAGTAGGCATAACTATTTGACTATTAGTAATAGTCGACCAATTAAATAAATGAACTTGAAAATGCCAACTTTTGTACAAATTCGGCCGATGCAACCCGTAACGTTCAGTTGGCGCGCGCCTGTCGATGTAACAAAGTTCCAAGACAGACAGGCAACTACGGAACCCTACACTGCGCGTGGTCCGACACGCACTTGGCCGGTATTTTTTCTGAAAATTTTCCTCATGCGGTCTTGCCGGCCGCAACTTGCTATCATCATTCGCGTATCACATTTCCTAAATTACCTTCGTCAGAAAAATCCCCGGCTTTATAATCTATAACCCGACGACGACTTACGACGACTGACGATGAATTACTCGTAACACGCGGGATAGTCTTTTCTACAATACTATACTTTATTGATAACACCATGGTATCAAGTGATTAATGTAAGGCATGTAGTGTGATAAGGCATGATATAATTTTTTATTTGACACAGTATTGAGTCAAATCTAGTAGGTAACCACTTGCATAGCTTCCCCTTAAGACGGAAGTATAAGGTGCTAAAAATCGTTGATATTGGAAAATATTTAGAAGTGGGAAAACGTTTTCCTTTTTGTATGGACGAGTATGTGCTGTATATGTAGTATTCCAAAGGTATACTTCCCTCTTAAATGCGTCGGTGGGAGTTACACACAGAACACCCCGTGGAGTTACATTTTTGATCTTTGCGGTCTATTAAACGTTGGTCGTTCCATAAGTTCTCGGTATCGGCACGTGTCATGATAATAATTTCAAATTGTCGTACTGTGCCGCAGTAAAATTAATACACTAAATGAGGAAAAAAGATATTGCTTATTTATTTCAGTCCCTTTTATTTATTTATTCGAGTCAGGCAACAAGGCACATAGTTACTACCTACCTTACAGACTAACATAGGTACATAACAATATACAAAACTTATAACATAACATAACACAAAAATACGCGACGCGCCGTTTATGTGGTTAATGTCTTTTGTAACCGTCTTAATGAAACAAAATCAAAACCGAGGAGTTTAGTTCTTCAAGGCTGTTTGTCGAGTCTTCAAATAAACCCTCTTAGGGATGATTTTGAAAAACGCTGAAACCAGTTTTTTAGTCTTATAAATAAGCAGTCTATTACAAATTTATCTCTTAATCATTCCGGGCTCTCCATACAGACTTGAACCCCCTCTTAACCCCCCTAAGGGATGAATTTCAACAGTCGCTAAAACAGCGTACTAAATAAAAAAACAATAAAACTGAAGCAACCAATCTCTTTCTATAAAAATATCTTGTTCCCGTATAAAATTGGAAACCCCTTTTTACCTTGTAGGGGATGAATAAAAAAAAATATATAAAATATATTTTCTAGTTTTTGAACCAACAGTCTAAAACCGAAATGTCAAATCTTTTACTATAATAATCAGCCAAGTGCGTGTCGGGCTACGCATAGTGTAGAGTTCCGTAGTTGCCTGTATTTCTTAGTTACATCGATACGCGCGCGCCAACTACATGGTTGCGTCGGCTGAATTTAATTGGCCTTTCGAAGTAAGTACATATTAAGTTATAGATGTAATAAAAACTGTTATTTACATTTGAAATCATCAAAATTCACAAAAAAAGAATCGACCAAACACATCGGTCCGTCTTTATTTATTTGGTTTGCAGTGATACCTGGGGTTACCGTCGTCAATACAAAATTCAAGTATTCAAGTATTTATTGCAAGCATGTTGTTACAGTATGGTACATAGTTGACATGTGTTACAAAGGTTACAGTAAGTCTCAAACATGAACCCTATGAGGGCATCGCAATGTTTAACTTACAACTAAATATATTTATAACATAAAACAGTATAGATCTATATAAAGTTTACAGAGCAAGGCATATTTTTTTGTTACGTTGTTGTATGTGTATGTGTTGTTTATATTTGTATTTATGTATTACCTTATTATTTAAATTTCAATTATTAAAGTTATTTTTATCTACTTAATGTGTACAATAATAGTGTGTAGATATGGTTTAGTAGTACCTAGTATCGTATTGCAGTTTGTCGTCTAGGTATTCATTAATAGAATAATAAACATTTTTTTGCAATATATGTTTTAGTTTATTTATAAAGATATTATCTTTATTTTCTTTTTTTTATGTATTCCGGTAGTTTATTGTATAGTTTTACTGACATGGATTGGATAGCGGACCAGATGAATGCATTTTTAATCGGGAAGTCGGTTGCACTGCACGGTAACGGCGTATCTTCTCTTTTAGTGTCAAATTCGGAGTGTTTGCGAACGAACTTACATATCTCTAGAATGTATTAGCAGGGTAAGGTAAGTATTTTATGTTTAATGAAGTGAGGCTAAAATAGTACATAAGAGCTTAATTACTTGGTTAACTTTAAGTTATTTACGTTGGTTCTAGTGAATACGACTTAAGTTCCGAGTGTTTGGATGCATTAAAAAGACCACGAGTTATTTGGTAACTTGAAGGACTGGACGAATTGAACTCACTCTAGTTATTAAACTATGTGAAGTAGGTATTTTAACTTTGAGATAAAATTAAAATTCTGAGGAAGCTACAAAATGTACTTCATTACATAATACTACATTTTTTATATGCAGTCAAACTAACAGACATTTATTGGTTGAAAAGAGTGGCAAATTTGACGGCTTCACCCGGCTGCTGTGTCGGCGTATTAACGTATCGGGAGGATTAAATCGAAAATTAAGTTAAGTTGTTTTTTATCCATAACTGTCGTTAACTTTAATAGGACGGACCCAATAAAGCGTTCGAATATCATGGTTGGGGAAAAATCCAGAGGAAACCTCCGAAGACAGCGCAGGGCGGTTTAAATCTAAATCTTTTGGGAATACCTACAGGCAAGAGTATTATTAATGACGTACATTCTCATTCTGCAACTGTGTCTACGTTTGACCGTGTCTCGTGAACCTGTTTTCGACTGTAAGGAAAAACGAGCGTATTTTTTTTATCCACACGAATCTAACCGTTCATTATATATGACTAAAGGTTGACGTCATTAACTGAGACATAGGCGTGGGAGGATATGGGGCCCACTACCCGCCGCTTGCTTACTACTACTATTACTTACTACTTTTCAGAGAGGTAGAGGGCACAGAGAATTGTCATCCCGCTCGAATTTGGAGCAGCACAACTGGGAATGTACCTCCGCCTTGCTGAAGACCACAGCCATAATAACAGGGTCCATAATGGCTGCCATAAAATTCGTGATCCTATTATTTTTATACCAACGTATTGTAGTCATAATCATCGCTAGTCCAAATTTTTGTCGTCCTAACAATTTGTTCCTAAATTTCTGTAACTATCATTGTCATAATGATCAGTTGTCCTAAAATTTTTCTTCATAATTTCATTACTAAGAACTTGCTTGAAGTCATAATTTTGTTAATCATAACAATTTTCTTCATAACGGACATGCGTCATAATTTTGTTAGTCCTAATATAATAACTAAGAACATACTTCAACTCCTAATTTTGTTTTCCTAATGAATAAACGCTTTCGCTAAGTGAAAAAAACAAATCGGTTCTGCCGGCGAAGCGCTGGCTACTACTGGGGATGTGAAAAAATTGGTGTTAGCAGTACATATAATTAATTTAAAAGGAAACCTATCACGAACAAGTGGTCACCGAGTAATAGTCGACCAACTTAATGTGTACTTGGAAAAGCTAATTTTCGTGATCCTGTAAGAGGTTAGTTAATTCTTTACGATACGATACGATACAATTATTTATTGATGAAAATATTTTATATGTATGTATGTCTTTAATATGTCTTAAGTGAAATTACAATTATATGGTTTACTAACCAGTTGCTATATGTCAAAATTTTTGTTAAGTCTGGCACTCGAAAATAGGCGTCTAACGACACACAAAAAAAAGGATGAGGTTCTCAATTCGGCTGTATTTTTTTTAAATTATTATTATTTTCAATGTTTGTTACCTCAGAACTCCGTCATTGATGAACCGATTCGATTTTTTTTTATTCGTATGTTTATTCTTCCAGGTGGGTCCCATTTTTTTAAAAAATCAGTTAGATGATGGGATCCATGAGGAATTGAGGGGACTCCTCAATTTTATTAGGCACGCGTGTAGTGATTTTGGTATTTTCTGTTATAACTCGTGTATTATTAACATCCGGAATCATAAATTTGGTGGCGAGGAATTGATGATGAAGACCACAGATTGCGAATTCCTCAATTATGTATTTAAAAGTGCAAAAGTTCGTCACAGGTTCTGATTAGATTCCGTTGAAATAGGAACTAATGAAGTGCCATTGGTGATGATCTTGGGGAATCGATGGAAGTCCTCAAATATTATCGGCCCACATACAGCGATTCGGTTTTTTTCTAAAGTAATCAACGCATTTGCTATCGGAAATCAGCTCATGCAGTAAATCGTAAAAAAAAATAGAAAATGTTCTCGTGGCTTGGCGGAGTACTAAATTGAAGTCGGTTAAAACTTTGTTTTTAAAGTAAATAAATATTGTTGTGTGATGTGGCACTGAAACGAGGTCGCTTTCTACAGTTTCTACGGGCCTCATAAGAAGGCTCAAAAGTCATCCAAAGGGCCATGGTGAGGGCTATACTGGGAGTTTCTCTGCGTGATCGCATCAGAAATGAGGCTAACCGCAGCAGAACCAAGGTAACATGTATAGCCCTCCGAATCGCTAAACTGAAGTGGCACCGATGGTCATTGGGGCGGAAAGGTTCTCGAGTGGCGACCATGTACCGGAAGACGCGGCGTGGGTAGGCACAAGGCGGACTGATGACCGGTAAAGGTTGCGGGAGTCCGCTGGATGCGGGTGGCGCAGGTCCGGTTAGGCACTCTTTGGGGAATACCTATGTCCAGCAGTGGACGTCTTTCAGCTGATATGATGTTGATGAGTTACATTTTACATTAATTATATTTTTTTCTTATATTAGTAGTGCGAACGGAACCCGCTACGTAAATGCACGTATGGCCAAAGCTCAGTTTTGGTTCTCTACCTGCCATGAGTTTATATAAGGAAAACCTAAACTAAAACTGGCCAGTAAGCACTCTAACTTGCCGCCAACATGTTAACCGTAACAATGTTCGCGGTCCTCGGGTGTTGTTGTGTTTTGGCGTTATATTGTATTCAGCGGAGACGAAGGAGATATTTGGAGTTGGCGGCTCTGGTGCCTTCGTTTAAGGGCCGACTGCCTCTTGTAGGGCATATTTATAAGCTTATTGGAGGCAGTGAGAGTAAGTATAAGTATTAGTAGTATTTAGACAATCGGTTAGCCTAGTAGTGACGCTACCTATGAAGCTGAAGGTCCTGGGTTCGAATCCATAAGGGCAAGTATTTGTGTGATGAGCATGAATATTTGTTTCTGAGTGATTTGTTTCTTGGATGATTTTAGTATTAGTATCTGTTAAATGAATCGTCGCCTCGTACCCATAATAGAGACCTTTATTGAGCTTACCAGGAGGCTAGTTCTATTTGTGTAAGACTGTCCCCGCACATTGATTAATTATTTATTTATTAAATACGTACAAATTGAGTACTTTCCTCATTGTAAAATGTGTAAAGATAAAGTGTAAATTACAAAACATAATTAAAAACTTAAAAAGATACGAGTCTTGAGAGTTACCAAAAAATACTTTTTTATCGGCCAAGATCGAAGTATAAATAAATAATAAATATTAGGGGAAAATCTTACACAAATCAATCTAGCCCCATAGTAAGCTCAGTAAGGCTTGTGTTATGGGTACCAGACGACGATATTCAAGAAATATAAATATTAGGTGAAATTGGCGTTTTGTATGGAGAATTTTATGAAAACTGTGATTTTCATACATTGAATTTTGCGGATTATTCAGCAATGTCAAATTCAAACCAAACAAAATTTTGGTAGGAATATAGGAAACGTTACACATATCTTAATTACTAAAAATTACTTACTTGTAATAAAATGTGTGCAATCGAAGGACAGAAAACCCCTTTTTAGGCGGACCTAAGCCTATCGATTTGGTAACCCTATCAATTTGGTAACCTTATAAAAGAGTTATTTAGGTACGCTATCATAGGATTATCCTATTGTTTTAGTAAGCATAAGGATGTGGTAACCATAGTTAGTGACAAACCTATTTAACTCGATCAACAGGGTTACCTTATCAGTAAGGTTACCTTATCATCTTTATTTATTAGATTTATTTATTAACACGTTGTGAGCGGTACCTACGGGTAGTTATTTTCACGTAATTGACTTTCGCTGGGTGCGGTGGTCAAAATCGTGTTTACTCCCTCGGTGCGGGAGAAAATGCGATCCTCATCAGGAGTTAAAGAGCCAAATATATGTTTCAGAATATCTCTATTTCTGACTTAAGGTTCAACGTCACTGGTTCCTGTCGAGCTGTTGCTAACAGATGTCGCGATATATAATTTCGATGGTTGCTCATCGTTTTACGCAAAACCGTGACGAGTACCAACATGTGTTTCAAACTGCGGAAGCCGAAGAGCTTGCTACGTATGAATCGCAATCAATCTGCACCAAACAGTGTTTATTTTTAAAATGTAGTCCGAAAATATGCATAAAAGTGCTTTTCCGTGAATTTACGCAGACTAACGTAGCTAAATGTCACTTCGGAGTCAGTCATTGTCAAACATCTTGCATAAATCAAACTAGAGGGCGCAAAACTAAATCTATAGTATCGCCTCTATTAGGAAATAGTGAAACTAAATGTACTTGTGGCAGGCACTCTAGACTACAATATGAATGCAGCTGACTTTTTTACTCATTACTTAATGTCATGCGGTAGCGCAGTGCGCGTCTCTTTTGCTTAAATCTGTCTGTAACGCCATCCTTGAACCGGGTTCAAATCCCGACGGACATACTTCTTTTTTGTTTTTCTATTTGGATTTCTAAACCAATATGGCCGTCTCAACTAACTAAGATTTACTTATAATGTGCAAAAATATATTTTATAACTTAAACATGTTTATAATTTCTTGATAAGCATGATTGTATCAAGATGATCCACAAAAAAAACCCTACTATATTTATGGCAGACCTATTCTTACATGTTACATACTACATAAATACTATTTTGGATAGGTATATCATTTAAAAGATGTTACGCCTTTCATTTAATTAGAAAATCATGATTCATGAGTAGGTTTACTGTTGAAAAATCAAAGTACGACCTTTATCTATTCTACATATACCCTATTCCATATGAGATTAGACAAATCGTGCGTAAATCTTCAAGTCATTCGCGTCATGAAAACCATAATGATAAACAAAAACATTTACATTGTTCTATTTGAAACACATTAAATAATCGAAATAACACTAGTAAGTACAATATTTATAAAGGAAGATAAAAGAGGTATTTTTCCTTACAAAAATCTAACATTGTAAGGAATAAGGTACCTATACTTAGTAAGTATATTAGTACTTTGATTTGTTATATCCATATTCACCCGCAGTTGCGGTACTACATAATTACAATCAGAGAGGCTACGTATTATTCACAAAATGTTTTGTATTCGCCCGTGACTCACGTCTAAAATAATGAAATAATGACCTCAAAGTTGGTAACAATTTTGCGTTACCGGACAGACGAATTTAGTAAGCTTTGTGAATAACAGGCGAGTTTGTATATCAAAACTCTTAGTGGCCAGTCTCTCGAATCTGGACGTAGACCGCGTCAGAAAGAGAGAAATATATCATTTGACAATATGGTACTGTTTTCGATGAACGTCAAAATTCAAAAATCGAATTCAACTTTATCACGCGTTTACGTTTCTATACGTTTATGATGCTTTCACTCATTCATTACTAATCTTCAATGGTTGGGTTATGGGCATTTGCTTACAAAATTATTGAATGTCTTGTTTAGGTAAATATGAGATAAAACTTATCTGTAGAACCCACGACCGCCGTTTGACAGTCGCATGCCTGAAGCACTATGCTACCGGAACGATTATTGCAAAGTGTTATTTTTTTGTATGTTTGTATGTACGGTATAACCTCCGAAACCACATCCGATTATAAAAAATAATTCACTGGTGATGGATGACTGAACTTACTGGGGGGACATAGCCATGCTTAGGCATAGTAAGTATACTTTGGTACATTTTATACGCAAAAAAACGAACTTGGATTTTTAGACAGATTTGACTGTGCACTAAGTTAAATGCAGTTTTTATTCTTTCTAAAATAGGTCTGGGTGACTCCTTAGAGCAAATTTCCGTGTCAGTTTCGGATTGAATGTCACTCTGCATAATCTTCAAATCAGCTCACAAAATTTCCGGAGAATCGGTTGAGAAATAGCTACCTACGACATATAGAGAAGTCTAGACAGCCGGACATACGAAAGAATATTTATTTATTTATTTAATCTTTATTGAACATAAGAACAACTTATCGTACAAAAGGTGGACTTAAAGCCGTAAGCATTCTCTACCAGTCAACATTTGGGCAAAGCAGACAAATTGTGGGCGGTGCAACTACAGATTTATATCTGTAGTTGCACCGCCCACAATTTGGTTGTGTGTTTATACACACAGTGGTTATACATACATAGTAAATAACGACAATAGACAATAAATAAATAAAATACATATAAATACTTTCATTCAATATATATATATATATATATATATATATATATATATATATATATATATATATATATATATATATATATACAGACGAAAATAGAGAACAGAAACACTAAGAATTTACGGCTCTGCTAGCAAACAACTTGCGTAAAGATCTTTTAAACGCGTATCTGGAAATCTGGAATAATATTGCCTAGCTGAAATGAAAATCTTCGTTCGACTCGATCGCTCGTTCCAATTAAGTATATGGATATTGTTATCGATTCAGTTTTTAACAATTGGCCAACAATTTTGTTTTTAAAGGCTTACTTACGAGCATAGACTGATTTCGGTTACGGTTATACCGGTATGGAATCGGTATTCCATTACAATAGCGTTATATTGTAAAGGTTAGCCGCGCCGCCAACGTAACGGTACGGGATCCAGAACCGTGTAGAAATACATATCGGTTACCGGTATTTATTTTTAATTGTACTGAAACTTGTATAATTCCTTTTTCAAACCGGTATCATTATGATACCGTTATTTTTTTCATTTTATTCTCGTCCATGAGATGAGGTCTGTGCCCAGCAGCAGAACGTAATATAAACTGATATATTATTTATTATGCCAATATACATGAAGTCATTATTATAATCGTCAGAAACGAAATAGATATATACCTTCATTATCAGATGATCCTCAATGCTGTATTGAAGTATTGAATTGTGATATTGGACCTCAATACCGGTATTACCGGGGCCTCGATAATAATACCTATGAACATTTGGTTGCACATTATAGTGCGTTTTTTTAGGATTAGAAATACGCTAAACGAAGAAGAAGTCGTCGTCAACCTTTTCTGCTTGGGATAAATATTGAACAGACATGGTTTGTTACACGATAATTCATTCTTGCTGCAAAGTTCACACACCAACTTGAAAATGTTGAACACCAACGTTTCTCGTTTGTTGTTAATGTACTTTGTTTCTGTCTCTTTGCTTTTGTTGAAGGCCATACGTTCGGGAGAGAACGAGTCGGTCTTTTTTGCAAGCCACTTGGGCCTGCCTCTGGTAGCTCCATGGCAGTCCGCGATGATACACAGCGAAAAATAATAATAATTAAAAAATAGATACTCGTTTAATAATCTCGTGATCTGAATTCAATAATTTGTTGATTAGCAAGAAAACAAGAAAAAGAACGTGATACGATTGTCAATTTTGCCTTGTCAACCTCTTCTTCTTTAGGTTTTTTATTTAAGCAACCTTTCGAGAACTGAATAACGAAATTTTAAATTACAAAGTTAAATAATTAATACATTCAAAATAAATATATTGTTGTAAGTATTATTTAGATATAAATAATAAAAACACTTGTATCATTTTAGGGTCGACAACAATGATCTTAGTCTTTTTTAATGGCGGTTTGAGATACTTTGACAGCTGTATGTGTCTTATATAAAAGACCTCGTGCTTTGTGCTTTATCCTTCTTTCTAATGCTAAAAAAACGCACTATAAAGTTCACTTTTTCTTGTAAAATAAGCCTGAAATTAAAAGTGTAAACAATACATTTGTGTTTTCACCAAATACATAACACTAAATTGTAACAATTTAATTTACAATTATAATAAGTTTTTTAATAAGTATTCCCAAAACTTTGTTTCATCTCCTGCATTACTTGGATTTACATTATTGGATGTTTTACAGCTTATTTTTTTGTCAAAATATACATAACTATTGGTATATTACCTAATATAAAATTAAACACTCATCTCTCCACTGCTCTACCACCACCACCACTGCTTTTATCTGTTCAGGGAGTCATTGTGAATTTGGAAACTGTCTATACAATAGAATTAGTGCCCTCCCTGAACCAATAGTAGTAAGAGTAAATGCATAATATTTTTTTAACATTCATGTTTACAACCAAAGGTTTAGTAAAGTTTTATGTCAGGTAACGTTTATGTTATCAGTTAACAACCCTAAAAACTATGTTTTTTTGAGAAAAAAAGAACGAACTTACCAGAAAAAAAATCAATAAATCATTTTTTTTTCTACATTCCCCATTTACGGTGTTCTACGTTCATTCATAGAAGTTACTCATTCTATTTTACCTTCTAAGAGTTCAAATAGTGCTCCTACCACCAGCATCAATAGAGTGGAAAAGCGATTATTCTTCAGTAGAAAAATTACGTAGGACAGACAATAACTAACAAATAAATTGAACTACACTAGATTATGCGTTCCTTTTTTTTACAAATGCATGACAATTTCATTTTTTTTTTATTAAAAACTAGATTCCACTCACGGTTTCGTCTGCAGGAACCCGGGATAAAAAAATTGTCCTATATTTTAATCTAAGCTCCTCCTAAGGCTCAGCATATATTACAAAATGGCACTGGAATTGCCATCGCGTTGGGTTGGAAATAGAGTTGACTTTCGTTTATTTTGAAAAGTGCCCGTAACAAAACAAATTCAGCTCTATTCCAGTTGAATATAATTTAAATGCCTTCGACACAATAAGTCCTATGAGTAGGCCTATGGGCCTTAAGAGGTTAGGCAGGCAAATAGGTAGGTTGCCCAGTTTAGGCGTGATTGAGTTACGAACATCCAAACATCTAAACATTCAAACATTTATACATATAAGCATCTAAACTTTCACATTTACAATACTAGCAGGATAAAAATAATAATAATACCGGTAATGTAGTACTTATTTCGACATTGGTCCTTTTAAATTCTGGTATTAGAATATTGGGAAAATCGGTAGGGGATTCCGGTATTTCGGGATTCCATGATGGTGGTTTGCATTCCCTATATGTAGTATGTTAATAATAACAAAATTAATGAAATATATGGGTTTTCTTCGGGACATAGCTGGCTGCAGCTTTATATTTAATGTCATTTTTTTCGGTACCGTAAATACGGTTTCATAAAAGTTACAAAAGTAACCGATACTTCGACTTCGGCGTGGAGGGCAAGGTCGACCCTCTTCAGAACAAAAAAATATCTAAGTAAATATCGAAATAATACCGGTTTGAAACTGGTATTAAAAAGATATCACTAGGCTTTAAAAAAATACCGGTAATGGATATATTATTTCTAACTGGTTGCGGCACTGTTATGTTGTCGCCTAACCACTTTGCCTAACCACCGGTCGTAACTGGCATCAGTTCCTGCACCGAAGAATGCCTACGAGTGTATAATTCTACCCTCACAACATTGTGAAGAAGAAAAATTGTGACTTAGTTAATTTACATGTTGGGGGTAATCTAATATTCTATTTGAGCAGTCGATTCCTAAATAGGTTGCAGTAGATATTTTAATGTCAATCGATGTGCAGCCGACAAAAGCGAATGTTTAAATTTATCAGGTACTTACACTCCTAATAATTGTCTGTTATATTTAATGCTATATTACGTAACATTCACTCAATCGAAACTTGCTTATAATCTGCAAGTTGGAAATTCAAACGGTTCATTTGATCAACAACACCCTTTTCTTCCCGTGGGTGTCGTAAAAGTCGACTAAGGGAGCAGGGTTGAAGTGTGATGTGGGCGATGGGCTAGCAACCTATCACTACAATATCACATTTTGTCGATATTTTATACCCACATTAATGCTAAAATTGAGGCTGAAACATACGTTTCAGGTGCTCTGCCTACCCCTTTTGGGAATAAAGGCGTGAATGTATTTATGTATGTATGTATGTATGTCATTTAATCAAAACCTATATATGTATACGTTCGGTAGCACAGATTACGTTTCAATATTGGATCTTACTCCTTTCTAATAAGACGCAAAATGTACAGACCCATGCATAATTATCGTTCCGTGGACTTTAGGTAGGTCTATCACGGCTAAAGAGCAAAGCATTGAAATTCATACATTGTTGCTTGAAATTCAGTGTATCAAAAACAAATGACATTGCTCTTACGTCATTACCGAAATGAGCAGCGTAGCAAGATAAAATGAATGCTATCTCATTTACCAAAAACTAAAATGTGTTTGTACGATGGTGTCACCGTCTGGTGAGTATAATTACTACTATTCACTCCGCTATCTAACTAATCTTGTTTGATATTAAAGACATCTAGTGAAGGTTTTGGGCAACGTGCTGTCATGTGACGCGGCCATGTCATTTACACGGACAGTGTCTAACTCACGCACACATACAAGGCTCGGAGTAAAATTTTATGAATTTCAAATGGCTATATTTTGAATATTACTGGTTTTTGCGTGTATTTATTCAAACTGCGGGATAAGAGGGTCATATATTATCTAAATATCACAATTTCAAGTTCCTGACATCGATAGATTAGACGTCTAGTCCGAACGAAAATTGTATGGAATTCGTCAGTGACGTTGCACCTTAACAGTCAAAAAATCAAACTTATAATTTTTTTCCGTACTTGCGACCCCGTACCGCATCCAGGTGATTAGTGCTAGTTAGGCTTAGGACTTTTGGATGCTCGCCGTGGTTCTGGAATCCAGGGAGTCGCAGTTATGAAAATATTTTTTTCGAAGTCAAAGTGTAAAAATAGTACATTATATTAAATGTCATGATACCGAACCTGTAATAACCAGATTCCCATCTCGGCTAACTGCACCTTTCCACTACAGTACGTATTTTGAGGAAATAAAAAATATAGTTGCAAACTAAGTCGAAAGATGCCATATTTATTAAAAATGCTAAAGAGGTTTTTTCAAACATCAATCTCAGAAGTGATCTTGTTTTTATAAAAAAAACGCCTAAAAAATAATACCGAAAACTATAACTCGATTAGAGTGTACCAATATTTCTCTCGCCGACTCTTTACAAGTTGTTGACGAAGCGCGTATTATTTTACAATGGTGTGCTACCTATACTGTTCTAGATAAACTAGAAAAAGTGTTAGATCGGACTCCCGACTAGGATACTATACGGAATTTTAGCGCTACGCACCACAAATATGACGAATCGGAAGTCCAGAACTCGTTCGAACCCGGAAAATATAGAAAAAATAATAATGATTCATTCTTACTACCATTTTAACGATGAACATGAAATAGCAATAGATGAGGATTATGATACACTGATTCCGAAAGCCAGTACCTCATCAGAGATTCAGTTGTGCCGAATAATACATATTAGATTGAAGAGATATTTGTTATTGTTACTTAAAGTAGTTTTTTTTGTTAATAGTCGTGTTTTTTAGTATACTCGTAATTAATTAATTATATACATACAAGTGTTAATATATAGGTATGTACTTTGATTTTAACTTAGAAAAAAAAACTTATAATTTCAAATTTTAACATATGGCGACTCCCTGGATTCTAGAACCACGGCGAGCATCCAAAAGTCCTAAGCCTAGCTGATAGCACAATTAGTCCTATTCCATCGTAGGTCATGAAAAACCAGTGCTATTACAAACCCTTCTAGACTATCCACAAGCAAGGATGATATAAATTATATAAACTACCTTCTGTCAATATTTCAAGTTTCTAAATAGACTTTTGATTAAATTGTAGCCATTGAAATTACATACCTACGGGAAAATACAGGCCTTATGGTGAACATCAAAACGACAAAATTTTAATATTGTGTCCATAAAGTCTATCAAAATAGTCGCCGCGCACAACGTGTTTAACGTGTATTTTCTATTGTATCGAACATAATATTTTTTCTCAAACATGCTCTGAAATGTATGCGTTAATATCACGAAATGAAAACAAGAAGTTTCTTGTTTATGGCTCCCTACAAATACCCCCCTATAAAACCCTAACTAAAAACATTATTGTCCGCTACTCTAACTTTTTAAATTTGCTTACTAATATTAAACTGTCAAAGGAAAAATTACATACTGCCAACCACCACTAGACTCTATAAGCAGACTAGTTTGCGACACAAAAAAATCTATGGTACTATACTTATGTGCGGTTAAACATTGTGCTTGAAAGGCTTGTTGAAATGTCATGTTTGAAAAATAAAAAAGGCGGCAAATTACACAATTGTTTTCTAAACTTTCGTTCCGATTGTAATTTCAACAAACTAGTAAGTATTTCTTTTAATTTTAATATTTCCTCACATCGTTTGAGAAAAGCACTATACAATCCTCGGCCGGAACAGGGATTGCAGTCTACCCCAAAGCTCGTCCAGCAATCCCTTACTTCACGGCCTTTGCAGTAACGTACTATTATTTGCTTTTTTTTTTCCGCAATTCCAACTATCTTTACAGGTTACTAACCTAAGACAATAGTGTAACTATTTGTAGATTTCTGTTACCTATTTATATCTACGTATTATGTATAACACATTATGAACAATGCCGACTTTGTGAATTCATTCAGAGAACACGAAAACAGGTCTAGGTATGTTATCTGTTATTAAGTTGAGGGTGCACAAGGCGCGGGTCAGCGGCGCCATACCGAGCAGGCAGCAAAACTTTAATAATTTTAATTTTGCAAAACGCATGCATTTTGTCAGTGAGATAGTTCTCAACCTTGTAATAAGCCTTTGACATCAATGCTTTTTTTTCAAGTAATTGTTAGAGAGCTGGAAAGGGTAGAACCAAAATTTCATAAAGTAATTCATTATAAACAAGTTCCTGTCAAAAATTTCATTTTTGGTACCTACAAGCTTTTATTGCCGACTGTACTTTTCTATATACCATCATCAACTACTCATTCAGGTTATACTAACGAGCCCAAACTCAATGGGGTTGCGTTGTTTAAGAGGGGGCGTACCGCCAGGGAAAAATCAGAAATCACCCGCGCGCCCCGCACCTGCCGCGCTGATGCGTCTATTGCTGCCCCGCTCCTTCTCGCATAGTATATGCCCCGACAGTCAGATGAAACATGATGAATACCTATGAATAATAGGCATGATGACTCATGTCCAAATTGATAACGTAGTGATGCTAAATGTATAGTAAACCATCAAATTACCGTAATAAAGTATAAATAATAAAATATAATTAAAATCGTAAAAAGATATGAACCTTGAAAGTTTAGAAAAGATTTTTTTTTGTATAAGAGTAAATTTAAAGGTAACAATAGAATCCCTCGGCTTTTATAGAAACAAAATTGTACAACAATTATGTACTTAAAGGCAGTATTCCGCGAATGAAACAACAATTTAAGAACCTGATTTTCCATACGACGACACATGTAGGTAGGTACTTTGTATTAACTAATGTCGGCTGTGACGTCACGCCTGTCTGTCTTTCAGTATTAAGCGTTTTGCGCTGCCGCCTGCGAGGTCAATCTTTGTCTCAAATTTTTGGGTATTTATGTTCTTTAATTGTAGTTCCTCCAATACAAACATTTGTTCCTGTCCAAAAACTGGTTCAAATGACATCATAAAAAAATGTAGTCATCATCCCTATTATAAAAAGTGGGAAGCAAGACAAAATCTGTACCTATATTTGAAGATATTATTTTCGCTATTAAGTCAGAGTTTCGAGAGCTATAACTGAAATATGACCTTCCGTTTTTTAGGGTTCCGTACCCAAAAGGTAAAAACGGGACCCTATTACTAAGACTTCTCTGTCCGTCTGTCTGTCTGTCACCAGGCTGTAACTCAAGAACCGTGATAGCTAGATAGTTGAAATTTTCACAGATGATGTATTTCTGTTGCCGCTATAACAACAAATACTAAAAAACAAAATAAAATAAATATTTAAGGGGGGCTCCCATACAATAAACTTTTTTTACTGTTTTATAGATAATGGTACGGAACCCTTCGTGCGCGAGTCTGACTCGCACTTGGCCGGTTTTTTATTTACTCAATCATGTAAGGGTTACAATGGGTAAGTAATACGTGGTATAACAACTTATCATATAAGGGTCATAATATATACGCTCACTCTATATAACTTTGTTTAGTATAAGGTTCATTGCACATAACGAACGAAAGATATAATGTCAAAACATATAATCTCATAAAGTATAACGTACTTTAGAAATAATATCAATTGATATATCGATTAAAGCGTATAATATTCATAACACCTAAGGTTTATAACATATATTGTTCAATTTATCTAACATCAAAATGTATAATGCTCGTATAGTATAACTAGCTTCAGTCATTATAATAGCAATGCCGTATGAAGAAAATATGTGAATTTCTTAGAGCGATAGCCTCAACTTGAGTTTGAAAAAAAAACAATACCGTTTGTAAGATTGAAATTAAATTTATTTTGAGATGAAACACGTCAATTATTATTTTGACGACCGCTTTAGCCTAGTTGGTAGTGACCCTGCCTACGAAGCAAGAGGTCCTGGGTTCGAATCCCGGTAAGGGCAAACATTTATGTGATGAGCATGAATATTTGTTTCTGAGTCATGGATATTTTCTATGTATTTAAGTATTTATATCTATTATATATATCGTCGTCTAGTACCCATAACACAAGCCTTACTGAGCTTACTATGGGACTAGGTCGATTTGTGTAAGATTGTCCCCTTATATTTATTATTTATTTATTATTTATTTATATTTAATTATTTTAACCTAATTTTACCCAATCGCCAGCGTGTCGACGCCACCCCGCTTCGCGGGGTGTCTATTTCCGCTCTAAGGGACACAAGGCAACCCTAACCTAACCTATAAGTAATACCATTTATAAGAGTATTAGTTGTTTTTTACTGCGGGGGGCTTCGCCCCCCGAGCCTTGATGTGGGCTCCGCCCCCCCTTTTCCTGGCTGCCCTAGCTTAATTTTCCGTATTATAATCCTTATACGAAAATATATATGCGTATGATCTGTATACGTTATGTTTGTTATACGAAAAGATATTATATGGTATGATCGTTATACGTTATGTATGTTATACTAAATGAAATTAGTCAATTTGAGTCTTATAGAAAAAAATGTTATATAATATGATTATTATGGCAACTGACCGTTATTCCTTATAAAAGTATTGGTATTGTTGTTATAGTTAACGTTCATTATATCTTGTGAACGTTATTAATATGAAATTATATATTTTGTTGTTATATCTCGTGGGACGCACCCGGTTACAATGGCTAGTAAAAACCTAAAGCAAAAAAGCCATAATCGAATTAAAACTTTTGTGAGACATGTCTAAAATACTACTAATAAAACCACGGTTAAATTCACGTATTAAATGTCACGACAGGCGACATGTTTCGAACTCTTCGGGAGTTCTTCTTCAAAACAATCATCGAAAACACTCATCCTGAAGAAGAACTCCCGAAGAGTTCGAAACATGTCGCCTATCATGTCATTTAATACGTGAATTTATTGTGAATTTATAAGTAGCATTAAAAAAACTGGTTTTTATTATGAAACCTTCGATCATGTCTATGAAAGTCAGATTTTCAGGCCACAGTGTTGCGGCCAAATTTTTCAATTCTGATCTCGGATTCCTGCTTGGAGACAATGGAGTCGCTCTGGCCCTTTAGTTATCAATTTTGAACATACTGGTAGGTACTAAAGAAAAACTGCTTAATTGTGTTCACTTTTTTTAATATAAAAATGACCAAGTTCGCAGGCAATAATTGTTGGAATCTGCACCCTCGATAACCCTAAAAGCGACACCCCCGCGACGATGAACCCCCGCAGAGTTCGAAACATGTCGCCCGTAGTGACATTTAATACGTGAGTTGAACCTTGTATTTGTATTATTTCAACATGTCTCACGAAAGTTTAAATTCGAAAAACAATGTCCGCCATCTTGGAATTCAAAATGGACATCATTTCTCGAAAAGCCTGAAAACGTATGTTGTTCTTTAAAAAAAAACGCGCATCGTAATTTACAACAAATATTTCAAAAATGAAAATAATGCGACCACTTTTTGAATTATTTCCGACTTCGAATTCGTATTTAGAGACCGAGAGGACATCGATTTTGAAATTAACCGGATTTATTCTCAACTAGCGATCCGCCCTGGCTTCGCTCGGATACTATATTAAATTATATTATACATATAAACCTTCCTCTTGAATCACTCTATTTGTTAAAAAAAACCGCATCTAAATCCGTTGCGTAGTTTTAAAGATCTACGCATTCATAGGGGCAGACAGCGGGAAGCGACTTTGTTTTATACGAGTACTATGTTGTAGTGATACTGATAATCTTTCATAAAGTAAATACACGCTCGACAGAAAAAATGTTCGTGTAGTTTTGCATGTACTGCACAAATTATTCTAAGAAGCCGGTCGCCGGCCGATCGCTGCGTAATCTTATGGTTGTATTTTGAACTTTAAGGTCTACATGTTAAGGTCGACTTTTAAATATATTATTTCAAAATATACCAAAATATCTACTGGAATGTAATGATACATTCATTCACTGGACGAATATACTGGGTCACAATATTATTGAAATAATTATGTTCACCGTGCTGTCGTGAGAGCACAGAACGTAGTCCTCTCGTCTCAGCGGAGCGATTGCGATTGACTCCGCCCGCGAACGGCAACAGAAGATATACCAAACTGCACGAAACACGCGACGGGAGAAACAGTATCGCGCTAAATAAAAAAGACCTATACGCCAAATACGTTATACCTCAATAAGTCTGAAAAGGGACTACATAAAAAAACGCCGCTCGTCAAATCACTAGGCAATATCAAGAGCTATTTATACACTAAATTTTTACGTAAATTATATGCACGGGAACGGCACACAATTGAAATTAGGTAAAAATAAGACATGTTTTGGCGATTGTTTTCTATCGAGGCAATTTTGGTTTTGTATGGTTTTTTTCAGACAAATAGATTGCAAATATGATGTAGTTTCTGTATGTTCATTTTCCTGGCATTCGCTTTAGCTTGTCATAGGTAAATATTCAATCTAAGAACTCCGATTTCGCGGAGCGCTCCCTCTTAATTACGGAGTTCCTATGGCCACCTTCCAGCTCCACCATCAGATCAGCTCTATGTTATAATAATATTGCATTGTCATCCGATTTGTACATGCATCCAAAATTTCAGCTCAATCGGAAACCGGGAAGTGGATCAAATTTAACTTGCAAGATTTGATTACAGACAGACAGACAACGGGACAGGTGAAACTAAATAAAAGCTTGTAAAATGGATATTTATGTTTTGTTTCAGGATTCTGGGAGAATGTCCAAGAAGTCAGTACAGCTGCTGAGGAGACGGGCGTCATGGCTCTATGGGCAGGGCCTACTGTCATATTCTGTGAGTAATCAAATTAAAATAAAAATGTTTAAATAGTACATTTCGATGCTAGTGCCGAAAGTATGTCATTACGTCACGAGTACCGAGATATCTCGGGACGAGTGAAGAATGACATTTCCGCACGTGTATCGAACGACGTTTTTTATGGGATTAAATATAATGACAACCAAAAAATGCTTAGATACAATTATAAAAAATAAAATATTACAATAGTTAGCTTAGCTGTTTTAGTAACGTCTGCACATTAAATTGTATTCGAACACCAAATTTAGTAAATGATCACCAAATGAGAGCGAGACGACCGCTTTAGCCTAGTTGGTAGTGACCCTGCCTACGAAGCAAGAGGTCCTGGGTTCGAATCCCGATCGATTCGAAGAGGATTAAATTTTGGTGAGCATTTACTATTTTCGGCAGTAAAAAGTGTTTTTCTGGCGTTATATTTATACTACGTACTATAAGTACTGGTGATCCGTTAAACATTATATGCCGTTTTTTAATACAGTTGCGAAAAAATAAGAAAAACAAGAAGAAAGGAATTTGAAACTTTTATAATATTAATTCTGTATCGTTAACATTGTAATACAGTACAAAAAAAAAGTTGTTCAAAAATCTTTTTTTAATTACAGTTCTATCTTATTTATGTTTTATTGACATAATAATTAATGGTAGAATTTGTACAATTATTGAGTGGGAAAAGTGAAAATCACGAGTTCAGTAAAAGCAACTTTCCGCACGCTAAATATCTTCGTAAAGTAGCCCTTTTTAACCGACTTCAAACAAAAGGAGGAGGTTCTCAATTCTGTTTTTTTATGTTTTTTTTTCTGTTTGTTACCTTAGAACTCCGTCGTTGATGAGCCGATTCGGATTTTTTTTTTCTCGGATATACTTCCAGTTGGGTCCCATTTCTTTTTAAATTCAGTTAGATGATGGGATCCATGAGGAATTGAGAGAACTCCTCAATTTTATTACGCAGGCGTGTAGTTATTTTGGTATTTTCTATTATAACTCGTGTATTTATACATCCGAAAATCATAAATTTAGTGGCGAGGAATTGATGATGAAGACCACAGATGACTTCTCGAATTCCTTAATTACGTAAGTACTTAAAAGTGCAAAACTGCACTTGGAAACAATTGCTCACAAGCTCAATAATCTACCGTGTAATTTCTTGCTCCTATTCCAGCCCACATCCTGTATACTCTTAACTTTTTCATAACTTTTTTGTTCCTGGTTGCCCACTGAAAATTTTCACGCGCCGTCACTGTAGGTTAAATATAAGAAGAGCAGATGGTTTATTGAAAAATCTTCTGGTTTCACTTGTATAGCGCGGGTTTGCCTACGTTTGCAATACGCCGGCGAAGCCGCAGTCAGCTAGTTATTTATAAAACAAATGACTTAATGTATAACATAATTTACAGCGATATTTCATTATAAAGAGATAAAGGCTTTAAATTAGAGCGACTACGGAACCCTAAAAAAAGAAGCAGGCTGTGTCGGAGATACAACCGTTAATTAAGTTTAAGTGAATACTTCTTTGTTGGCTATGGAACCATGTGTGCTGTGTGCTATTGTTAATTTCTGAGTGTTTTGATTATTTAAAGGAAACTGGTAAATAAAACCCTTAAAGTATATAGATCTGAATTAATTCACTAAAATCTGTATAAGTACAGATAAATCGGTAGGTATATATGGCAACATTGACTGACGTAGCTCATTTGACTCGCGATACTTACATTGAAAATGGCGGTCATTTCAGCATTATTTTCATGCCCGCCACACAAACTAAATAACTTTTTGGGATAAAAAACTAATGGCAAATAAAGAAGGATTAAAACATGTAACAAACAATTATTTGAAATCAGATTAGGCTTCTCTACAAAAAGTTATTCCAGAAGTCACGTGATACATATTGAACTGTACCCATATACAAGAACGCGAGCAAAGAAGTATCCACTTCAAAAGGCGTGAATCTCTATGTATGTATAATCTCTATGTATGTATAATCTCTATGTATGTATAATCTCTATGTATGTATAATCTCTGTGTATGTATAATTGGATTCTGCTTTTCTAGTCATCAACGACCCCGACGACGCTGTGACGGTGCTGAATTCGTGTTTAGAGAAAAGCTACTTTTATAAAATGGCGTCCGGCTGGGTCGGCGATGGATTGATTACCGCGAATGGTAAGTGTACCTACATATTAATGTACGATTCTTACAGATTAGGCCGGACCGGAGCGCACCTGAGCGCATTTTACAAATTGCCAAAGGAATGTGAAGCTTCAATGCAGACGTTACGTCTCATATTTGAATAGATTTGCGGCCGGTGGGCTGCTTGCGGACGTAAATGGCTGCGTTCCGCTGTCGCCGCATCTAACCAACTCCGTTCTGTTTTTGCCTCACACACACACACATCACATCATCAGCCTATATACGTCCCACTGCTGGGCACAGGCCTCATCTCATGTATGAGAGGAGGCCTGTGCCCAGTCTCAGTTTTTGCCTATTAAAACGGGGTCGGCTACCTCCGGGTGCTCACGTATCCGTTGCGATGCGCCTCCTCGGTGGGAATCGTAGATGACACTATGGAAATTTGTGGCCTCAGAGAAAAAATAGATTAAACATTTATCGTCGTTGGCGCTTACGCTATAACACATACACTGCCAAGAATCGCTACGTGCTACGCTCGTCGCTGATCCCGTGGTTTTCCACGTATGTAGCGGAAAGCGACTACGGCGTAGGCACCCTAGGCCTAGGTAGTGTTGCCAGCACTGGAATTCGATTCGATGCGATCTGAGCCTTGAAAAGATCCGAAAATAGTGGCGAGGATCCGCAAAGTACATTTTCATAATTTCTCATATTATACTAGTGTTTAAAAGATATTAAGTATTTTTTTATACAACGACGGTGGCAAACAAGCATACGGCCCGTCTCATGGTAAGCGGAGACCGCAGCCTTTAGATTAGACGCATGCAACTTCAAAGGAGTAACATGGGCATTGCCGACCCTTGTTATGTTTAAAGGTTCGTCGAATCGTCGTGTTGACAGCTGAAGGAACAAGTTCCCTCGCTCTCAATACAACGCATCCTTGGGAGCTCTGAGGCCCTACAGCGAAACGAAAATAAATTTCTTTCGTGTATCTCCCTCTCTGTTGCACTTGCTAGTTCGAGCGGCAGACGCGGAGATACTCAAACGAAGTTCGTTTTCAGTTCGCGGTAGCCCCTCTGGTGACCTTGCTCACCTCCAGGAACACAACACTACTACAGAGCAAGTAGTAGTGTTATTATGGCTGTGGTCTTCTGCAAGGCGGAGGTACTTCCCCAGATGGGCTGCTCCACATTGGAGCGGGATGACATTTCGCTGTGCCTAAGTAGGTATGTCCTTACTAGCTTAAATCTGCCACGAAAAGACGTTTTAAAATAACAATTTAGCTCTTTATTCACTCACCCAGCACGTCTATCATGAGACGGCCGCGACATACTCTCGATTTTTCTCCCACTTTATTCACCTCTCTTTCTAAGTGTTCGATAAGAGAGAGATGGATAGTGCGAAAAAAATCGAGAGAGCTCGGGAACCGCGCCGGCTCGTGAAAGCCGTGCTGTTTGCATGAGCATTATTGTAGATTCCAATAAATAACTTTCACAAAGCGTATTTTTGATCATGACGTCAGAGGATAGCAAGGGTCGGGCGATTTTCGGACTTTTTTTGCGTTTTTACTAGTTTTTTTATAAGTACAAATACAAATTATTTATTCTGCAAATAGGCCACAGGGGCACTTTTATTGATATATTTTTTTGATTAACTAGAACTTTTAGGGACTATAGCGGTTCAAAGTTAATTTTTGGGTGGAGCAATCAGGGACAATTCAGCACTTTAAATTTTTTGCCTAAGAGGTGTCAAACACCTATTTTAAATGATTGTATTTTTTACTTGAAAAACTTTTCACAAAAGAAGTTTTTTTTTTCCGCTCTTTTATAAAAAAAATAACCACGAAGAAGCTCCGCTCCCGCCACCATCTTCTAACCTATCCGCCATCCGAGTCGGTTCACGATACCGAATTTTTTTAAGTCCCAGAACCGTTTAAATGACTGTCCTTTGAACCCAAATATCTAGGTATATATCGATCTGAGAGAAAAAGTCTTACGTGTAACACATACTTATTTTTACGCAAATTTTACGATTAAGAAGAGATAACAAAATTACAAAATTATCAATAATGTTCTAAGTGCAAAAACTGCCCCCCCTAACCTAACCGTATCTTCTAATAATCGTGAATCGTCTGCCTAAATCTTAAAACAAAACAATAAGTTATTATTTGTTAAGACCTATAGGAGAAGCAAATCATTCATCTCCCTATGTCGCTTTTTTCATCAATTCTATACGTGCAATCCAGCACAGCTATCACAAGACGGCGCGCGAGCTTTTGCGATTTTTCTCGCACTAACCGTCTGGCTCGCACGCCGTCTTTCGATAGCCGTGCTGGATTGCAAGTATAGTATTGATGCATAGAGATTTAATAAAAATAAAAAATATACAAAATAACAGTCCCGTGGGATAGGATCCGAAATAGTCCGATTTGAGACAGGATCCGCACAAGATCCGCCAGAGGTCTGAATTATCCGAAATCGGACCAAAAGATCCGCACCGGCAACACTGCTGGCAGTGAAAGTTTTAACGATGCCCTATAACAAATGCGAATAATGGTTCCAGTGCCAACAACACCTTACTAAAATATCGAGTCAAAAGTGTAATATAAATCCTATCCGTAGAAATTAATGACGCAGGTGTGTTCTAGCCACTTTTTTGTTTCATAAATATGTATTACATTTATAAATTAGCTATCAAATAGTCACCCATAGCGACTGCCTTATCAGCCCATTGATATTTTGGTATAAAATATGATTAAATATTATTTGTACAAAAAACCTTCATAAAAAACTAACACTTGCTAGGTTCTTGTGACAAATTGGTCGGTATCTAATGCGCTTTCTATGCGGGTGGCTTACGGCTAATATTATGTTCACATTGAAGAATACCGTAAAATAACTGAAACTTTCATTTCACACACATTTTCATTTAAAATTCCAATATCTCAAAAACGGCTGAACAAATTTTCATGAACCATGGCTAAGAACACTCGGGATAAAATTATCTATCGCACAAATCCGCATTCAAATCGGTCCATCCATTGGGAGCTACGATACCACAGACTATTGAACTTTGAAATGAAGATGTCGGGGGTGTTTCAACTTTTTTATTTAACTATATATTACATCATTGCCTGTGACCACGTTACTGTTTTAGTGCCCACGTGGAAGCGCCACCGCAAGCTGCTGAACCCGACGTTCAGCCAGCACGTGCTGGACGGGTTCCTGTCCATCTTCAACCGCCAAGCATCACTGCTGGTGGAGGATCTGGAGCCGCTGGCCGGCGCCGGCGAGTTTGACCCGACGGAGTACTTTACCGAGAGGACGCTCGAGACAGTGTGCCGTAAGTGACTCTCTAGCCTAATGCCAACCACTTTTTAACTCTAATACAAAATGGTAAGTCGAAAAGTGCTACATCACTTTTAGTAGTTTTAGTCCAGTCAATGAACTGACAACGTGTATGGAAAACATGACAATTTTGGAAATAAGTTGTTAGTATTTTTTCTTTGTAACCGATAGATCAATTAAATAGTTACCCAGCGACAGAATTCGACAAGATTTCAGACATCAAAAAAATTATAAATTATCTAGCTTCTGAGTCAGAAAATATATTAATAAATAATTTTGTTATTATTTTGGTTTTTTTACATTTGCTCTATAATATTCAAGATAAATCATACAAAATAAGACAATGCATGCTTCATTTAAATCTTTTGAAAAGTTTGTCGGATTCTTGAAAGCATCTTAAAATTTTAAAATGAAATCAATAAAAAAAAACGCTACTATAAATTAATGTTTTCCAAAATTTTTTTTTCCTCTAGGAAAAATAAAATGTTGAAAAACATTAATGCCTATAGGTACACTAGATAAGCCAAGAAATACTCTAGTATTTCTTGGCTTATCTACTGTACCTATAGGCATTATTTGCAACGATTTCGTACCTAATTGACCAAACTCTTCAATCATGGCCCCACGTTGGGCGCCAGGTTTATTACAGTGGATTATTTCCCAGCTAGGAATATGGGAGGGTCCTCATTGGGTGGGCTGTTCTGACATTTAGTATAGTAACTGTCAAGTAGTCTGAGCCAATTTGTAGTAATATTAAAATTTCGCAATGTGGTTTCCCTTTCATAATTGTGGTCACCTTAAGGGGCTCCACGCGCTATTTATGAGTTTTCACGAGTTTTGAGTTGTTATTCCTCCGTCAAAACTATAGATAGATACAAACAACAAAAGCACAGACAAACGGTTATCGGGTCTTTAATCTTTATCCACATGTGCACGAGGAGAATTTTGGAACAAAATATGTCTATAATTTATATGATTTTTTTTCACTGTAAGTAATTTTACAGAAAAAAAAATACGCAATTTATTTATTTCATTTCATTTCATTTATTGATAAAGTCATGTAGGTACATTTTATAAGTAAGGTGTTACATACAATTGAGTAGGTAAGTCAGTCCATGACGTCCTGAGAGGAAATACACTATACTAAACATTAGTACCACACATTAATCTAGGCTCATCTAGGTTACTCATTATAAAATAGAATAATTTATTATAAATGTACAAGGTACGTTATTTTTTTACGTGGGTATAAGAACAATATAAGAGGGTGCCTCCTCAGACCAAGAAAATATACAAACGGAGCGTTACGAACAGTCTAGTGAAGCCAACCGGTTTTCAACCAAGCCCCATAAGCTTAGCACACGCTAAACAAATTAAATCGCACAAAACTCGAAATAAATGATCGTGACAGCATTGCGACACGTGCTGAAGAGTTTTGTGCAATTTTGTTTGTATATGTGTGCGTGAGCGTGTGCTAAATTTGATGTAGCTTGGTTTTGTTTGTATGTGGTTTGGCTTCACTTGACTGTTCGTAACGCTCCGTCTTTCTTTCTTGGTCTGAGGGTGCCTCAATGAAAATTCCACTTTTCGATCTTCCTAGTACCTACTTACGTAGTGCTGCAATGGTTTTATATATGAAAGTGTAACATATGTGTATGTATAAAGTGTGTATATTATTCTTAATCACATAAACAAAAATATTTAATCGGGTCCGTTTAAATTGTTTTATTTAACGAGTATACCTAATAATCGCGAAACCGAAGACAATCGAAAGAACATACATAGTTATCAGGGATTCACAATACTACTATCTAACTAGAGGTCACACTACGCTATGTAAGTAGGTACCTACATAACACAAAGTTTGATCTTACGATTACGATGATTTGCCGTAAAATCACGATACGCTACATTAACCGCAAATTAGTAGTTTACTAAGCTAACAGGAAAATGTATGCCGCTTTTCAATCTCATTTTCCTCTAAGTTCACAGTTTTGAGGAAAAACCAAGGGTAGAACGCAATTTGAAAATGATTAGTAGAAGGACATGATATTAAGGGGATGCCTTGAGTCGAGTCGACCACGCCCCCTTGACAAAGACACGCTTATTCCTTCCGCGCACAGGACAAAGAGATGCAACACTCTTCGGGAATAGCTTTTTTGGACAAATTTCGATAAATACCTAACTTAGTGAAGTTTTATTTAAATTTCGTTGAGTGCGGTTTTAGATGAGATAAAATACTAAACTTGATTGTGTCGTAAAATAATGTATTGTTTGAGTAGGCTGAGTAAATAACTACAACTTAGAAAACTTGAAAAACCCTCGACATTTACATTTCAAAGTCCAATATCTCAACAACGGATGAACAGATTTTCATGAAACATGGCTAAAAACACTGGGGATTAAATTATCTATGCCAGAAAAAAAACGCATTGAAATCGGTCCATCCGTTAGGGAGCTACGCTACCACAGACAGATACACAGACAGAAATGTTAAACTTATAACGACCCTCTTTTTGCGTCGGGGGTTAATTTTATATATTTATTATAACAAATTTAGATTGCCACAATATTTTCTATACGTCCACTTCTACTACGATTCTCATGAACAAAACTGTATGAAATTAATATATGTAATTTCTCTCATTCGCACGCTGTACAAAGAGGGCAACAGATTTTAACCATGATTCTGTGGATCTAAATTACATTGTTACAGAAACCGCCGTAGGTATATCCCTGGACGACAAATCGGCCATCAACACGAAATACAAGAAGGCAGTGGAAAAGGGTTTCGACGTTCTGGCAGAGCGACTTGCCAGCTTCTGGCTGCATCCCGACTTCATCTATCGATTCACGAGGCTTAAGCAGAAAGAGGACCGAGCTGTGGCTGTGCTCCATGACATGTCCAGAACTGTAGGTCATCACTCCCTTACTTTAAATCGACTGACTGACGGTATGCCGACATTATATTATGTAGTTAGCTACTAGTTTGACGGTATGCCGACATTATATTATGTAATGAGCTACTAGTTTGACGGTATGCCGACATTATATTATGTAATTAGCTACTAGTTTGACGGTATGCCGACATTATTATTATGTAATGAGCTACTAGTTTGACGGTATGCCGACATTATATTATGTAATGAGCTACTAGTTTGACGCCATGCCGACATTATATTATTTAGTTAGCTACTAGTTTGACGGTATGCCGATATTATATTATGTAATGAGCTACTAGTTTGACGGTATGCCGACATTATATTATGTAATGAGCTACTAGTTTGACGCCATGCCGACATTATATTATTTAGTTAGCTACTAGTTTGACGGTATGCCGATATTATATTATGTAATGAGCTACTAGTTTGACGGTATTCCGACATTATATTATGTATATCGCTACAATTTGACGGAATGCCGACATTATATTATGTAGTTAGCTACTAGTTTGATGTTATATCGACATATTTTTATCGACATAAACCTATCACTCTTTATTTTTTCCTATGTCTGACCACATTTTCAGCTGTCAAGTTAGTTCGCCTGATTAAAAATCCGACTTTAAATATGTCTTTTTGAATCTGCCGCCTAAATTATGTCTAAAAATTAGATAGGCTATTTAAGCCATGTGCACGTAGAAACAGGTCCATTGTTGAAATCATATCTTTTCTTGCATCGTCTCCACCACACAAAGGTTGTCTGGAAGAGATCGCTTTTTAGCGATAAGACCGCCTGTTGTCTTCCATTGTTTATCTTAATTTACCACTATTTTTCTATTGTCTACTATGTCTGGTGAGCAATAAAGAATATTTGTATCGTGTATTGTTCGGATTCGCCGCGATACGTAAATAAGCGAAATTGGCCACTCCAGGCGTCTTCAGTCCCTTCCCCTTGTTTTCGTGTCGTCGTGTCTTCTGTTAGGCGGGTGTCACACTGCGCCGCATGTCCGGACGGAGGGTGCGGGGCTGCATACAAAGCGCGGTGCAGTGAGTCGTATCATACGGAATTCATATACAAACTGAGGTACTTGCAAACACCGAGCTCCGCACCTCCGTCCGGAGATGCGGCGCAGTGTGACATCCGCCTGCTGCAAGTTGAACCTTGACCTTTATATTGTTGATGTTTTGAAATCATTACTCCGATCGTCCTCATACAAGATTGTTTACTAGTTCATATTAAACATTACTTTGCATAACTGGTTTCTAGTAACAGGTTGTTATCAATATAAAAAGATTAAAAACCGGCATTTTGGGTTCTGACTGCGAAAGTGCATGATTTTAGCATAATTTATGGGCACGCGTGACTTAAACCCTCCAAATATGTCATCGGCATTTGAATTTGAGTGCAATGGACGCCAAAACGACTTTAATTTTGGCGATTAAGCTTAACGAAGGGTCTCTCTTCTACCTCCTCTAAAATGAGTGCCTTTCAAATCTTTTAACTTCACCGAGGACCATAGTTCCAGGCTGAAATATATGGCTTACTACCAATTATATATATGTCTATTCGAATAAGAGAGCCTAATTTATATTCGAGATGCACCTAAAGTTCATTCCGCTTCGAAGCCATTCAAGTTTCAATCTGCTACTACATAAAGATGATGTCATAAACAATGGCTTCATTTCGGAGTTTATGAAACGACTAGCGTCTGCCCGTGACTCCGTCCGCGTGGAACTCGTTTATATCGCAGCTCCATACAAACTTTTACCCCCCATTTCACCTCCTTAGGGGATGATTTCGGGGATAAAAACTGTCCTATGTCACTCTCCTTCCCTTCAACTATCTCCACTTAAAAAATCACGTCAATTCGTCGCTTCGTTTTGCCGTGAAAGTAGGACAAACAATCAAACACTTTCCCATTTATAATATTAGTATGGATAGTATTTATGTTATCACTTAATTTCAATTTGGTCCTCTCCTTGTATTTTGACTGCTACAGTGAATTTCGAACTTTCTCCATCTCTCTGATCGTACACGATCGAGTAACATTTAGAAAGAGACGAGTTCTTGAAGACTTTAACTGATGAGGGATGTGGGACAGCCCTCATCCCTCATATGAGTCCAGCCTCGAGCTCGTTTGCCATCTGTGTTCCCAATTAAGTATGATCATTTGATTAATTATTGCACCGGTTTTCAGTTCGTAAAAACAACCTTTTATCTTCCTCTGAGCGTAATGAAATGTAAAATCTCGCTCATATCATTTTATAACACACCCATATCTTTTGCCTTTGTGGCGAAGCCAGATATCCTTGTGAGGTCATTCATAACCCTCAAGTCTGCTTACGAGTAGGTGAACCAGAGTAATCTGGACTCCGAACACGTGTGGTTTTTACGAGTCCTAAGATTTACAAAGTACCTATGAGGAAAGATCAGTGGAGACCAGGTTGTGAATATGGCAAGAGGGCAATGATCCAACATTCCATTTGTGTTTTGTTTCTTTTTGGCTGCAGCATCTTTTCGTTTATTCCAATTTTTGTTTGCGCAAAAAAATATGCTAACCAGTTTGGGTGAATTTCGTTAGATTAAAAAGAAGAAAAGAAATGAATTTTATTAGGATTTACTTATGTAACTTATACATCATCCTCATAATATTTGTAGATTACAAAAGAATGCTTCCTTGTATTGTCCCATCCCAACTCCATACATTTAAAGTCCATTATATCGTACCAACAGTTGATACTCGTAAAGACAAGCAACAGTAAATAAGTATGTAAGTCGAAATTAAAAACCTTGTCTCAATTTATTGTTTAATACTTTGTCTCCAGGTTTTATACAAACGGAGAGCTGAACGCCAACAAGCGAGACTGGCCAACACTTCATGTAAGTATATGTACATTTTAGAGATTGTACGTTGGAGGTGAGAAATAACCGGTTAGAAGGACCAGGGATGGACGTAACTATTGCTTTCTGGGAATAGTTAGTCATCTGACTTTAATGAAAAACGAGTCTTAAATTAGGCAAGCAGAGAAATAGAGATGTCTGTCTCATAACGAACGAAGTTTGTGAAAATACGTAGGTACCTACCTACTTAATCCGTACTGACTTTTTAAGAAATTCTTATGTGAGTTATTACATTACACTCCCTCGGCAGATGCTGCAGCCTTGCGCTCTACAGTAAAGTTTCAATCCAGGTTATTCTCTTGCAGCACGTCGCTTCATAGCGTTCCTAGATCTTCTCCTAGACCTGGCGGAGGAGGGTTCGTTCACGGATCAGCAGATCCAGGAGGAGCTCGACACGCTCATCGCCGCGGGACACGACACCTCCTCACGGGCGCTCATATCCACGCTGGTCCTCGTCGGGACACACCAGGAGGTGCAGGAGAAAATCTACCAAGAGTAAGTAGACGCTGTACATCTGCAGGAGTTGTTTCTTATAGACATTAGACAGGATCCCATACTTGACTACCTGCTGCCAAATTGCATCACACGCAGCGCAGTGACCCCTGTCTCACTTGCACGGCACCACTTGCTGTCAACCTGCATCACGCGCAGCGCAGGGACTCCTGTTTCAGTTGCACGGCACCACTTGCTGTCAACTTGCATCATGCCCAGCGCAGTGACCCCTGTCTCACTTGCACGGCACCACTTGCTGTCAACCTGCATCACGCGCAGCGCAGGGACTCCTGTTTCAGTTGCACGGCACCACTTGCTGTCAACTTGCATCATGCCCAGCGCAGTGACCCCTGTCTCACTTGCACGGCACCACTTGCTGTCAACCTGCATCACGCGCAGCGCAGGGACTCCTGTTTCAGTTGCACGGCACCACTTGCTGTCAACTTGCATCATGCCCAGCGCAGTGACCCCTGTCTCACTTGCACGGCACCACTTGCTGTCAACCTGCATCACGCGCAGCGCAGGGACTCCTGTTTCAGTTGCACGGCACCACTTGCTGTCAACTTGCATCATGCCCAGCGCAGTGACCCCTGTCTCACTTGCACGGCACCACTTGCTGTCAACCTGCATCACGCGCAGCGCAGGGACTCCTGTTTCAGTTGCACGGCACCACTTGCTGTCAACTTGCATCATGCCCAGCGCAGTGACCCCTGTCTCACTTGCACGGCACCACTTGCTGTCAACCTGCATCACGCGCAGCGCAGGGACTCCTGTTTCAGTTGCACGGCACCACTTGCTGTCAACTTGCATCATGCCCAGCGCAGTGACCCCTGTCTCACTTGCACGGCACCACTTGCTGTCAACCTGCATCACGCGCAGCGCAGGGACTCCTGTTTCAGTTGCACGGCACCACTTGCTGTCAACTTGCATCATGCCCAGCGCAGTGACCCCTGTCTCACTTGCACGGCACCACTTGCTGTCAACCTGCATCACGCGCAGCGCAGGGACTCCTGTTTCAGTTGCACGGCACCACTTGCTGTCAACTTGCATCATGCCCAGCGCAGTGACCCCTGTCTCACTTGCACGGCACCACTTGCTGTCAACCTGCATCACGCGCAGCGCAGGGACTCCTGTTTCAGTTGCACGGCACCACTTGCTGTCAACTTGCATCATGCCCAGCGCAGTGACCCCTGTCTCACTTGCACGGCACCACTTGCTGTCAACCTGCATCACGCGCAGCGCAGGGACTCCTGTTTCAGTTGCACGGCACCACTTGCTGTCAACTTGCATCATGCCCAGCGCAGTGACCCCTGTCTCACTTGCACGGCACCACTTGCTGTCAACCTGCATCACGCGCAGCGCAGGGACTCCTGTTTCAGTTGCACGGCACCACTTGCTGTCAACTTGCATCATGCCCAGCGCAGTGACCCCTGTCTCACTTGCACGGCACCACTTGCTGTCAACCTGCATCACGCGCAGCGCAGGGACTCCTGTTTCAGTTGCACGGCACCACTTGCTGTCAACTTGCATCATGCCCAGCGCAGTGACCCCTGTCTCACTTGCACGGCACCACTTGCTGTCAACCTGCATCACGCGCAGCGCAGGGACTCCTGTTTCAGTTGCACGGCACCACTTGCTGTCAACTTGCATCATGCCCAGCGCAGTGACCCCTGTCTCACTTGCACGGCACCACTTGCTGTCAACCTGCATCACGCGCAGCGCAGGGACTCCTGTTTCAGTTGCACGGCACCACTTGCTGTCAACTTGCATCATGCCCAGCGCAGTGACCCCTGTCTCACTTGCACGGCACCACTTGCTGTCAACCTGCATCACGCGCAGCGCAGGGACTCCTGTTTCAGTTGCACGGCACCACTTGCTGTCAACTTGCATCATGCCCAGCGCAGTGACCCCTGTCTCACTTGCACGGTACAACTTGCTGCCAACTTGCATCACGCGCAGCGCAGTGACTTCTGTCTCATTTTCACGGCACAACTTGCTGTCAACTTGCATCACGCGTAGCGCAGTGACCCCTGTCTCATTGCACGGTACAACTTGCTGCCAACTTGCATCACGCGAAGCGCAGTGACTCCTGTCTCACTTGCACGGCACAACTTGCTGCCAACTTGCATCACGCGCAGCGCAGTGACTTCTGTCTCACTTTCACGGCACAACTTGTTGTCAACTTGCATCACGCGCAGCGCAGTGACCCCTGTCTCACTTGCACGGTACAAATTGCTGCCAACTTGTCCTGTCGTATAGGCGTATGCGAAATGCCTATCTAATCACCAGAGTATACTAACATGGGCGTGTTGCTCCTCCGCTGTTATGTGTAATCCATACTATAATATTATAAATGGGAAAGTGTATGTGTGTGTTTGTTTGTTTGTCCGTCTTTCATGGCAAAACGGAGCGACGAATCGACGTGATTTTTTAAGTGGAGATAGTTGAAGGGATGAAGAGTGAAATGGGATAGTTTTTATCCCCGGAATCATCCCCAAAGGGGGTGAAATGGGGGGGGGGGTAAAAGTTTGCGGACGGAGTCGTGGGTAGAAAAGCTAGTTTTAAATAAAAACTGGCCAAGTGCGAGTCAGACTCGCGCACGTAGGGTTCAAACAAAACTGCAAAAAAAACACGTTTGTTGTATGGGACCCCGCCTTTAATATGTATTTTATTTTGTTTTTAGTATTTGTTGTTATAGCAGCAAGAGAAATAAATCAACTGTGAAAATTTCAACTGTCTAGCTATCGCTGTACTTGAGATACAGCCTGGTGACAGACGGACGGACAAACAGCGAAGTCTTAGTACCTAATAGATTCCCGTTTTTACCCTTTGGATACGGAACCCTAAAAACAATAATCACAAAACAAAGGGTGAGAATGCTTAAGGCATTAAGTCCGCCTTTTGTACGATAAGTTGTTCTTTTCTGCAATAAAGAACGTACGATAAGTTGTTCTTTTGTGCAATAAAGAACGTACGATAAGTTGTTCTTTTGTGCAATAAAGATTTAATACATAAATAAAACAACATTTTAGTAACCTTTTATATATTTGTCCCAGAGTAATTTCCGTCCTCGGCTCCAGTGTAGACCTGCATAAAGAAGACATGGCAAAACTGGTTTACACGGAGGCTGTGATCAAAGAGGCGCTTCGCATCAGCCCGGTCACCGCGATCATCGCTCGAGACGTCGATAAAGAGATTAAACTTAGTAAGTTCAGTCCTATCCCATAGTATTTCTAAAAACATTGAATTTACTCCAAAAACCTGTCCTAAGTTTGGCCTTGCACTAAGTAAATACCAGACCCCGCATCATGGTCGGCCGTATCACATGATAAGTGACAGGATAGAGCGTCCGTCACTGGCTGACACCGGGCGATAGAACGAGACGGCGCTCCTATCTTGTCACTTATAGCGTGATAAGGCCAACCATGATACTGCGTCAGCTGTACCCACGGTGTAGGTGGTTGGTTACCTTTAAGTGTTATCCTGGTACTTAGTGTATTATGCTTCAACCTCTAAGCGTTATCCCGGTTGTATCCTATAGGAGACCGGGGTCCGGTTTGGCAAATTCCAGGCAAGTTTTAAGAAAGTGACTGCTATCTGACCTTTCTTCCCAGTGGGAAAAGTAGACCTTTTGGGATTAGGTCTATTTCCTCGCGATATTTTCCTTCACCATAAATTAACTGTTAGCTAACATCAAAGATATATCGCACACGCGTTTTTTATCTAAACTTAGTTGTACGCGTCGGGGTTTGAACCCACGACCCCCAGCTTAACAATCGCGTGCTTTTACCACTCGACTACAATGACTGTCATAGTATCCATCCCATTTAGGGAAGCAATGAAAAGCCTTTCTAATCCAAAGCCTATTAACCGTATTATCACCGAAAACATACATACATTACATACATACACTCACGCCTTTATTCCTAAAAGGGGTAGGCAGAGCACATGAAACTTATGTTCCAGCGCCACTTTTAGCATAAATGTGGGTATAAAAGATCGACAAAATGTGGTATTGCAGTGACAGGTTGCCCATCGCCCACAACACTCTTTAACCCTGCTCCCTTAGTCGACTTTTATGACATCCACGGGAAGAAAGGGGGTGGTGAAATTCTTACCCGACACCACACAGGGATCCGGCATCACCGAAAAGCTATTGTTAAATAATTACATTTCGTACATAAGTCGCGTTCTTTACCGCTTGGCTGCAGTAGCTCTCTCGCTTACTAGCATCTGAAAAAACATTGAATTTACTCCGAAAAACCAGTCCAAAGACCAACTACCTTCCCATCTCACTGTTATCCTGGGACTTAGTGTAAAAGTAAGAAAAATATCCTTCCAGAGAACTACACCCTCCCGGCGGGTAGCGGCTGCGTGGTCTCCTTCTGGGGTATCCACAAACTTCCCATCTGGGGCCCGGACCGGCTGGAATTCAGGCCTGAGCGGTGGTTGGACCCCACATCCTTGCCCCAGAGCCCTGGCGCCTACTGCGCCTTTAGCATCGGGAGAAGGAACTGCATAGGTAAGTTTCTATGGTATCCACCGTCTACCCCTGGAGCTTGGAGATCTACTTTTGATTGGTACTTTATACTCATCCATCATCCTCCTAGCGTTATTCACGGTTGTACCAACCCTAAATCCTTTGACACCTAATCCCAAGATTTGGCATAGGGACTAGTTTTACGAAAGCGACTGCCATCTGGCTTTCCAACCCAGTGGGAAAACTAGACCTTATTGGGATTAGACCGGTGTGCTCACGATGTTTTCCTTTACCGAAAAGCCCACAGACTTGACGTGTGCAGCGATATGTACTTTTTTTTTGTTTTTTTTTTGGGACAATCTTACACAAATCGACCTAGTCCCAAACTAAGCAAAGCTTGTACTATGGGTACTAGACGGCGATAAACATACTTATATAGATAAATAAATACTTAAATACATAGAACACATCCATGACTCAGGAACAAATATTCATGCTCATCACACAAATAAATGCCCTTACCGGGATTCGAACCCGGGACCTCCGGCTTCCCGGTAATATACAAGATAATAATTATAACATTAACTAAATTAAATTAAAGCTAAGTTAAATCTAAAAAAGGCCCTCGAGGCATTGTACCGAGGATGCTGGCGGCATTTCCTCGCTGAATTGCAATGCTGATGCGTTGCGCGAGAAAACCGCCAGCTCTTCGGTCACCAGTTACGTCAACCAGACGTTTCGCGATTTCCGCAAATAACTTTGCACTGGGACCCCATGGACCGAGGGTCTCGACGCCAAAAGGTACAAAGTTGTACTCTCTGCCGAGGCCTCTATATTTGACAACATAGTCCGTGGTGACCCAGTCGGTCCACGTCTGTGCCACAAGGGCATATGTGTGGAGTGCATACTGTGACCCCAAGCCGTAGACCAGTCGCCAGACGAAGGGAGGTCGGATCCAGAAAGGTACCGGTATTTGGTGAAGGATGGGCATGCAGCCAGTGACCAGCCTCTCTGGCTCCAACCGCCAAAAGCCTTGCGCGTTCTGGACCTGAACTGCGGCTCAGAATCGATTTGAACGTTAAATCGCATATTGTTACTTATTATGCATATCTAATGGCAAATTCACAATGAAATGTAGCACCGCATGACCGCACCGTAGATCTTATAAGCCAATATATTGCATAGAAGATAGTTATTGCTAACATTTTCTAACTTTAATTCCAGGAAAGAGCTACGCGATAATGGCATTAAAGACGAATCTTGTGCACTTGGTAAGAAAGTACCGAATCACCGCCGACTACAGTAAGGTGAAGCGAAAGTTCGACTTGCTGCTCAAATACACAGCTGGCCAAGAAATCTCGCTGGAACTCAGGCAGTGAATCCTGCAGCCCGTGCTGATCATCATTCCATGCGGTACACAAAGCGGAATTAGGTTGTAAAGCTGTTATAAGTCTAGTTTTAGTATTATTTACTGTATAAGCGTTTAATCTCCCTGTGCACTTATAATTATGTGTTTTGCTGTCAAAATGTGATTTTTTCTTATATTATGTGTTTTTGCTCAAAGAAAAAAAAAACACCATTTAATAATAATTCGTATTTCGTTTTATTATAATTAGTAATTCGTTTTGAAATAACTTAAAATTAATCAAAAAATGAATTGTGATTTATGTTACTAACTCGAATAAACCGTTTCACTTCAATCATCAGCTGCTCTACAAACGTGGATTTGGTGTTAAAAATAAATCGTTCATATTTAAAGTAATACATACGTACAATACGCGCCTTTATTCCCAAAAGGTGTAATAGGCAGGGCACATGAAACTGAAGTAATAAAGTAAGTTTAAATAATAATAATCCGTTAGCTTAGGACCCGCGCCGCTATCGGCAGCGGCACCCTAGGTTAATTTTTTTATAAAAAAATACATTTTGTATACATATATACTTACCTACGGTTTTATATTAACGTTTATACGAATTTTGTAAAAATAATAACTTAAGAGGGAAAATAAATACTCCATTAAATTATTGCATCTTGCAATCAAACTCCTTTAAAATTATTCGGTTGATTTCCGGCAGCTTAACCAAACATTCGGCAATAAACGTACATTAAAAAGCGGCCAAGTGCGTGTCGGACCACGCACGACAAGGTTAAGGTTACTGAAATCTTATGGCACTTACGTCCTTTTCGTTAAGGAAGGCAGCTTGCAATGAATATTTTTTTTTACTTTCAGTTTTATGTACAATACTATACAAATACAAATACTCTTTATTGCACACCTCAAAACATGAATCAAATAAACATAATAACTTATTAAAGAATAGATGTTGACAACAGGCGGTCTTATCGCTAAAGAGCGATCTCTTCGAGACAACCTTTAGGTAGCGGAGAAAGAGCAACAATAAATTACATAATGTAGGTGGCAAAATTGGAAGTAAACGTACTTCCAACATACATAATTACATCAATAATAAACATACACACATAAAGCATACAATAATCATACATAAATTCCTACATAAATACATATAATAGTGTTAACCATAAAGACGGATTAAAAAAAAAGAAAAAAAAGAAAAATAGTATCTATGAGGAATCGTGGCAGAGACAGATAGTGCTCCTTAAGGTGAGCTTTGAAAGAAGCGACTGATTTAGCTCGCCTCAAATCCACGGGCAGAGAATTCAAGAGTCGAATGGCTTTGAATGTAAACGAGCAATTATAGAATTTTGAAGAGGATGACGGAACAGTGAGAAGAAAATCTTGGGATGACCTGGCCGACTTGACGAAACTAAATCGTTCTTTGAGGTAGCGGGGTGTAGCGGGATGAAACAGAACATTATATAGAAGGGTCAGGACATGAGCGTTACGACGATAACGAATAGGTAGCCACTTAAGCTGAAAGCGAAAATAAGAGACATGGTCATACTTGCGTAACCGAAATATGAACCGTATGCAGACGTTTTGAATGCGCTCAAGCTTATTAAGTTGGTCTTCAGTGAGATCGAGGTAGGAAATATCAGCGTAATCTAATATAGGGAGAAGTAGTGTCTGAGCAAGCGCAATTTTGGTAGGAATGGGAAGAAAATTCCGAAGCCTTCTGAGGAAACTAATTGAAGCAAACATCTTCCTGCTGACCTCGCCCACTTGAGGCACCCATGATAAAGTTCGGTCTATGATAACGCCCAGGTTTTTGACTTGCTTTGCAAATGGGATCAAAACAACATTGAAATAAATCGGGTCAAGGTTATCAGGATCAATTTTTAGATATTTAAAGTGAAAAAAAAATATTTTAATTAATTAATTACAAAACTATGTAGCAGTTCACCAAATACACCTATCCTCAAAATTTTATTCAAATACACCGTATAATTTTCGAGTAAAAAGTCTGTGACTAACGGACGGACAGACAGACAGACAGACATGACGAATCCGTTTTTTGCCATTTGGCTACGAAGCCCTAATAAAAATATGCCTAGCGTATTTATTTATTTATTTATACTTAAGGAGTACCAACAGCTACAAAAAACATGGCATAAGTCTTACATAGCCATACAAAGCCAATTACAGGCACTCACAGATAGAAGTGGCATAGAAAAAATAAAAATGTTTGACACACTTAGCGCACAATATCGCACTAGGTAAATGTACACTGCTAATACAGAATAGTGCACCTGAAAAAAAAGAGAAAACAGAAACACAACACAGACTCTGCGCTAGTTCCAACTCCATCCTGAAGACCATAGCCGGGCGGGTTGACTCGCACATAATGCGCCACCTTATACAGGTGCACGTCCACAGACGGTGACGCTGCTAAGTTGCGAATTTTTGTATTTTAATTTTATTTGCATTTTAACTAAATTTATTTTAATTCTGTATAATTAAAAGTTTTTATTTCAATTTAATCTAATGTAATGTAATTTAATGTATTAATTTTATTCAATTCCACACTAACATAGTCTCCTTAAGCTGACTGTTACTAACAAAATACCTATGGACCACCGATGTCTGCAATAAATGATTTTCATTTTTTTATTTTTTTAAATACATAAAACTACATACCACTAGTTAACAAAGAAGAAACACATGAGCGAAGTCACACGCATACGTATGAAATAAAATAAAGAATAATTAGGTAGGCAGGCACCGAATATTTGGCGCAGCTGTGATTAAGAATAAGCACTTCGTAATAAAGTAATGTACTTATATAGCCTCAGTGTATTTGTAAATAAAAGTTCTTTCTTTTTTCTTTCTTTCTTTCATTTCAAAGACCGTGGACGGACTCGTTACATAATTGGACGAAATCGGCCCGATAGAAAATAATTGCAAAGATTGGTCTTAAGGTGGTTCGATCGCCATAAAAAACGTCTTTTGACATTCGCAGGCCTAGAATAAACTTGTATAAACTAGAATAATTTGAGAAATTAGTTTGTCACGTGACTTTGCGAAGACGATTATTCTCAAATTATTCTAGTTTATACAAGTTTATTCTAGGACAGGGGGAATTTCGCGCAAATTGGCTTCCCCAATTTATGAAAGATTGCTACATAAGTTTCTTAAAATATCACGCCGTTAGCCTGCGGATGTCAAAAGAGTTATTGTATGGCGATCGAACCACCAAAATCATCATTAAACGGTTCGGTCTTTACTTTTTTGACGTATGGGTCTGCAATTAAAAACATGAAGTCATACATACCTTAACCCCTAAGAGTCATGTTTCACTCGTCCCAGTAACACTCGCTCTCGTTTACTCCGATACAAATAGACAGTGTGCGCCGTATCCCGAATACTCAAGGGCATTTTACAGCGTCTCATTCATTGACAAGAATCGCTAAGCGCTACGCTCGTAGCCAATTCCGTGATTGTCCCGCTAAGTAGCGGGAAGCGCCTACGCCGTAGCCGCCCGGGCGCCTACGGCGTAGCCGCCCGGGCGGTTTTCTGTCAGTGAATGTGAAGACACTACAGGAGTAATTTTTGTTTGAAGAAAGATTGAAATCTTAGATTGAAATTCATAATTAAAGATGTAGGCTATGTACTACGTAACGTATACGGCGGATGTCACACTGTATGCAACTGTCGCACTGTATGATACGACACACTGCACCGCACCTCCGTCCGGAGATGCGGCGCAGTGTGACATCCGCCTTAGTAATTTAGGCTAGGTACCTTATCTATGGTATTGTCTACAAATAAAACATATTTTTTGTAAAAAAAAAAAAACTTTTATCAAAGTTTCAAAACTATTACAAAAATGATTTGTGACAAGAATGTCAAAGAAAATCACATATACAGTGCAAAGGCAAGTCCCGTCATTTATTTAGATAAGGATCATTGTATATTTCATCAAATCCAACTCAAATACTGATACCTTTTAGCACGAGATCTATCTGACTCGACATACTTATATTATTGGAATGATTTCACTCGCTCGCACGCGCATATACCTATCATATTGATGATCCAGTAATCTTCATTAGGTATAGGATGGTGTGGGAACCATGTATATCACCTGGTTACTGTTTGACATTTTTAGGTAACGTGTTATATTGAGATGATAGATGACACCCACATCATCCTAAAGTATAATAGATATTACAGAATCTACTAATGCAATATAAAACGCTTTCGTTTCTGACTAAACAAATGAAACCAAAAGCACAAAAAAACAATAAATAAATAATATCAGATTTTAGAATAGACAATGACCCTCCCTCGGAGAAAATTCGACGATAGATGTTAACTTTGTAATTTAGCATAAAATTTTACAAAATTAATGTCACTAAGAATTTGCTTCTTTGCCAAAACCAAACTGCCAGATCGTGCGTGGAAACTGGAAAATAAAAAGAGATGTTAAAACGGGCACAGGATGTACCTACCTCAATTAGGTCGTAGTTAACCCTTCTGTTGCGGTGTGCACTCACGAGCAAATAAGTATTACTACTAGAAAAGTTGAAAAACCCCCGACATATTCATTTAAAAGTCCATTATCTCAAAAACGGCTTAACAGGTTTTCATGAAACATGACTAAGAACACTAGGGATGAAATTATCTATGACACAAAACCGCATTCAAATCAGTCCATCCTTTTAGCTACGATACCACAGATAGATACACAGACACGTTAAACTTATAACATTCCTCTTTGCGTCGGGGGTTAAAAATACCATTACTCAGAATTAATAGTACCTACTTTATGTACAGAAGGTCTTAAGGAATAGGGGCACACTATACTACAGCAACATCTAGAAGACTGACGGTTTTGATTAAATAAATATAATGAAAACTCAAACTGTTCTCGTGGATTAGTTATGCACATACATTGTTAAGCATAGTGTAATACCTAGAAAGACATCGGCAACATTTTACTGATCTACAGATGATTCTTATGGCTCGGCCACGACTTGAGTTTTGCTCAGGTAGGGCACTGCGAAATGTCATCCCGCTCGAATGTTGAGCAGCCCAAGTGGGGAAGTACCTCCGCCTTGCAGAAGACCACAGCCATAATAACACTACTACTTGCTCTGTAGTAGCGTTGTGTTCCTGGAGGTGAGCAAGGTCGCCAGAGCTCCCGAGTATGCGTTGTGTTGAGAGCGAGGGAACTTGTTCCTTCAGCTGTCAACACGGCGAATCCTCAAACATATCAAGGGTCGGCAACAGGGTTTGGTGCAATCCATACACCAAGGTCCCTGTAGTTCCCTTTCCGTCTTGCCCCGTCCCCACGAGGAGCACATAAACAATGACTTACTTCAGACGTACTGCAGTGCCATGGCCGTCGCGTGCGCAATGACGGCCTCGGCCGCCTGTCGGATCTCGAGGTGGCTCTTGGCGTCCTTGTACCACGGGTCGGCAGCGACGCGGGACGCGCCCTGCAGGGAATCCACGTAGCGGAGCGCCGGCGCTAGGCTGCCTTGTTCTATCCAATACCTGAACGTGTGTTGGGAAATCTTCGATCAAAAACATAATCAGACAACCAAGGCTAAGGAACAATTTTTCATGGTCACACAAATAATTTCTTTACTGAGATCCGAATGCAGGACAGTCGGCTTTGTAAGGAAGGTTACCATTGGGGTAAGTCGGTTGACGTAAACCTTCAATGGTGGAGATAAGCAAGTGTGTAAAGACAGATTCAAACTTATTTTATTAATCTAACGTGTCGTGGACGTGACGTGAAAAAAGCGCTATCGGTTTTATACAATTAGTACGGTTAGACAGTCATCTGATACGGATATGGAGCATAGCGGTGAAGTAAAACATCGTGAGGAAACCGGTCTAATCCCAATAGGGTCTAGTTTTCCTACTGGGTTGAATGGTCAGATGGCAGCCGCTTTCGTAAAACTGGTGCCTATGCCAAATATTGGGATTAGGTGTCAAAGCGGACCTCGGCCTCCTTTGGGGCACAACCGGGAATAACGATAGGAGGATATATAGACAGTCACCTGATATATAGACAGTCACCTGATAATATAGACAGTCACCTGATATATAGACAGTCACCTGATATATAGACAGTCACCTGATAATATAGACAGTCACCTGATATATAGACAGTCACCTGATATATAGACAGTCACCTGATAATATAGACAGTCACCTGATATATAGACAGTCACCTGATATATAGACAGTCACCTGATATATAGACAGTCACCTGATAATATAGACAGTCACCTGATATATAGACAGTCACCTGATATATAGACAGTCACCTGATAATATAGACAGTCACCTGATATATAGACAGTCACCTGATATATAGACAGTCACCTGATAATATAGACAGTCACCTGATATATAGACAGTCACCTGATATATAGACAGTCACCTGATAATATAGACAGTCACCTGATATATAGACAGTCACCTGATAATATAGACAGTCACCTGATATATAGACAGTCACCTGATAATATAGACAGTCACCTGATATATAGACAGTCACCTGATATATAGACAGTCACCTGATATATAGACAGTCACCTGATAATATAGACAGTCACCTGATATATAGACAGTCACCTGATAATATAGACAGTCACCTGATATATAGACAGTCACCTGATATATAGACAGTCACCTGATATATAGACAGTCACCTGATAATATAGACAGTCACCTGATATATAGACAGTCACCTGATAATATAGACAGTCACCTGATAATATAGACAGTCACCTGATATATAGACAGTCACCTGATAATATAGACAGTCACCTGATAATATAGACAGTCACCTGATAATATAGACAGTCACCTGATATATAGACAGTCACCTGATCCGCTCTGACTGACTAACGTAACGACACTTTTTGTGTCAGGCGTCAGACCGCACCAGAAAGCATCACGTCTGCTAAGTGTGAATCCGGCTAAACACATGAGATGTGATTAAGCCTAACCTAACTTAACCTACCTAATTTTCTACTTATTCCATTTACGGTTAACTAGACGATGATAGATGATGATATCAAAATAAACTAAAATAAAATTTATTAAATCATTCATATGCAGCATAGCATTGTACGGAAATGAAACATGGACCTTAACCCAGAAAGATGCAGAGATATTAGAAGCGTTCGAGATGTGGTATTGGAGGTGAATGGAGAAAATTAGCTGAGGAGAGAGGGTTACCAACGAAGAAGTGCTGAATATAGGGGCAAAAAATAGAAGAGGGAAGATGATAGGGCACCTCATACGACATGACAAGTTCATACTCAATATAATTGAAGGAAATATATAGGAGAAGCGAGTAAGTGGAAGACCTAATAAACTACTTAGAGCAGCCCAAAAAAAAGTTGGTGATAGGTCGTATCGAGATGTCAAAGTGGTTGCCTGGGATGGGAGTAGATGGAGGGCCTATTTTGAGATACACCGACAAGAGCTTAGCACTTGAATTAGCAGAAGAGAAGAAGACGATGATAATAAAGACAAGTCATTAAATAATAATACCTGGCATAATTTAATCTGTCGAATGTATCCAAGTCCTCCAGATCCTTGTCTTCTTTGAACGGTTTATCAATGTCTTGCTGGGGGATTCCGGATAGCTGCAAGAGTTCATTCTTATTTAGGTAATACAATCGACGAACAAATAAATTTGCTAATTCTGTATTGAAAAACGTAGTATTCTTCCCTTTTAACGACCGTTTCATTCAGACTTTCAGACGGCGCGTTTGCCGAGTCAACTATACATTACCTACACGCTACCATTTCGACTGTCATTGATCGATATTGGCGCGGCGCTGCGCCATTCGGCTTCTTTGCTTTACACTTGGACAAGACCTTACCCTCATAAAGAGAAGAAGCGACTGCACCCAGGACGCGATGTAGACCGGCATCGGGCTGCCCTCCAACTCCACCAGAGCCACGCTGCGGGCCGTCTGCTCCATCTGACACGTAAAACTTAGCTGGTGTTATAGCTAACAAGCTAGCGCCTTATTCCAAGGACGTTTACCAGCCATGTAAGTTCCTTAACAAAACTTTGCAAAAGCCGGCGCCCGCACGCCGCGCGCGTCCGGCGAGGACGCTGCAATATCCCTTATTGGTTACCCTCACCTGGCAGAATACTTAGTATTCGTCAGAAATACACTTGGCATAACATGTTTCGCAGAAACACTTTCGGTCGAATGGTAATTTTGCATAAAGGTATAGTTGGCATTTATACTACCACGCATACGACACATTTTTTTGTAGAACATTACTTTGGCCGACTTTGGTTTAGCTCGGCCATCTGGGGAGGATGGGGGAAGATCATCGTGCAGTGAAGAGAGCGTATGTGGGTCGGCCCAGGTACCGCTGCAGTGTCGAATCCCTTAAAGATCTGATCACCCTTGGGGCACCCAACTGACGTGAGGTGGCGCAGAATAGGAAGGTTGGCGTTCTCTTGTGTCAGAGGCCACAAGATCCTCTTTGGGTCGAGCCAGCGTAGTAAGTAAGTAGCAGTACAGTAGACGAATAGTTTTTTTGGTAAGTAACCAATTAATGCCCTTTGGGTGTCTTGGAGCCATCTTATGAGGCCCACTTAAGCGACCACGTTTGCTTGGGGTGGTGCGGGACCGGTCACTTTGGCACTCTTTGGGGGAGGCCTATGTCCAGCAATAGACGTCTTTCAGCTGATATGATGAACCAACTAATTTATAGACGGTAAGTAAAAATTAACAGGTATTTACCACATGATACCGCTCTCGCAACACGCTTTCCGGCACCAACCCCTCCTCGCGGACTTGGTCCGGTATGGACTTGAGTACAGTCAGCACGAGCTTGTCACCATCGCCTAGAGTTGGGAATAATTACACTGACTATTAGTAAAACGCTCAACATATTGTTTACTACCTACTATTAACAGGATGTCAAATGAGCAAGATGAAGTGGCAGTTGGATAGCAACATATGTCTCGGGATTGGCAACTGCTGGGGGACATTCTGGAGTGGAGTAAAAACCGCATCTCGGATCAGCAAACGCGTGTGGGTCGCCCGCTTGGCAGATAGCGAGGCGTGTCCTAGGAGGCCTCTCTTTATCCGACAAGAACGCGGTACAGTCGATAGTTCTCCAATATCTATGTATGTAAGTACCTACTTACAGACAACCTTTCAATAATACTCGTATCTACACATGTGTCTTATGTCGGTAACAATGGTCACTGTATAAGATGTCGAGGAAGTGTTTTTTTTTATATCTGCGGATGCGGATTTTGTGGTCAAACACTCAAAAACATAATAGACAACGTCAATTTTATGATATCACGCAATCATCAAACACGTTGATATTAATTAAAATCGTTGCGAACAAATCAAAAACGCATCTGCTCTTAGTCACAGAAACGACAAGAAGTTTTTTTACTAATGGCAAAAATATCTAAAAGTCGCGCAGTAAGCACCGTTTGTATTTGTATCTTTTATCTTGTCATCAATCCGTACATCCGCATCAGCAAATACTCCGCATCTATTTTGGCGGATGCAGATGCTGATGCTGAAATTTGTGCGGCACTTCCGCGGTTGCCGCAAGCGGATGCGAATGTCTGTAACATCCCTGGTTCGAATCCCGGCTCGTAACTACACGAGTTTTACGGATTTCATGTACGTATTGTCCCAAGACGAGAGTCTTTGACCAGTGTGAGTTGCCAGTGATGACATATGGCACTGAAACGTGGTCGCTTACTATGGGCCTCATAAGAAGGCTCAAAGTCACCCAAAGGGCAATGGAGAAGGCCATGTTGGGAGTTTCTCTGCGTGATCGCATCAGAAATGAGGCTATCCGCAGCAGAACCAAGGTAACCGATATAGCCCTCCGAATCGCTAAACTTAAGTGGCAGTGGGCAGGGCACATGGCACGTAGAACCGATGGCCGTTGGGGCGGAAAGGTTCTCTAGTGGCGACCGCGTACCGGAAGGCGCGGCGTAGGTAGGCCCCCCACAAGGTGGACTGATGACCTGGTAAAGGTTGCGGGAGTCCACTGGATGCGGGTGGCGCAGGACCGGTCACTTTGGCACTCTTTGGGGGGAGGCCTATGTCCAGCAGTGGACGTCTTTCAGCTGATATGATGATGTACGTATTTACCGTTAGCGTTTCGGTGAAGGAAAACATCGCGAGGAAATCGGTCTAATCCCGACAAGGCCTAGTAATCCTGGAAGGTCAGATGGCAGACGCTTTCGTAAAACTACAGCCTATGGCAAATCTTGGGAGGCGTCAAAGCGGACGGGGCTCCTTTAGGACAGAACCACTCACCAGCAGCCGCCTCAATGGCCTTAATCTCCTTGGCTACGCAGATATGCGGTTCCCCCCTCTTAGTAGCCGCGAGCAGCGACGCGCCCGCCGTCCACAACAGCTGAGACCGCTTCGCCTCCCGCTCGGCCTTCAAACGAGCTGCAAAACATTATTTAAGAGAGTTAAGGCGCCGTAGGTTCAGCGAAGTTAAGCGAACAGTGTTTTTGAAACAAAATAATGCGTCTGTTTATAATAATATGGTTTAAAAAAATACGAATAGTAATCTTGAGGCTTTTCTGCAGAGAAATCAGTGTTTAGAAACATGATTAAGCATGTTTCGCTCGATAGAAAAAAAATCACGAACATAGGTCTAAAAGGGTCTAAAATACACTTAAAATATTTGTTACAAATTACGAACAAAAGCTAAAAATATTAAAATAGCTTCTAAAAATCGGCAATATCATGTTTGAGGGAAATCAGTGTTTACTTTTTTATTTATTTAAACGGACAAAAAATTAAAATTAAAAAACATGATTTCCGCGCTTCCGAGCACGCACTTCCATCTCGCTCACGCTTATGCTCAGCGAGAGGGAGAGAAGACCATGAACCTACGGCGCCTTAAGAGGAAACACAACGGCCGTTTTTCCATAGAAACGTTTTCTCCCTGTTCCATTGTTTAAGTTCCCTGTTTTCTCCCTGGATAATGGCAGTATAGCAATTTTTTTTTCATAAATCTATGGGTACTGTTGACACGTTTCTGTTTTCCTTTTTTTCATAAATTTGTTCTTAAAAGAGATATTAACCTTCAAAAACCTAAAAAAATGCCAGATTTTCCGCCGTGTTCAAACACCCAGAAAACAATTTTGACAAGATTATTTAGAAAAGGAAACAGGAACACGAACAAAGCCATTCTTTGATTTAAACAAAAAAAATAGTTAAATAGGTCAAGTTTTGGAGAAGAAATCCTACGGGGGGGGGACTACGAAACGTTGATTTTAGGTACTTTTAATAGGTATTTTCGGTCCAAGCTGCAGTTGTCTCTATTGCGCTCTGCGGGGGGAGGCTTCAGGCTGGCGCGATAGCAATACATTTAACAAATACCTATTTCTCAATTATTTTGACATTAGTGCTTCCTCTTAACCCTTTGACCGCTTTTACTTTCGTGTGAATGTGACGTACACGCCAGCATCTTGACAGCTAAAGAGCGAATATGAAACTTATCTGACAGTAAGAAAATTGTTTTGTGTCCGCCATAACCACTTTAAAGGTTGTTGGCGTGGTGGGCACGACACCACTCGACCACTTTCGTGGCTCTCGGCGTTCAAAGGGTTAAGCTTTTCACCGTCATTGACTTGATACAAAGTCCGCACATTTCGTGCCCGACACGCCAACGACTTCATATGTAGTCAGTTTCTTCAGTCAAATAGCTACTGACGTGCGTTGGCATGAGGTTTAATTGACAATATTTCAAAATATGTAATGACGCCTAAATCGAAAACCATTTCGGTAATTATGTTACCTGAACGTAATAAAGTAGATTTCTGTGTTTTTTTCCTGCTCGCTTTTAAGAAAATCGCGAAAACGTATAAAAGTGGTTTTAACCGTGTGTGACGTCAGTATTATGGCTGTCATATGAAAGGTGTCCAAACTGCCATACAGAGTCGTAGTATTGACGTCATAATTTACTTACGACTTTCTGGAATTCGCTACTTTTCAATTTGATAGTTTTGAATGAAAATTACAATTAAGAGAGAAATAAAAAAAACACGTGTCGCTTAAAAAAACATTTTCTAGCGAACTAAATCGTAAAATGGCCTACATGAAAATATGAAATGTTGTCAATTTTGCATTTGACGTCTGTGACAGTTGGCGAGTGGGGCAAAAAGTTTTGCTTGTATCGTGGCGGGGAATAAATAGGTCAGAACTGAAACACTCATGAAATGGACTTTGGTCGACCATCAAAGTTCCGTAGGTACGTAATTTAACTAGTCTTCTGAATATTACTACTACAAACTTTATTACTTATTCTATTGATACTAGTTTGATCTTACTTTGCATCATTTGATGACGGGCAAAGCTATACCTACTATTATCCTTTAACTTAACATCCTTGCCATTGCAAGTGTTTGCCGAGAACCGAGAAAGACAGTCTCGTGTTGGTGGCAAAGATAGCACGCGGTGAAAATGGAATGGTAGGCGGGCGGCGCTCGGCACCCCCTAATAAGACCGCTGCGCCCGTGTGCAAAGCACACCCTGCACCATAGGTAAAGACGCCTTTGCTAAGCCAAAGGAGTAAGTAACTGAGTAAGGTATCTGTTTCCGAACGTAGCTGTCAAGTTGTTCTGTGGAGTCTGTGGTAGAAAAGGGAGTTTCGGCAGTTTGGCCGCCAATAAATATCAATGGATGCTCATGCACTAAATGTGTTGTTTTATTCTTAAAACATGGTGTAAGAAGTGGTAAATAAACAATGGAAGTGGAAGAATACAAGAAACTTCTGCAGCAGCAGTCAGAACTAGTTAGTGTGATGCAACAACAGATGCTCATACTGCAAGAACAAATGAGAAATGTAATGACATCTGCAGAGGTTAAAAGCCGTGTATCCGTGCCCTGGCCCCAACCTTTGGAAGTCGAAAATGGTGAGCCGTATGAAAACCTTACTTTTTTCAAGAGCCGCTGGGAAGATTACTGCGTTGCAACCGGGATGCAAAAGTGGGGTCCCGAAAAACAGGAAACTCAAGCAGGTCTTCTCCTGAGCGCGATCGGAAGTGCAGCAATGAAAAAATACATGGACTTTGGCTTGACTGAAGTCGAGGAAAAGTGTCAGGACACGATCTTTCGAAAAATGGAAGAGGCTATATTTAAAGAAACAAACATTATATACTCCAGATATTTGTTTAACATGAGAAACCAAGCTGAAGAGAGTTTCGATGATTATTTGCTGACTCTTAAAAAACTTATAAGACCATGCAACTATGGAGACTTAGAGGAAGATATTTTGAGAGACAGGATTGTGGTTGGTATAAAAGATGGAGAGGTCATCAAGGAACTTTTGAGAAAACAAGACTTGACGTTAGAATCCGCCCTGAACATATGTCGAGCGTCCGAACGAGCTACGGCTCAAGTAGCAGATTTGCAAAAATCAGAGGTAAACAAAATTAGCAGAATTAATAAGCACAATAAGTCCTCTAAAGACGAGCCAAAACTTTGTAAGTTTTGTGGAGGGACACATGTTTACCAGAAAAAAGCATGTCCAGCTTGGGGTCAGCGGTGTGAAGAGTGTGGTGGCCGAAATCACTTCAGAAAAGTTTGTAAGAGACGTGGGACAGTGAAGGAAATACATGAAGACTCCGATGACAGTGTAGTTATAGCCGAGGTGCGAAAGAATAAAGAAACAGGTCATGTAGAGGCACCACTTTTATTCCAAGTGGGTGACAAACAGCTTACTATATACTGCACTCTGGACACCGGAGCACATGTTTGTGTGATGGGAGGTGAATTTTACAATAAGTTAACAGGTCAGAAGGACTTCTCAGCATTGACTCCACCACATCAAAAACTGAAATGTTTTAATGGCTCTTCCATTACAAATTATGGTATGGCATCATTTGAGTGCAGCAGAAAAGAAAAAAAATATAAAATAAATTTTCATATTGTTGATGTCAATCATTAGGTACTGTGGATCAGTAACTTCTCATATTGATCGTTCTCAAGCTGAGCAGATTATGAAAAAATATGAAGATGTGTTTGAAGGCTATGGCAGCCTCCCAGGTGAAATATCATTGTACACATGCTGACTAATGAGGGTCTAAAGGTGGATACATCCAAGGTGGAGGCTATCAGCAAAATGCCTCCACCAACCAGCAAAGAGGTTCTGCGTTTTCTGGGAATGGTTGGATACCTCAGCAGGTTCATAAATAACCTCAGTGTTCAGGCTACTCATCTTAGGAGACTAACTAGACAAGATGTGGATTTTGTATGGTCTGAAGCAGAAGATAGAGAATTCAACATGATTAAAAAGAAGGTAGGTGATTTACCTGTACTGCAGTACTTTGATGTAAATAAAGAAGTTGTTTTAGAATGTGATGCCAGTGAATATGGTTTGGGTGCCGCTATGTATCAAGACAATCAAGTTATAGCTTTCGCATCTAGATGTTTAACAGAAACAGAAAAGAAATATGCTCAGATTGAAAAAGAAATGCTATCAGTGGTTTTTGCCTGCATAAGATTTAATCAGTATATTGCAGGTAACCATAACATAATTGTCAAGACAGATCATATACCGTTAATCAATATTGTGAACAAACCACTGATTGAAGCTCCTAAAAGACTTCAAATGATGCTACTTACCTTACAAAAGTATAATGTGAAGTTGCAGTTCATTCAGGGACGAGAAAATGTGGTAGCAGATACCCTGTCTAGAGCGCCAGTTGAGGAAGTATGTAACCCGTACGATTTGGAAGAAAAGATTAAAGAAAAACAAGTTTATAGTCTCATAAGCAAGATCTCTGGTCTAAAATACTTGAAAATTACAGATAACCTGTTAAACAAAATCAGAGAAGAGTCATGTAAAAATACTTGTTGTCTACAGCTGATACACTACATTATGAATGGATTCCCTAGATACATAACAGACATGCCAGAAGAGGTCAGGATGTTTTTCAAATTCAAGCATGAACTCTCCACATCAGACGGGTTCATCTTCAGAAATAACCAGGTTTTGATACCAGAATCATTAAGAGGAGAAATGATGCAAAAAGTTCATGTCAGCCATAATGGAGTTGCTAGTACACTTCGTCTGGCCAAAGGAAACATGTTCTGGCCTGGAATGTCGGATGACATAAAAGAGTATATAGAAAAATGTTCATTCTGTGCAGCACATGCCCCGTCACAACAAAAACTTCCTCTGTTGTGTCATGATGTACCGGTTTATCCTTTTCAATATGTATCGATGGACGTTTTCTCTGTTGGAGATTTAAAGTATTTGGTCACTGTAGATCACTATTCAGATTTTTTTGAACTGGACAAGGTCACTACCCTAACGGCTAATGAAATAATTTCCATCTGCAAGAAAAATTTTGCACGCCATGGCATCCCTCAGAGAGTTTGCACAGACAATGCCACTAATTTCGCAAATGAGGTATTCAAAAACTTTGCAGATAGGTGGAATTTTGAACATGTGACTTCATCTCCACATCACCCAGAATCCAATGGAAAAGCCGAAGCTACAGTGAAGATTGCAAAGAAATTGGTCATTCACAGCCGGGAAACCAAGCAAGATTTATGGTATGGTTTACTTCATCAGCGCAATGTTCCTATCCAAATGGATGAAACAAGTCCATCTCAGAAGTTATTTTCCAGGAGAACACGTTCTGGACTTCCTTGCCTTTTGAGACATCTTAGACCTCAGATAGTTCATGGTGTTCCAGTCCAAATTAAAGTAAGAAAAGAGAAGATGAAGCAGGGAAGTGACAAAAGATGTGTGGAGCTTCCGGGATTACAGATTGGTCAGAAAGTATTGACTCAGTTGCAGCCCGAGGTAAATAAGGAGTGGAGCTTCGGTACTGTCACCAAGAAGATTGATGCAAGATCGTATATTATTCAGGTAGAGGATAAAGCATACAGAAGAAGTAGAATACACATCAAGCCCTATGCTGGAGGTGGTGTAGAAGACAGCCACTCAAATCTGATACAATTTCCAGATCACCCACTACAATCTCAACAGAACAGGAAGCAGGACTTTTCAGGTTTTGAACTAGTGGAGTCTATGGCACCTCCGAGTCCTGAGCGTCCTGACGACGAGACCAGAGGACAGCCACTATCATCAGCAGAGGCTGAAGAGAGCGTGCGCCGCAGTGGACGTGCTAGGACGCAACCGCAGTATCTAAGGGATTATGTATTGTAGTGTCTTCTTTAAAGAAAGGAAGATGTTTCCGAACGTAGCTGTCAAGTTGTTCTGTGGAGTCTGTGGTAGAAAAGGGAGTTTCGGCAGTTTGGCCGCCAATAAATATCAATGGATGCTCATGCACTAAATGTGTTGTTTTATTCTTAAAACAGTATCCTTACCTTCTAACTTGGCTTCAACAGCCTTCACCTTCAAGGAGACATCTCTGAGCTCGCGAGAGAATTTAGCCTTCTGATCTTCTACAGCCTCCTTAACCAATTTGTTTAATTTCTTGGTAGCCTGGAAATCAATAGCAAATGTCCTAATAGTTCGTTACTACAGAGGCCGGAAAGTAACGGGTGGCCGGCTCAGTATATATAGATAGGATAGTTATGAGGCTGGCAACCCTTTTTACGCCGAGGTATGTATAGTGCTCTTCTCAAAAATGCAATGAAATGAATAAATTTAAATCCAAGAAATCAAACTTTAATTTTCATGGCTGAACGCAGTGATGCTGTGCCACAAATTTTAGAAAGGAAATTAAAAAATCTCGCCAAGTGCGAGTCGGACTCGCGCACGAAGGGTTCCGTACCATTATCTATAAAAACAGTTTTAAAAAAAAAGTTGTTGTATGGGAGCCCCGCTTAAATATTTATTTTATTTTGTTTTTATTATTTGTTGTTATAGCGGCAACAGATATACATAATCTGTGAAAATTTCAACTGTCTAGCTATCACGGTTCTTGAGTTACAGCCTGGTTACAGACAGACAGACGGACAGCGAAGTCTTAGTAATAGGGTCCCGTTTTTACCCTTTGGGTACGGAGCCCTAAAGAGACCATCTTGCCGGCCTAGGCCTCCAATTTTGTATCAAATGCCATAACTGATCTCTCGTCTCCGTCTCGCTGCGCCCGAAACGTGAATTTCGAAGCCCAATGAAGAACATAACGTCACTATTTCATTGCCTGTTTGAGAAAATGAATTTTATTCGGCAATTAGGCCGCAATCGCACTCTTAGACTCCAAAATCTATCAGAGATTAGGAAAAAGATCTGTCAAGAAGAAACGCCGAAACATAAATATCTTAACAGTTCGTAATTAAAAAAAATTATTCCCTTTAGAGTGTCGAAATACACGTTTTTTTGCGGCATAAACGGCCGTAGCTTTTTTTCACAGCTTCAGGAGAATCCACGCGTTGCCGATATAGAGGGTCTTGACAGACAGACAGACGGACACTAAAGTGATTCTATTTTTTCCTTTAAGGAATAGCATGATACGAATCCAAAAAGGGACGAAACAAACCATAAATGCTAAAGCTCTACAAGAAAAGAGAAAAACAATGGACGAATGTAAATTCACGTGTTTATGAAATAGTTTGTTATTGATATGTTTTGTTATTGATATGTTTTGTTATTGATATGTTTTCTTGCAGGAAGATTACCTCCACTTCAGTCTCCTTCAGTTTGATCTCCAAGTTGTGTTCGTGCCGTTCCCTCATTTCTTTCAAGGTTTTTTGCAACTCCTTGTCGACCTCAGATTTCTGCCAATCCAGCTGCAATTAAAATAACTACATATTAGAAAAGTTGAAAAACCCCCGAAATTCTCATTTCAAAGTCCAATATCTCAAAAACGGCTGGACAGATTTTCGTGAAACATGGCTAAGAACACTCATGAGGAAATTATCTATAGCACAAAAAAAACCGCATTCAAATCGGTTCATCCGTTTGGGAGCTACGATACCACAAATAGATACACAGATACACAGACACACAGATTACACAGACATACACGTTAAACTTATAACCCCTCTCTTTGCGTCGGGGGTTAAAAAAGTTGCATAACACAGTGATAAATAAATACAATAAATAAAAGTTACAAAATTGAACACTAACGATGCAACTCTTTTTGCGAAAATGACAAAATATGTTATACCTACCTACCTTCCGCCCGCGACTTCGTCTGCGTGGACCCACGATAAAAAATATTTTATATTGTAATCCAAGCTAGAAAGTTTCTTCGTGCTAAATTTCATCTAAATCGATTGAGCCATTTAAGCGTCATTGGTTAACAAATATCTAAACATCTAAATATCCAAGCTTTCGTATTTCTAATATTAGGTATAGTAGAATCTGGCATAAATTCTGAATTTTTGATGGAAATTACGCCCGGCTTTTGCTATTAACTAAATTTTGGCTTCAAATGAGCTTGAATATGAGAACATGTTGTCGTCGAGGCATAAAATTACTTGAAGTTTTTATTTAATTTCATTGCATGTTTGAGCAAAAGCACTATGGGTACCTACATAATTATGCCTCTGTGCCTCGTATTCCTATCCGGGCGGGAATACCTATTTACCCGGTTCTACTATTATTTCACACCTTATAAAAATAATACACGTAGAGGCAAACAACAGGAGGAGGTCTTATCACTAAAGAGCGATTTCTTCCAGAATACCTTCTCTTACCTTCTTCTTATACCACTGCTCCAATTGCGCCTGCCGCTTCTTAAAGTCGTTCTGAATGGCCGCATCGCGGGCTTTTACGTCTTTTTCGGCTTGAGACAGTGCTGGAATATTTTTTGTCTTAGTTAGGTACGTAGACCTGGTCTGGTGGTAGTCCTATGACCAGGTAAAGGTCGCGGGAGTCCGCTGGATGCTAGTAACGCAGGACCGGTCACTTTGGCACTCTTTAGGGGAGACATATGTCCAGCATTGAAAGTTTTTCGGCTAATATGATGAAGGTACCTAAAGCTGAATTTTAGGCAGATTTATGTTAACTTGAGGATTCGATGACGATGTTTCATTGACTAACCAAACGTACTGTTTATTCTTAACTCAGTTTTTTTACCTACATGTTACTTACACAAAAAAGGTGCAAAAGTGAAAACATGTCTTCGACTACCTATGGTCGTACAATATACTCGTATAAGGGTACATATTTGGATATTGTATTATTTTTGCTCAGAATCACGAGCTCTTTACAACTTAACATTTTTATCCAAATCTGACGAATAATTCACCAAAAAACTAAAAAACGACCTGTTTATCTGAGTGCTGTAGAGTATGCTGAGAGAGCGTAGAAGCGTTTTTTTATCAGTCTTAATGGTGTACCTGCCACTGCTGGCTAAAATACCTCTTCCTTATATTTCCAATTCATTGTCAATTCTTAGCCAGTTTCCAGCCAGCCTCCTCAGCCGACCACGGCGCCGATGCCCATCTTTTGTGACCCAACCTGTGGCTAGATTAGCCCACTTCAGTGGGTGCATACGGCATATGTTACCAGCCCAGGCCCAATTTAGACTACCAACGAGTAGACTACGAGTAGAGGAGTGTTTCACGTCCGTTCTCCATTTCACTCCAAATATGCGCTCTATTATCCTCAATAATTCTAACAACATATGAACTCACTTTCAACCCCTCGATTCGTCCTTTCAGTTGCAGCTTCTGAGCTTGCCTTCAACACAGATTCCAGCATATTTTTCTGAAACGGTAATTGAATAGTAAACGTCACCGCCAGAGGATGAAACATCCACATGTGAAGCTGTTTTCATATATTTGTCACCTGGCTGTCAAGCATGCGACACGCACGTCTCAGGTGGACAATCAACCTAAAGCTTCATACTTATCTTATTTAATAGCCCCATGGTTTGCTAGAAGAGATAGCATTAAGTCCGCCATTTTCTTTGGTATTATAAGGATAGAAATGGGTAAAACATTAGCACACAGACAAAAGACCAAAAAAACATCACGCCTACCTCCCAGTTATATAAGAGAGGAAACACAAATCTTATAAATGAAAGACTGGAGGTTACTTTGACAGCGGACGTCATAACGTCTATTATTCAGAGAAATGACGCGTTACAGTGTCCAAGAGGCAACCGGATGGCTCGCGGTATATGAGCTCCTAAAGTATTGTGGAACCGCCCTGTGCAACCCAATCTGAGCCAACTTTACATAACGCTGTTTATATAATGAAATGCTGTTTGAAACGGCTACCTCGCGGCAATGGCGATTCCACCGAGTTTCGGGAGCTGAAATACCGCAAGCAATGCGGTAGCCTCTGAACACTAACTATAACTATATAAGTTAGTTTTTGAGTATAAACTTTTCAACTTATAATATTTTTTCTTACTCCACCGAATGTAATAAATATTTAAGGTAACTAATTCTGATGTTTAAAAATTTACTGGTTCTCCACGATACAGGCGTAGCCTAGTGTGGGGACCCCTGGTAACTATGTAACAGAATGTGTTTAAATAAATGACTTTTTACTTTACTTTACTTTACACTGAAACTACGACGGCACAAACCTTTAGATGTGCTTGCAATTCAAAGGGTCAATAAGCAAATACGTACGTATCGCAGGGTGTGAATCAACAGTAGGTCAGTGCCCCCAATAATGTTCGGCTTTTCGCTGTTATACTCGGTCCCAGGAAACATTATCTGATTCTCGTAAACGTACTGGTCTACCTGCTTTTCGACCTAGAGGAAAAAACGTTGAAACTTCCGTACAAAATTCAAACGTTCGATGAAAACATGAGGGTAACTTTTTTACGGCATAAAAAATATCTATAGTTTTTTTGGCGCTATAGACATTAACGGTGCCAACTTTAGACGTCCTCCAAATTGAAAGGGTTAAGAGGAAATGCTGGCGCGCCGCTCATACAAAAACTTGGGTTTCAGTTCGCTACTCATTTTTCCCGCTAAACTTAAATCTGTGCTAGTGAAACATGCCTACTTCGCCACCAGGCAAAACTTTGCCCAAAAAGCTACTTTTAAACAAATCTGGCAATGAACGAAAAAAACATATTTATGGCAAGCTTACTATTTTCAGTAGAAACTAAATTATATATATGACTTTACTTTTAGTCGTACATGTCTTTAACTTCAGCCAGGAGCTTGCAGCAAATTGTGGAATGTGAGGTGTATGGATTTGTATGGCAAAGTTGAAAACACCTAGGTAACATTGCCCATCTGTACTGAGTAAAACTCTTCCATATTAAGACCGAGACGTTAAAATGGCACGCCATGTTTGCCCAAAAATTTGAACTGAGTCTTGTGTCTCAACATCATATAGTTGCGTCAATAATTCGACATGGTCAATGTTGGCAAAAGTCCATATAACTTTACCCGCAATCAAAATCGATAAAAATTTTGAACACGTGTTGATTAAAAAAATATTTTCCCATGAACACATGCGTATGACTACGATACATTCGTTAAGCAAAAAAAAAATCATACAAAAATCTGAGATATTCGTGTTTTTCCCAAAAAAAGCGGGCAAAGTAGGCATGTTTCACGGTAATCATTTTTGTACAGTTGAGTTACTCCACCGACAAGAGCGAGGTTCTTATTCTTATTACCTACACGGAGAAATATGTGAACCCGACTTTATTGTTAAGGGCATAAGGTTGCTGATACATTTTTGAACGTTTGGGAACGTCGATACCGCTCCGTTACCTCCCACAGAGGGTTACTCACCCTAATGATGATCGATGTAAAATATTAATGACTTTCTTATCAGAAACATGTACTACATCAGAATTCTGTAGGTGCAACAGCCCCTAGGGACTCGTCCGAAACCAACGCTACGTAACCAGTTACGTAAGAAGAATTATTTTACATGCTACGAAACTAGTTACGCACAAAGTTTTTTGTTCATTTGGACAGTTTCGACGGAGCCCCGCTCCGTGAGGCTCCTATTTCTGGTCTGGTTCTCTTCGGGCATAGCTGAAGCTTACAGACTTCGTAACAGATTTCCAACAAGAAAGAAGAAATTCTTTGATCGCAACTGGTTACGAACTTGCAGTTTCGTACGCGGCCGAAGGGGGCAACAGCACAGTTGAATAGCTTACTTCTTGCCACTTTTTATCCAAGCTGACGGCCCGATCCGCCTCCCACACATATTCCGTCTGCATGACCTTAATTTTCGCCATTAACTCTTTGAGTATGGCATTGGTATTCGCTATGGTGTCTTTGGGGGCGCTGATACCGCAATCAAGTAGACGGCCTAGCTCCTCTGCAAGATAATAATAATACATACATTACTGCAGAGGCCGGGAAAATAGGGATTGCTGGCCAAGTAGATATAGACGGACGAGCGTAGCGAGGCTAGCAATCCCTTTTCGCCGAAATATGTACTTATACTTCTCTCAAACATGGAAAGAAATAAAATTAAAGCAACCAATGTTTTAAATTGATGAACGCCGCGATATTGGGTTAAAAATTGATACTGAAACAAAGAAGGTGGCTTTGCAGGCCTAGGCTTCTAATATTTCATTGCATGTTTGAGAAATATTGTTTACCATTGGCTATATATTCAGATTCATTTATTTCACAACATACAGCTTTATCTGACGTGATGTTCTCTGTTGCGCTCTGACGTCTCACGCAAAAAGAGCTGTCACGTCACGTCAGAGCGCATCAGATGAGTATCAATCATCAATCTAACCGCACTAAATGTATAAAACGGATATAATTCTGTGGCGTATACGCAGACACCTAAGTACGGATCTGGTATAACCTATAATAAGTACAAGTTGAAGTCTCTTTCTAATAAAAGAAGTTTAAGATTCGCTTCCCGCTGGAGTCCCGCAAGGGATCTATATAATACTGCGGCCAGTACTTCCGCATGGTGTTCTCAGGGCAGACCACCGGCTAGTAATAATGTTGCCGCTGCAATTATACCGTGCGCAAAATCACCCTTTGTGGTCTCGCCTTGGTGGCCTGAATAGGGTCTTGTTTTTAGGCATGACGGACTTAGGTTAATACCTAGTTGTAGTCAGCGTCATTGCACTCCGTTTAGACCCATGCTGAGAGTCGCCTTTTTGCCCGAATACGGCAGAGTCTAAAGGAAGGAATATGTTTACAACAGTCCGTGTTTGTATTTACGTGTGATCCACCGTACCGTTTAAGATGCTGACCCGATTTTGATAAATGAGGTGTCAATCGATTCGAATTTATACTCCGGGTGGAAATGCTGTTTTTTTTGTGTCATAGATAATTTTATCCCGAGTGTTCTTTGCCATGTGTCATGGAATTCTGTTTAGCCTTTTTTGAGATACCGTAAAACCGTATAACTTTGCCCGCTTTTTGGAAATTTTTGTATTTTTCACTAGTTTATTGTGTCATTTTATAAAACTTATTAGTAACATATACAATTTTGTGGGCCCTTTTTTACATACGTCCGGACTCTAGTTCAAAAACATGCGTCTTTATTAAAGAAAATCGCAATCTAAGTGCCGGGCCAAAAAAATTAAAAAATTACGTCATTGCCCATTTTGTGGAAGTGTTTCTTGCTCTGGCATTTTCAAACTTATGATTAGTGTAGTTAAGGACTATAATGCAGAAGAGTTATATTTTAGTTTCATCTGATAATATTTCCCTAAAGCACAATAGCTCTCACAACATTGAACTGGGCAAAGTCACAAACAGAAATCCTGCACTCTCCATACTAAAATCTCATAGTGCTAGGGTTGTCAGTTTTGATTTTACCCGACTACGCAAAGTTAATAGGTAGAGTTATGAGTTTAGCACAGTTTTTTCTCGTTACTGTAAACAATTTAAATTCTTGTACTGTAACAATTATTTTCATTAAGAAGATAAACGTAAAAAAATGACAATTACCTTTAGAATCACTTTTTTCGCAGTTATCATTAAAAAAATAATAACAAACAACAATTTCATAGGTAAGCACCTAATAATTACTCGTGCAGTTAAGATAGACCCTACTCGGGTCGAAGCGGTCCGTACGATCAACCTGTCATACGAACATATGTAAAAACCAACTTGTTTAAAATAACTTTTGGGTGACAACCCTAAGGGTCCAATTTGGCCGGGTAAAGTCATATTCAGTAGCCGAAAATCTGCTTATGACATTGCCCATCGCCATAATTACAAAACTAATAAACATTCAGAGATAAGCTCCCACCCATGACGTTATTTAACTATATAATAATCACAGTCAAAAACACATACCTGTACGAGTTTCCGTTACCGAGATACAACTAAAGTTTTCGAGTACTATTTGGCCCGCAAAAAAACACGTCTGTACTCAAAGCTTGCTCACGCGCAACTGACGACAGGTACGGACCGGTCAGCCGGCTAGTGTTGTCCGCTTCATAGTTGGCTTTCAATCAAAGATTATAAAAAAGTGTACATCTTCAGCTAGTGTTGGGATATTACGGTTTTTGTGAAATGTGACGGGGTGGGCAAAGCTATATCCGAACGGCAAAGTCCTAAGGTTTGACGGTATTGGACTTTGAATTGGAAATGTCGGGGGTTTTTCAACTTTTTAGGGTTCCGTAGCCAAATGGCAAAAAACGGAACCCTTATAGATTCGTCATGTCTGTCTGTCTGTCCGTCAGTATGTCACAGGCATTTTACTCTTAAACCATAAGGTGTATTTGAATAAAAAATTGAGGATAGGGTGTATTTTGTTAACCGCTACATAGTTTTGTAATGAAATTACTAAAAAAGATTTTTTTTAGGGGTGCACCCCATACATAAAACTGAAAGTCAAAAATCATTTTTTCATTGCAAGCTCACTTGTGGTACATCAATCGACAGGCATTTCAAAATAAATATAAGGTTTTTAAGCAATTTTTTGGATTAAGTGAATAGAGTCGGAGATAATCGCCCCGAAAGTGACTAAAATTGTGTCCCCCCCCCCCTCTAATTTTTGAACCGTGTATTTTAAAAATATGAAAAAAATCATGCTCATAGGGATTATAAAATTCTACCAGCGAAATTTGTTTTCAACAAGATCGGTTCAAAGGTTTTCGAGATATTTATAAAAAACTGCGTTGCTTAAAGAAAAGGACGTAAGTGCCATAAGTTTTCAGTAACGATATGACCTTTTTCATGTCAGACCCATCATACCCCTAGCAATACCCCTGGGTGTAGGGTGGGACTGAACCATACCACCGTAGTGCTGTGCACTATATTATGCTTTATAATATCTATCCCAAAAGTCCTATTACCGTTATCAGTATCACGCAGTGTAGTTGAAAAAGTTAGACTACCGTTATCTGTACGAGTAGGTAACCTTTGATTTAGTATATAGAACTAGATGCACAATGTCAAACAAATATGCCAAGAAATGTGCACCAGAACATGAACGAAGAATACTCTGGACAAGCTATGGTAATAATAATACCACGTGCGAGCGAGCTGGTAGCATACAAATCTCTATAAGTGTGACAGAAAGGGGAATATCATTCATTGTCCTTGTCATAGTTCCACTTTTTTTTTATTAGCCACAACTGATTTAGTATAAAGTTGCTCCACACAAACCATTACCCGTCCCGTAGTAAGTTGTTTATGACAAGTCATCAGCCATTTTAGGACCGGTTCTTAATTTAGCTACATAAGAGCTTCTCCGTCCCTCACCGTGGCAACACGTACAGCAGCCCATCCATAGTATTCAAGGTTCATGGCCCCAGAATGACAGCTCTAGCTACATTTCAGTAGTTGCTAATAGCGTTAACTTAAAACCTGCATCAAGATATATGTTTCATAAAAAAGAACTCAGTGTTTTAGACATTAAGCACGATATTAGCAAACCAACATCAAAAGATTAAATACTTTTTAGTTTATTGTGACATATAATGTGACTTGACTGCTCACGTCTAAACTTTAGCGTTTAGCGTTTAGCGAATGAATGGTCGCGTTATAAATTTTATTTATTTCAACAGAAAGCAAAAATACATCTAGTTTCTTTATTTTACAAGTGGGGAATAAACAGTTTCAAATATTTGTACAAGTAATATATAGAAAACAATTGTTGAGATTTCCGTAAGTACATATAGTACAGCTGACAGAGTCCATAAAAAGAAATCATTTTAGTTTCCTTGAAATAGATTCAGTTTGTTAAATAATTGTATTTTCGACCTGCCTTTACGCAAAAAAGAAAGTATTTAATACTTTCTTTTTTGCGATGTAATGTAGGTAAGCTTACAGTCAAGTAGCGATCAGCTGTCGATTTTATTAAAACGTTCCTGGGTTTTGAACGTCACTCTCATGTTCACCCGACATCTATAAAACGAGTATTACGAGATATAAGGTCAAAAATGAATGAGGATGAAAATTGGCAACAATTTGCGCATTTCCAAATGATGTTGTGGGGACATAAATAAATAACACAGCGATTGACACAGCGTGTTATCAAGAAACAGATTGATCGTCTGGTACTCTGCGGTTAAGCAGGGAAACACGTAATTTGCTCTGACAAAAGCAGTTTTCCGTTGCCCTGAGAAGGACAGTTTGTATGTCCGGAGCCTGAAGCACCCTCGTCAGATTCTTCGTGTCTTCCAGCACCGAGCGCGGAGAGCGGAGCACGGCGATCGACGACGATGTTCACTCCACGGCGGCCGACGAGCGAAAGGACTGGCGCCGGCGCAGAGCGTAGTTTTATTCACCCGACCTATGACCTCGCGCATGCGCCGTGGCAGGCGCACTTTCCCCGCGCGGGGGGGCTATCTCTGTCTCACTCGCGCGTATCCGTCCCGCTCTAATTTGTTGCGGATTAATACCGTGTCTAGTTGTAAGCTTTTTTGTTGTATATAGTTAGGCCTATTTGTAAATAAAATTCATTCCAGTATTAGCAGTCTACAGTTAACAACAAGAGTTTCACTACAAGCCTCCAGCCTAATATCCCTGAAGCAACCTCAAGCTAAATCAGCTGAACCACCAACAGCTAAAGTGGTGACCTGCCGACTCAAGAGCACAGAAGCAACCAGCATCAAGACTCAAGCATGGCCGGAGGAAACGGAGACAACACGGGAGCTCTACCCATTCTGCAACCCGACGCTGTCGATCAACATGAAGCTCAGCAACTACCAGCAAGCCACGACGTGTCCGCGATATCTCTCTCACTCCGAGTACCACCATTTTGGCGCGACCAGCCGCTATTATGGTTCTGCAGTTTCGAAGCCGCCACCGCCGATCTGAAAAGAAGCCAATCACAGCTCGCGCAAATGGTCATCGCACAGCTCGAGAAGCAAGACATCCAAAATATCGCAGATCTCATCTACTCACCGCCTCAGGAAAATTACTACCAGGCCATCAAGGATCGTCTCATCTCGCTGTACGAGGAATCAAACAGCGCCCAGGCGAAGAAATTGCTGTCACAGGTCGAGCTCGGCGAACAGAAACCTAGCCAGCTACTCCGCAAGATGCAGAATCTCAACCGCGAGAAGTTCCCCGAGAGCACCATACAAATGATGTGGCTCGATCATTTACCGCCACACGTCAGATCCGTACTCACCGTCAGCGAAGCATTCAAAATCAAGACCACGCTCGACGACCTCGCTCTCCTAGCCGACAAAATGATGGAGCACACGCCGTCATCCCACGTCGCCGCCATTTCATCGCCCATCCCGTCAACATCAAAACAGCCGCCACCGCTACTACCTCCGTCGCAACCTACCTACCAGCAACATCCGCATCTCGACACACAATATCTCATCGGCGAGATAAGAAGATTGTCGCTCGAAGTCGCCGAACTACGATCAAGGCCGCGCGAAAACAACGATCGTCGCAACAGCCGATTTCGCCGCCGTTTCCCATCACGTTCCCGTCCTCGCAGCGCATCACAATCCCAAGACCGAAGCCGCAACAACTCTCCCATGCCGTACTGCTACTACCACCGTCGTTTCGGCATGGACGCGATTAAATGCACGCCACCGTGCAATTTCAAGCCGGTCAACACGCCGTCGAAAAACTAAAAGTAACGCTGGCAGCGGCGGAAACCGGCGTTACTGATACATCTCACCGCCTCTTCGTGACCGACAAGACTTCAAAACTTACCTTCCTGGTCGACACTGGAGCGAACATATCCGTGCTACCACGAAGAAAAGGCACGCAAGAGCAGCCTCTCCCGTTTCAACTTTACGCCGCAAACAACACCGTCATACCTACCTACGGTGAGAAAACGCTCGAACTCGATCTCAACCTACGACGAGCATTCAAGTGGAAGTTCATCATCGCAGCCGTATCGAAGCCTATCCTGGGAGCCGACTTTCTCAAGTTCCACCACATCATTGTGGACATCAAGAATCGAAGACTGATCGACGGAAAGACGCTACTCACGACTAACGCTCAACTCTGTGCCGCTAACATACCTACCGTGCGCAGCATAGACGTGCAGCAGTCGTATCACGATATCTTAGCCGATTACCCCGGGACTACTCGACTTACATCTATGAAGCTTAGCCCGAAGCATAACGTCGAACACTTCATAGAAACTACTGGCCCGCCCCTTCACTGCAGGCCACGCCCCATCGCACCACATCGATACGAACTAGTGAAGAAAGAATTTGCCAACATGATGGAGCAGGGCCTATGCAGACCAAGCAAGAGCCCTTGGGCATCACCTCTTCACGTCGTACCGAAGAAAAATGGCGATTTACGTGTGTGTGGCGATTACCGAAGGCTTAACGCTATAACTAAGCCCGACCGCTATCCAATCCCACGCATACGTGATTTTACCTACGAACTCGCCGGCAAACAAATATTCTCCACATTGGACCTCAACCGTGCCTACCAACAACACCAATAGCAGAGCAAGACGTCGAGAAGAGCGCCATCATAACACCATTCGGTCTATTCGAGTTTCCGAGAATGTGCCCAGGACTCAAAAACTGCGGACAGACATTTCAACGATTCATTCACGAAGTACTGCGAGACCTTGACTTCGTGTTCCCATTCGTCGACGACCTACTTATCGCATCGGCCGACGAAACAACGCACGAGAAACATCTACGCGCCGTACTAAGCAGACTCGAAGACTACGGTATCACTATCAACCCGTCGAAATGCGTATTCGGACAGCCAACGGTCAAGTTCCTGGGATACGAGGTCAGCAAAGACGGCATCCGACCACCTACCGAGAAAGTACAAGCAATCGTCGATTACCCTAAAACGCAAACAATAGACGAGTTACGACGATTTCTCGGCATGATAAACTTTTACCGCGAAAACATCAAGAACGCCGCAATACTTCAAGCTCCACTGTGCAAATACCTACACAACGCGCGGAAAAAGGACAAAACACCGATCAGCTGGGACGACGAAGCAACGCTCGCATTCGACGCGTGTAAGGACAGCATCAAAAACGCCGCCTTACTCGCTCATCCATGTCACCAGTCAGCGCTCGCGATATTCTCAGACGCTAGTGACAAGGCCGCAGGCGCATCGCTCAATCAGTTTGTCAACAACGCATGGCAACCACTCGGCTATTTTTCGAAGAAATTCTCCGACGCACAGACTCGCTACAGTACCTACGATCGAGAGCTACTCGCATTGTACATGAGTACAAAACACTTCCGCAAGATGTTCGAGGGACGAGAACTCATCTTATTCACCGATCACAAGCCCTTGACCTTCGCGTTCACCAAAACAGGCACCAACAACGAGTCGCCGCGCCGCACCCGTCAGCTGTTGTATATCAGTGAATTTACAACCGATATACGACACGTCAGTGGGTCACAAAACGCCGCCGCCGACGCGCTATCCCGCATAGAAACGATATCCTGCCCATCGCCGATTGACTACAAAGAACTAGCCGACGCGCAAGAACGAGACAGCAACACCATCCGAACACTCGCACAGCAAACCAACCTATCTATGAAGCAAGTCGCAATTCCCGGAACCGACGTCAAATTGTACTGCGAAACAACGACAGACAATTTACGCCCTTATGTACCCGAACAATACCGCCGTGCCGCATTCGACTCTGTACATAACATCAGTCATCCTGGAATTCGAACAACAAGAAAACTAGTCGCTCAACGCTACTTTTGGCCTTCGATAAATACCGACGTAGGTACATGGTCGAAAGTATGCGTACACTGCCAACGCGCGAAGATTCAACGCCACACCGCAAGTCCGATATCAAGTTTCCCGCCAACTCAACGATTCGAACACATCCACATCGACATAGTTGGACCTCTACCTACCGCTGCAAGTGGACATCGATACCTACTCACAATGATCGACAGAGCAACACGATGGCCCGAAGCAATCCCACTTACCGAGATCACCGCCGAAGAAGTCGCCAAGACTGTTTACGACGGTTGGATTTCCCGCTTCGGCTGCCCTGCTACTATCACTACGGACCAAGGACGGCAATTCGAGAGTCGAGTATTTGCGTCACTCACCCGCTTACTCGGCATCGAGAGGACCCGAACAACACCTTATCACCCGATCGCTAACGGATTTATTGAACGATGGCACCGTAGCCTCAAGGCCGCACTCAAGGCCAGACTACAAACCGAGAAGTCATGGATCGACACAATACCTAGCGTTCTACTCGGACTACGCGCCGCACTATGCACAGACACCAGTGTAAGCCCAGCCCTACTTACCTACGGCTGCAGCGTGCGATTACCCGGCGAACTGTTATTACCTACACGCGATGACGTCACCATGGACTCCGATTTCGTCGAAAAACTACGTGCAATCATACAAAGCCTGACGCCGAAGGAAATTACCCCGCATGGCAACAAGAAACACATCTTCGTCCACCGTGACCTTCAAACCTGCGAACAAGTATTCGTACGAGTCGACGCTGTAAAGAAGCCATTACAAGCACCTTACGACGGACCCTACCGAGTACTAAAACGCAACGACAAAATATTCACTCTGCAGCTACCTACTCGCCAGGCGAACATTTCGATCGACCGCTTAAAACCCGCATTTATCATCGCCGACACCGAGCAAGATATACCTACAACTTCGATCGCAACAAACATACCTACAGCTACGAGTTCAACGACCATACCTACAACTACGAGTTCAACGACTGTACCTACAGCTGCAACTACGAGTATAAAGACGCAACCGACCGCACCACCGAGTTTACCGACATCGAAACCAAACAACAACAACAAACAACAGAGAAAAGACATCCTGAAACGAAGAAATGAACCAGACACAACCACGACCATTCAAGCTGGACCCACAAGGACATCCCGCCAAGGCCGCACCATTCGCCTGCCGGTACGCTTCGCTTGAGGGGGAACCCTGTGGGGACATAAATAAATAACACAGCGATTGACACAGCGTGTTATCAAGAAACAGATTGATCGTCTGGTACTCTGCGGTTAAGCAGGGAAACACGTAATTTGCTCTGACAAGAGCAGTTTTCCGTTGCCCTGAGAAGGACAGTTTGTATGTCCGGAGCCTGAAGCACCCTCGTTAGATTCTTCGTGTCTTCCAGCACCGAGCGCGGAGAGCGGAGCACGGCGATCGACGACGATGTTCGCTCCACGGCGGCCGACGAGCGAAAGGACTGGCGCCTTTTTTTTTTTTTTTTTTTTTTTTTTTTTTTTTTTTTTTTTTTTTTTTTTTTTTTTTTTTTTTTTTTTTGAACCTGACTGTTGCTATAATAGGACGGACCCAATATAGCGGTCGAACTGCGTGGTTGGAGGGTGGCCTGGGGAAAATCCAGGGGAAGCCTCCGGCACGACCACGCGGGGAAGTTTGTACACTGGAATACTCTAAGAGTTTGCGCTCCAGTGAGATTGGTTGAACGGTATCAACCGAATCTGGGGTGTGAGTGGTATCGAACTACTGGGAGTTTTATCGCTGGTTCGCTAAAACCTAGCCTAGCTGAGAAGAGTCCAGCAAGAAACTCAGCTAGGCCCGACTTGCGTCGGACTGACTCTACCCGGTATGCGGCGGTACCGGGACGAAAGCGGACTGTATGTGTCTGTGTTGTCTCGCGGTGGACGTCCCCGCCGGCGGGAACGCTGAAGTGTACGCGATGTGTTGGACGCCGAAAGCGCAGCGTTCCATCTTTCGATGGACGCTGTGATTTCGTCGTCCGGGTCCGTGAGTGTGTGCCTAGGACGCCGGACCGTGCGGCCCCTAATCAGTGAGCGCCGAGTAACGACAGAGGGGGGAGGGATGGGGACGTAGTCAGCAGCCTTCCTAACTAACGGATTCCTATGGTGGGGAGCGTTATCAAAATAACGTCTGGCAGCCTGCTTAAAGAAACCATACATGGTGCTAATCTCCATGTCGTGGTGCAGGCTGAGGTTCGATTGGTACCACGGGGCACCAGTCGCCCTTCGGAGAAAACGATTCTGAATGACCTGAAGCGGCTTGAGCGATGACATAGGCACGTGAGCGAATGCTACACTTGCATATGTCATGATTGGACGAACACAAGTCTTGTAGAGTGTCAGCTTATTCCTAAGTGACATTTTACTAAACTTGTTGATCATCGGCCCTAGCCTTCCTAGCACGAACAACGCGCGGTTGCGTACCCTACGGATGTGGCTACGGAAAGTCAGTCTCCTGTCGAGGGTCACTCCAAGATATTTGGCCTCGTTGACCCAGGGGATGGGTCGGTCAAACATCTGGATCGGAGCCACCCGCCTTTCTGTACTAATGCAGTCCGACGGATGAAAGACTATTGCAGTGCTTTTCTCCGGGTTGACTTCGATACGCCAAAGATTAAACCAACGACCTAGGTCGGAGATTGCCTCTTGGAGGTATCGCCGGATAGTAGCGTACTTACAATGAGTCGTAAAGAGCGCGGTGTCATCCGCAAACAACCCCAGTTGCACCTTAGGGTGCCTGGGAATGTCGTTTGTGAATAACGAGTAGAGAGTGGGAGAGAGCACGGAGCCTTGCGGGACTCCGGCCCGGATGGGGTGTGGGTCCGAATACGTTCCCTCCAGTCGGTATCGAAAGCTTCGGTCACTGAGAAAATCTCGTATTGTGAGTACGAGTCTGTCCGGCATTCCGAGCTGGTATAACTTGTATACAAGCCCGTTATGCCAGACCTTGTCGAAGGCTTTCGCTACGTCGAGAAAGATCGCACCGGTCTTGAGCCCCTGGAATCGAGAGAAACCATCCAACACGTGCTCCGTGACGCGGTGCACCTGTTGGACGCATGAGTGTCCGGATCTAAAACCGAACTGCTCATCGATGAGGAGGTTATTCTCAGCCGTAAATCTGAGAATTCTCGTGAGAAGGATCCGCTCATATAGCTTTCCAAGGGAGCTAAGTAAGCTGATCGGCCTATAAGAGGCAGGCGAGGTCCGGGGTTTGCCGGGCTTCGCTATCCCTATGACCGTTGCACATTTCCACGCGGCTGGAAAGTGAGCATTGGTCAGTGCGGCATTGAAGATGCCGACCAAAAGGAGGAGGAGGGTTTCGGGGAGAAGTTTCAGGATGCGATTGGATAAACCATCCGCACCCGGAGCCTTCCTAATACGGAGACGCCTGACAAGGTCACTGACTTCCTTAACCGACACCGGTAAAATGGGTGAAGTTACGGGGAGACGCGATCTCCTGTCCACCTCGGAATCGACCCTACTAATGTGGGCTTCGTCGGTGTTGAGGAGGTTGGGCGAACATTGGGACTCTAAACTACTCGCAAGGCATTCGGCTTTCTCACTGTCCTCGAACGCGGGGGTTGAGTGATCCGGTCGATCCAAGGGAGGGATGGTCCAACAGGCATCGGATTTGAGAGATCTCGCTAGTTTCCAGTAAGCCAGGTGACTAGGCGTTATCTCCCCCATCAGATCCCTGAACGAGTTCTCCCGAAATTCGGCAATTCTCTGTTTGGACTCGTTAGACAAGTCCCTCAGGATTTGCCGATTTTCGGCAGAAGGGTGATTTGAATAGGTACGTATGGCGCGATTTTTCCTTGTCACCAACTCTCTCAGTTCCGTAGGTAGAGGTCGGTTTTGGATGTCCTCCGCCGACACCTCCCTTGAGGCTTCGCTTCGAACAGCGTTGAGGTAGTTGGTGAAAGAATCGATCGCTTGGTCTGTCTGTTCGGTTGTAGTTATATTGTCTGGGATATCTCTAAGCAGGGGGGAGTCCGTCTGTAGGAGACCTGATTGTACCTTGTCCCAGTCCACGAGTGTCCTGGTTCGAGGAGTACTATTGGGGTGAGGGCCTAGTCTCAAGAGGACTGGCCTATGATCCGAGTCTAGTTCGTGTAGCACTTCTATAGAACGCAGAGTTAACGCTACGTTCTTTAGTAGAGCTATGTCGAGTATGTCAGGTCGGTGGTCTACGTTATGAGGGAAGTGAGTCGGCTCTAAGGGAGCGAGGAGATCGAAAGGGAGGCTATCGATCAAAAGGTGATGAAGCCGATTGCCGTTGGGATTGGATGCTACGCATCCCCAGCTGATATGCTTACTATTTAGGTCCCCGGCCACGATGACCGAAGGACCTAGGGAGGCTAAAGAGTTGAGGTCAGTCAGAAGTAAGTCTCGTTGAGGTGAAAGGTAGGTTGACGCAATCGATATCGGGGGGTGCCCCTCCATCGAGATGCGACAGACCGACACTTCCATATTAGTCAGGGGCGGTGGATTGAGACTTATGCAATGTAAGTTACGTTTGTAGAAAATGAGCGTGCCCCCGAATGGCCTACCATCTTGCCTATCATCTCTAATCTGAACGTATCCAGGGACGCGAAAGGCTCTAATGCCGGGACGATAAAAGGTCTCTTGGACCAGAAGTAAATCTACTGAGTGATCGCGAAGGAAGTTCATCACCTGGTCCTTCATACCCCTTAGACCATTGGCATTATAAATGCCAATGGTAATCGAAGCAGGTTTAAGCTTCTGGGATGTACTATCCATACTAATAGGCACCGTTAACCTGGCTGCCGCTTGGTGCGGCGAGATAGCGAGTAGCTGATGCGAATATGTGGGTAGACAGGCCGCTCGCCACCTCCGGTGGGAGTACCTGTACTAACTGCATAAACGCATAGAGTGGGTCCATAGCGGGCCGGCCCGCTTGACTGGCGGCGGGTCCCCATACAGAGGGGCCCGCCTGGGATTGGGGTGCAGAAGGCACCGGGCGGGGACCTACGGCCGCTGAAGGCGGCGGGTTCCTAGGGGCTCCTAACCCTACGGCCGGAAGGGCGGGGAAGTTTTGCGGAGTGCTATGGGGAGCACCCCGGCCCGCGCTTTGCTTGCGCCCAGAGGGAGGCGAGGACTTCGACTTTGCCCCGGTGTCGCGACTCTTTGGGCGGCAAGGGCATCCCCCATAATTGGCAGTATGCCCATGGGGGAGCTTGCGACCCAAACAGTTGCAGCACCGTATGCCGTTCGGGTCCTTGCAGCCTTTTGGGCGCTCGCAATCGCGAGTCGCGTGATCCCCAGCGCACTTGACGCAACGGGGGGGAGAGTGGCAGCCACGGGCGCCGTGGCCAAACCGCTGGCAGTTGTGGCACTGTGAGAGGTGGGTCCTCTTTTTGGGAGTCTCCACTCTCACCGCCATTTTAAGGACCTCCTTAAGGGAGTGGACGGCTTTGCGCTGGTTCGGGTCGGTGACTATTAGTACGATATCGTACTTCCCTACTTGCTTATTGTAGAGGCGATGAACCTCCCTGACGGCGATCCCCTTGCGTTTGAGGTCCGCGGCTACCTCGTCCTCCGGGATATCCTTGTGGATTCCCCGGAGGACGGCCCTGTAGCCTTTCTCCTCGACGGTCAGCCTCCGGTTGTAGGCCATCGACAGCTCGTCGAAGAGACGGGTCAGAGCACGGTAGTCCTCGGGTCCCTGGACCGTGATGCGCATCCCTTCCAAGGGCGGTTTCAAAATCTCCGAACCGACCACCCGGATGCCACGCTGACTGGCTATGGCCATGGCAGTGTGGTATCTATGTGTGTCGATCAGGACACATGAATCCGGCTTGTCCGGGTTGCCTATCGGAGTTGGCTTGCTGGGGGCCGAAGACCCGCCGTCCGCTGCCAGAATGGCACTACTGGCCTGAGGGGCCTGCGCAGAGGGCGCCTGGACGGCGGGAGTCCGAAGGGCTTTCTTCGCCGGCGAATCGGCCCTAGGAGACTTCGGCAGCGCACGTTTGCCCTTGCGGCTGCTGCCTACTGTGGTCCAGACTGTCGTGTCCATGGTCATTTCCTCGTTCGAGTAGAGGAGGTCGCGAGTCTGTTCGTCGGTCAGTCTGGTCGTGGAGAGACACCGAAGGAGGGGGTGGGGGGGAGAGCCGGAGCGTGGGACAGTGCGTTCCTCTCGCAAGGAGGGTCGCCTCTGGAGGGAGCGAGAACGCGATTGTCTCACGCTTAAATCCGCTTCGGGGGGGGCCTGAAGGGCCGGAGGGCTGGCTGGGGCAGACGCGGCTGCCTTGGCGAGTTTACTTTTGCCCTTACTGGGCGTTTTGGCCTTAGGGGCCTGGGTAGGGGGCGAAGGGGTCGCTGCTGCCGCCGACGGCGGTGGCGGCGGCGGTCCCATGGTGGCCTTAGGGGCTTGGGCGGCCAGAGTGGCCGGACGGGCCTGGAGTTGCAAGTCGAGACTTGTCGGGGGGGGAGGTTGTATGGGAGCCGCCTGGGCAGAGTCAAAGACCTCGCCGCTGAGAGCCAGCTTGAGCTGTCGGTTCTCAGCAGCGAGGCGATCGATTTCGGCCTGCATAGCCCGCATGACTTCCTCCATCCTCGTGATCCTTTCTTGCAGCTCCATCCTACTTGGTTGGTCGGTCGCCGCTAAGCTTTTCCTACGCCTAATATGAACCGAAATGCTATCCTGATGTCGGTGTCGAGTCTTGTCCACTTGTCCGCCGTGTCAGTGTCAGCTATGTGTCCTAACACGAAGGGAAGAGTCGGACTGTACGAATTACTGGGCTTCGTGGTGGTATCCACCCCACACTGTGACTTAGTTGGCACCGTTAGGATCCGTCACTGTGTAGCCACTGCGAGCGTGGTCTTTCTAAGGGACAGAGACCCGGGTCTGACTTGAGAAAGTCTTAACTAACGGGTAGCCACTGACGTGTCTAGCCCACAGCCCCGAAAGACTGCGACCACTACGAGCGTGGATTTCCAGAGGGGCAGGGACACGCGGGTCGACTGGAGACTTATGAAAGTCTTAACTAACACACCCGATGCTTCCACGTGGTAATTGCGATAATCACCGCGCGGGGGAGCGACAAGAGTGAGCAGGTAGTCGGAGAGGATATTCGGGTTACAACAACAATAGGGCAAGAGCGCACCGCTAAAGCACGACCTCACTCGACCGCTGCCGTAACCGGAATGTCAGGACTGGCGCCGGCGCAGAGCGTAGTTTTATTCACCCGACCTATGACCTCGCGCATGCGCCGTGGCAGGCGCACTTTCCCCGCGCGGGGGGGCTATCTCTGTCTCACTCGCGCGTATCCGTCCCGCTCTAATTTGTTGCGGATTAATACCGTGTCTAGTTGTAAGCTTTTTTGTTGTATATAGTTAGGCCTATTTGTAAATAAAATTCATTCCAGTATTAGCAGTCTACAGCTAACAACAAGTGTTTCAATACAAGCCTCCAGCCTAAATCAGCTGAACCAACATCAGCTAAAATGTGTTGGGATTGTATTATAGAATTTTATTATAGCAAATTTTTTGATTAAGTGAATAGAGTCGGAGATAATCGCCCCGAAAGTCACTAAAATTGTGTCCCCCCTCCCCTCTAACTTTTGAACCGTGTATTTCAAAAATATGAAAAAAATCATGCAAATTGTTTTGAACAAGATCGGTTCAAAGGTTTTCGAGATATTTCTAAAAAACCGCCTGACTTAAAGAAAAGGATGTAAGTGCCATATGATTTCAGTAAGGATACGACCTTTTTAATAGGCACGGAACCCTTGTTGTGCGTGGGCCGACACGCACTTGGCCGCTTTTTTTAAGTTGTAGTTCAGTTGGTTTTCCGTAGACGAGTTAAAGTTTTTTGAACTGTTCATTGAGGTAACACTACTTAAGATTCCTTTTCTAAATTTAAAGCCAGTATATATTCTTGTATTTTTGTTTTTCTTGTATTCTTGTTTCACGGAACTTATGTACGGAATATGATTTCATATTAACCGTTAGCTTTTCGGTTAAGGAAAAACATCGTGAGGAAACCTGCATACATCTGCGAAGAAATTCAAAGGTGTATGTGAAGTCCCCAATCCGCACTGGGCCAGCGTGGGGACTACTGCCCGTTCCCTCTCATACATGAGAGGAGGCCTGTGCCCAGCAGTGGGACGTATATAGGCTGATGATGTGATGTATATTCTTCTTCCAAAATAAGCGTATACCTAATTCAATTCTATTATATGGTACACTAGCTTCTGCCCGCGACTCCGTCCGCGTGGAACTCGTTTATATCGCAGCTCCATACAAACTTTCACCCCCTGACGGGATGATTTCGGGGCCTATGTCCTTTCCCGGGACTCAAACTATCTCTATACCAAATTTCACCTAAATCGGTTCAGCGGTTAAAGCGTGAAGAGGTAACAGACAGACACACTTCCGCATTTACAATATTAGTATGGATTTTATAATCGAACTCCTCGATTCTTACCCATAGTGGCCAGAGCCTTGTCAGCAGCACAGGCATGCTCGTTGAGCAGCCTGAACCGTTCCCGCATCGCTGGCCGGATAGCCTTCAGCCTCTCATACGTGAAGTTCGTCAGGTGGTCTTCTACTAACTAGAAAACCAAATGCATAGGTTACAAAAGTTGAAGGCGGGGACGTCCACCGCGAGATCGCGACAGCACAGACACATGCAGTCCCTATTCGTCCCGGTACCGCCGCATACCGGGTAGAGTCAGTCCGACCCAAGTCGGGCCTAGCTGAGTTTCTTGCTGGACTCTTCTCAGCTGGGCTAGGTTTTAGCGAACCAGCGATAAAAATTCCCAGTAGTTCGGCACCACTTGTGAGATTCATCCCAGATTCGGTTAATACCGTTCAACCTATCTCACTGGAGCGCAAACTCGTAGAGTATTTCAGTGTACAAACTTCCCCGCGTGGTCGTGCCGGAGGCTTCCCATGGATTTTCCCCAGGCCACCCTCCAACTCGCAATTCGACCGCTGTATTAGGTCCGTCCTATTATAGCAACAGTCAGTTTCAAAAAAAAGTTTTAAGTCTCAGGAGCAAGACTAAAGGCCTGTCTTTTTCTATCAAAGCTGCATATATCCCGTGAACTTGATCCCGGAAAGGGATAAAGACCATCTTCGCATTGTATTGGAGTTACATTGTCACGCTCCTGTTTACTTCTGTATATAACGTTAGCTTGTTTTAATTTCAATGATAATGCTAGGTATTACTTAATTACGTATCGAAAGCTAGCGAAAATGTTCGTATAAAACTCATACCAAGAAAATAAGACGGACGGAACATGAAGAACCATGCCAAATAAGTTTAACACACGCTCACGCACACATAAACGACTTGCACAAAACTCGAAAGTGATATTGACAGCATTGGGACGTGTTGAAGAGTTTTGTGCAATTATGTTTGTGTTTGTGTGTGTGAGAGCATATGCTTGATGCATGATGCTAAACTTGTATGTGGCACAGTTCGCAAAACTCGGTTCAATTAGGTTGTTTTAAATGCCCTGTCTATCTTTTTACATGGTCTAAGCTAAAAATAAGACATTTTTGCAACACAATTAATATAGCATAACTTACTTCGTTGTAGTATCTACAGGCTTCTTTAGCCGTCCAATAATTGTTGATGCAACTTTCTCCCTTGCTAAGAAGGCACTTCTCAATCTCGCAAATAGTTTTCAGAGATGGGGGCTTCGACACCTCTGCACACTTCTTGGGATCAACTGGTCCTAGAAAATTATATTATACAGGTAGGGTAGTGTTTCAAATCCTATAATCGAGTCCCTCGGCGTCATTGGTGTAAAGATCGACAACACTCTTCGGAATGATATCATTAACACCGAAAGCGACACTTTATTCGCTAAACTACTCAAAGAAATAAATGTTAATTGACCTAGTAGGTATTTTACAATAAATGAATTTATGTTGAAGAAGACTGATGTTATGACTAAGTTACATTAATATATGCCTAACAGGGTCTACGTATTCAATCACACCATATTGTTGTTTCTATGATTTGGAAGGGAGCTGGTGTTCTAATTGTATATTACGTTGGCGACTATTGGAGATAAACGAGATATATATTTTTATTTACCTTCGGGCTCAAGCTTTTTAGGGCATATGATGTCAATTGATTGCGGCTTCTTTACCTTAGGCGCTGAAACAATAATGTTTAAAAATTAATACATTTACAAATAAGATTCTTCAGGAACATATTATCACTTTGACAAAAGAGGTGTCAGTTCTTTCTTCTATACGAGTAGATGCCATTCGAAGTTCCTACGATTTCCGTTATTGTGCCTCATGTAACGTCTACAAATTGATTTTTAAAAATGACATTTTTGTGGCTGACTATGTTTGGGCTACTTCTCTGCTGAGTTTCGTCAGGCAACAAGTCATAAGTGGGTAGATACACACGGTGGTTTGATTGGTTTCCTATCAGAGGTACGCAGTTCGTGGCCGTTCTCGTGCGGCCATGTATTCCCTTCACGATTTCCATAAGTTGTTTGAAAAAATCAATTATGCCTAAACTAAGAGTAGGTAGTTAAGCACAGCGTGCAATACCAAGCTGTCAGACTGTACAACAGCGTACCGAATGAACTTAAGTCTATAAATAGTGTAAACATGTTTAAACGTCAACTCAAAGAACACCTACTGGTGAAATGTTACTATGACATTTTCTTTTCTTTCTTCTTTTTGTATCGTGATATATTATTATAATTTAATGTATAATGTATTTCATAATGTAATGTAATGAATATTGTAATTAATTTTATAATTTCCGACACAGTTTATATTGTTATGGAATAAATTGATTAGATTTGTTCTCGAACGTGCTCCAAATAGCTCTTGTTCTCCTGGGAGGCTCTCAGACCAAGAAAAAAAGACAGGCGGAGCGTTACGAACCGTCTAGTGCAGCCAAACAAAACCAAGCTACATCAAAGTTTAGCACACGCTCACGCACAAATACTTATACAAACAAAATTGCACAAAACTCTTCAGCACGCGTCGCAATGCTGTCAAGATCATTTATTTCGAGTTTTGTGTGACTTAATTTGTTTGACGACCGCTTTAGCCTAGTTGATAGTGACCCTGCCTACGAATCAAGAGGTCCTGGGTTCGAATCCCGGTAAGGGCATTTATTTGTGTGATGAGCACGAATATTTGTTCCTGAGTCATGGATGTTTTCTATGTATTTAAGTATTTATTTATCTATATATGTATGTTTATCGTCGTCTAGTACCCATAGTACAAGCTTTGCTTAGTTTTTGGGACTAGGTCGATTTGTGTAAGATTGTCCCCTAATTTTTTTTTTTTTTTTAACGTGTTTTAAACTTATGTGGTCTTACCTACTAGGAGGATGAAGAACTTTACTCGATGATATCAGCATAGGTACATTTATGCTGATATCATCGAGTAAAGTTCAGCGCAGCCCGGAAAAACCAACACCAACGATTCACCTTCATGATGATGATGATATCGTCTTATGCCTCATCAGGGTTTTCCATCTATTTCTGTCCTGGACAGCAACTTCAATCTTCTTCCTACCAAGGCCTGTTGGAAAGCCTCTTTTTCGACTGCGTCTCCAAGACTGATTTACCTTATACTTACTTACAATTATCAAACTATTGCTGCGCGAAGGGCCGTAAAATGCTCTCTGGCGCACCAATAATGGCAGGTAAGTGCAACAAAGTGCGAAAGATTAATCCCTTTTCCACGTTATAGGCTACTTTTCTGCAGGCAACAGTGGCTAAGTTACTCACGTTGTTTGATTGGTGTCCCATCAGAGTTACACAGTCGTGGAGGATCCGGCGTGGCCACGTATTCCCTCACAATCTCCATCAGTTCTCGAGCGTGCTGGGAATAGGTCTTGTTCTCCTGGTAGGCTATGGCGATCAAGTCGTCGTACCAGGGGGCGTTTATGGAGAGCCAGTCGCGGACTTCTGGCGTATGTCTGAACGTAAAAAGGTTGCATTAGGCTGGTGCGCTCGAACAAGAAGTTGAAGGGGCAGTTATGTTTAAACTGCGATAGAATGTTTTCAAACGGGTGAAAGCCATGATTTATCAAGGCTGGTTGATGGAGCGAGGCCAGCGCGATGTGCGCGTGCTCTGTATGACCTGGTGACCCACCCGCACCTCGCGCTCGTCAAGGTCCGCTACCGTCACGCTGGCAGTCTGTTAGACCCTTAAACTATTATGAAACCATGTTGTTGTTATTTCGACCTTGGACCGTCACACCGTCAGCTTGTTAGGCAGAGTCACACTATCCCTAGGCTACACCGATAGTCAGACCTAACGTTCTAAACACTTCCCTCCCTTATCTTGTGTCCAAGCCAAACATCATACTTAGGAGAAACGAAATCCTCAAGACTCCGATGGCTCGGGCGCGTACTCCGGACCGTTGATTGGATAGCAACGGCATTTGACAGGGAAGACTGGCGGTCTGGACCGGAGGCCAAGACCTACTTAGGGTCGTTGTGCTACAACAGTAAGCAAGTTCTATTTCACAGCAAGATTACTTTGCATAAACGCCGAAGCAACCTGCGGTGAATGCGATGGCCAACGCGCCCCAGAACACCCGGTCATCTTTGGGTGGAGGCGGGCAGGGTTCCGGCTGTTTACATGGATCCCGTTCTTGGACCTGTGAGTTTATAAAAGTAGAATATTTATTTGAAAGGTACTCGGGGTAGGTACCTTTTACATATACATACATAACCTGTTCCATCACCGAACCAGACCCCTAGCACACTAAGTTTTATGTCGAATATATTCAGTCCCATTCTGGCAAGTATACGAGTGGGACAAATGCTTTACGTCGGACATAAAACCTATTTTGCTAGGGGGTCAGGCGTCGGGAGCGAAAGCATGCTTATGTTGTTAACTTACCATTTATTCGCACGAAGCGAATTGTGCTTTGCCTCGTCTTGCCTAATGAGAATTGCTAAGGAATGGAATCGCTCCCTTCATCTGTATTTCCTGAGAAGTGGTGCTTTCAATACAAGACTGAATAGGCTATTACTGAACCAGTGAGCTTCATCTTATAGGCTCTGTGGTCGCTTACCATCAGGTGAGTCTAGGGTCAATCACTGGACAGTCTTTTACGTATAAAAAAAAAACAATCACACCTAGGTATTTCCCGGAGCGGTAGGCAGAAATCACGGATTTCCAGTTGCTGTTATCTTGAAAAACCTTTTTTTGCTTCATTCACTTTTATGACATTCTTTATATACATGCTCGTCGGTTTAGGGTAGGTACTCTTGACCTGACCTTTCTTTAGGATTTCTCTGATTTGGTCGGAAAAAGTTCGACAACATCCCCTTCCAACTGTACCATCGACTTTTCCTAATCTTCTTTCATCCATCTTCTCTGCATGCCGAAAACCTTAGCATGCCCTACTCAATTTTCATCACTACATCTTCAGTCACTCCACACCTCTCTCTTATCACACTATTTCTTATTCTACCCCTAGGTACCTAAATATATTGCCTCAATATTCAAATTATACTCTCTACGCGGGCCACTGGCGCACAATGCGTGAGTAACGAAACAGGAACGGGAAGAATTCAACAACTTGATAAAAAACGATTGAGGCGACCCAAGACAATACTGTTTTCCTTTCGCGGTAAGCCCTCTGTATTGATACTGTATCGTGTTTGTAGCGTTGAAAAAAGTAGCCGTAAGTACTTACTTAGTTTTAACCCCTTTAAAGTCGCTTGTAAACTTGAATATTACTTACCTGTGAGTAGGTAGTCTTTTGTGGAGAAGCATTGGTCTGGCAGAAGTGAGCCACGCGGTTCACGCGGTGATCTACATGTTTACACAGGTGCTGGAAGGATACAACTCTCTGGTTATAGAAATAGGGAGATGCTTTTGAGATGGCCGAATAATCATAGTTACTGTAGGGGAAGGTTGCTATGATTGGACCACTTAACTTCGCTGCCCTAAAATTTACCTACACATTTTACGTCAGAAAATAAAACAAGGTTGATAAGTTTTAACTTTTGAAATATATTTATTTATTACCTTATACACTACGGAAAAAGTATAATAGTTTTAGAGAAAATTCGTGAAGAGAGTTGATTTAAACCGATGGCCATCAAGGAAACTTATGGAAATCGAAAAAAAACTACATTTTCTTGTAATAAATTTATTGAATCAAATTTTGCATTCAATTTTAATCTTTTAATTATTACTTATTTACAATATGTACTGTATATATGTACCACGCCTATTGGTGAAGAATTAAAAATCTACAAAAAAGTTGCCATGATTGGACCGGTCCGATGATAGAATTCACATGTGGTCCATTGACAGCAACTAGGCATCAAATCACAAACAAAAATATTAAAAAATAAAGAATACAAATGGTTAAAAATTGTTGTTATAAATTTGATCATTAATGAATGTTTAACCATTATACATCACCACACTTAAACAATTGCAAATGTAATGATACTTTCGTGATTTTTTGCCTCCGCGTAATTTAACATCAACAGCGCTCGAAACATACTCGTTCACGTCACTCGTCACCGGGCAATGCGGCGCGACTGAGGTTTTGGGGGGGGGGGGGGGGCAGCCTGGCCACCCAAGGACACTTTGTACCTTATTTGGCTCTGTCTAGCACGTGTAGATTTTAAAATATTTAAGTGGTCCAATCAAAGCGTCGGTCCAATGATAGCAACCTTCCCCTAGTGAAAGAAAGAAAGAAAATAATTTATTAGCGTAAATTTTAATAAGTACATACAAGCAAAAATAACTACATACAATTTTACGCTAAAAGGTCCTCACTCAGCTTGGTGTCACGGAGCGAGCCACAAGACGCGCTCCGTGACGCTGATTTTCAGTGAGGCCATTAAGTAAGAGGCAAGATGGCACTAAAAGAATACAACACAATAGGGACATAAACTCGTCAGATAAAGTACAACAAAAAATTTAACAAAATAATAATAATTAGAATCAGTGCATGATCCATCATTGGGGGCCATCGGACAGGGAATGGAGGGTCTTAAGGCGGTGCATAGTATATTATCGCGTGCTTTGAAACGCCGTTCTGACTAGATTAAGAAACAATAAAGTCTGATTTTCAAATATATGATTCTTGACTATGATTGTTTATCTGATTTAATCGATACATGATTGCTTAAAATATCCTGTATAGAAAAAAAAACCAAAGTTGGGTCTGTGTTTTCCTTTTTTTTACTCGACCTACTCAAACGATACATTATTTTACGACACAATCAAGTTATTACTCTAGTATTTTATCTCATCTAAAATCTCACTTAATGAAATTTAGATAAAACTTCACTAAGTTAGGTATTCATCGAAAGTTGTCCAATAAGCCATTCTCCAAGAGTGTTAAGTAACATCTCTTTTTCTCGTGCACGGAAGGCATAACCTTGCCTCTGTCTAAGGGGCGTGTTTAACTCGAATCAAGGCATCCCCTTAAACATCAGATTTGTTAGACAATGACTTCATGTAAAGTCTACCAGGGTTAATGCGTCAATGGGGTAAATGCGTCTTTTAAAAATATATTCGAATTTCAACATATTAGAACTTTTACAGCCGTCGATGGTCAAAGTATTTGGTAACCATTTTTTCAATTTAGACTGTAATAGTTCTAAAATATTCAGTTTCGGCCATATTATCAAAAGATGCATTTGCCCCGGTTGACCTTATTACGTAGGTAAATAGTTACTTATACTGTAATTAATTCTGTGATATCGGAGCGAAAAGATTCTCACAAATATCTGAGTACAACTCTATTGTTATGATGTTAGAGTGCATATTGTTTTAGAGAACCCTAAAGGCTAACCAGCTAGTTGTTGGTCCCGGTGGCTTCGACTTCCAACTCCAATTGGCCCCACTCTCAGCTCTTTACCGAGTTTACCCTCTTGCCCAGATTTGCGTTGATGCCCCCCATGACAACAGTGAAGAGACAATATTTAGTGGCAACTGCACAAGTTCACAGGCATAGATATATATATATATATTACTTCGTAAAGACAGGCCCAACGCGCACGAGTAATTACTCCAATGCGGTGGCCCGACAGTGGCAATTGCGGGCCACCGTGCCTTAGTCTTCAGCTGTCACAGTGTGTCACAGTATGTCAAGCGAATATTGTGCGGACAGGCGTATCTTTACTTTCGATATCATTGTTCACAGCTTATGACTGTTATCATAATAAATTATTAACTGATGAATAATATCATGAAGCAACAGTCTACTTACCAATTTAACTACGTAAGGTATGGCTTTAAACATTTCGGTGTGAAAATGGCTTGAACACTGTTATTTTTGCGTTAGACAAACATTGATAAAACATGACACATCTTTGAATTGTTCTGTGCTTGACGTAAGGGGCTGTCATCTGCCAAATTGTTGGTATTACATGCCAGAATTTTATTATTGTTTTGATTAGGGGAGTAACACAATGCCAGGTATCGGCATTACCTAAAGATTTTCACCAGCATTTTAAACAGAAGCGTATAAGCGCTAAGGATTTTCGACACGAGCGCAATCTAAACCCGTGACCTTTGCGCTCCGTGCAATGGTCTGAACCAACAGAGCTATCGTGGGCTTCACTCGTGGTGACGAATTTTTTAATCACTTCACTCTTATCTAATATCTAATGACGCCGTAGGAAGGTTCATCCCACTAACAGTAGGTAGTCTATGCGACTAAATGAAAATTGTATGAAACTGTTTTATAATGAGAATCATATAGGCTCGAGATGACAACGATTTCCTCCTCGTCTGATTGTGATTAGCATTAAAAGCGAAAATCCCTATTCTCCTCCATAGCATAAGGGATGATTTCCGGGCAAAAATAAACTTTCAAACTGTATTCACACCGCATCAAAATCGGTTCAGTGGTTTAAACGTGAAGAAATAACAGACAGACAGACACACTTTTGCATTTGCTACTTTTTTGTCATTGTTGCAATGATAACATTTCCTGGGTCACTGTTTAAAGGTAAAAACCCACCAAATGTGGGTAATTTTCAAAACCCTCCTTTTTTGAGCCATATTCTAAGCATGTAAGAATTCCATGTTGTATTTACCATTATTTCTAAGAAACTGTCATGTTGCCTCCTTATACTAACGACTCGATAGGGACAGAACAACAATAAATTGTCGATTGACCCAAATTCACTTGATGACTTAGAGCATTAAACCAACCGGAGTGGCAATTGACAGGCGTTCCCCTCTGCCAAATACGTATGACCAGTGGTCATACGTATTGTATGGACTGACGTTTATCTGACGTAGCTATTTTCACGTTCCGCATACATTTGACATTCCCCTCCCCCGCAAAAATCGGCAGACTTTTTATGTATAGAAAATGACACATGTGACCACTCCTGTTGGTTTAATGCTCTAAGCTTGATGACGATGACATATGAAACTTAGTACAGACACAATATAGATATCGCGGCGAATATTGATCCCTGTGACAGTAGGTCATCTCAGTACAACTTTACGTTATAAGGTTATAAATTTTATGCAGATGACAGCTGTCAAATTTTATGCAGATGACAGCTGTCATAGGGACCAAGATTCACCGCGACACGTATAGTAAATAAAACAACGGCATGAAATAAAATCATTGTTTAATTTTAATTTAACAATATTTTCATATTTACATAAGTTACTAAATTTAACGATGTCCGTTCTACGGTTGTGGTACTTTATAGATCTAAAGTGCAACTTGATTGTAGACTCCATTGACTTAAGACAACATAAGTCCCTTTCTAACAATCGACGTTTGAGCGGCAGAGTATTGCTGGTCTTGTCGCTTAAATGCAAATTATGCTATTGAAAATTAATATGGCCGCCTAGAGGGAATTCTAGCTTGGTTATCAAGATACAGAAGTAGCTAACATGTGTTTACAATTTATACTGTATTGAGCCTAAGGTCACGCTAAGGCTGTACAGAGCGAAAATCGAAATTTGAAGTTCATATCAGTCTCTATCGTACTTATACTCGAGCGATAGAGGTATTTGCATGGCTATCACAGGACCCGCGAGCTGTGACTATCCGACTCTTTCTAATAGAAGCGCCCAGAAAGAGACAGTGCCGGCATTGCAATTATTGCTCCGTCAGCGTGGCATTAACCTTACTCTTGATAGTGCATTAGTGTATATAATTTTAACCTTTTGGACGCCAGGAACACCAAAGTATTGCGTGTTGTCGTTCCCGCGGCGCCAAGAACACATTAGGTGAACTTGCGTGTCGAACTGACCTTAATCTCCAACTATGGTTCATATGCCCACTCTTGCGCAGTAAATTGGTGGCACTTTTGTGTGTAAATAATGGCGTTCAAACGGTTAAGCACTTTTCTTACCCACTTCTGTTGCTTACTGGTACTGGTAATTATTTTCATACGATTCTTGACTGGTCATTACATTATTTCATGGGACCCATAAATTTACCCGACAATTTACACGTTATCTGATTTCACACAATTTATTTTCCTAAACAATAAATAAAATCATTTTCCATTTTTTTTTCAAGCTTCGTTCCTATATCTTATTCTTAGGATCTGTTCACCATACAAACACATACGAACGACATAATATAATAGATCTTATGCTAGGATCTGTAACTTCTGATATTACCTGACACAATTTAAAAGGTATAAAAAAAACATTACAATGCATATTTAGTAGAACTTCTTTACAAGGGCTTACATTTTAATCGCATGTACAGTCAGCGTCACATAGTTAGTAGCAGCCAGAGTAGCCAAATATTTCGTAACACACCCTTATTCTTACAGTAATAAAGACGTGTACCGAAATATTTGGCTACCTTGGCTGCTACTAACTATCTGACGCTGACTGTACAATTTTAGTTCACAATAGTAAAATGTTTCGAATTTCACCCTAGTCCAGAAAATGCTACTTATATCTCACAAAAACATGTTAGACACTAATACCAATCTATTTTTGTAAAATAAAAACATACAAATTTAGCTGCGTTAAATTCCCCAACTCTAGGAATTGTATTCACTCAATCGAAAGTTTGTAATCACGTGCTATTGCAAAATAGAACTTAATGCGATTTCATTAAAGTCGAAAACGGATAGCTGTGATATTCGTATGTAGTTCGTATTAATCTCCCTAAGTCTCAGATGGTATCGAACTGGCCGGTGTGGATTCTCGTACTGACCAGATTGGACTCGAAATTATTCCGCCTGAAATAAAAAAAAATGTTACTGTCTTAGTACAGTCAACGTCATATAGTTAGTACCTAGCAGCCAAGGTAGCCAAATATTTCGGTACACGTCTTTATTACTAATAAGGGTGTGTTATGAAATATTTGGCTACTCTGGGTGCTACTAACTATATGACGCTGACTGTACATACTGTCAAGTTATCTGTCCGTTTTTCTTTCTCTTTCAGTCAGTCAAGTCATCTGTCCGTATTTCTTTCACTTTCAATCTGTCAAGTCATCTGTCCATATTTCTTTCTCTTCTAGCCTGTCAAGTCATCTGTCCGAATTTCTTTCACTTTCAGTCTGTCAAGTCATCTGTCCATATTTCTTTCTCTTCTAGCCTGTCAAGTCATCTGTCCGTATTTCTTTCACTTTCAGTCTGTCAAGTCATCTGTCCGTATTTCTTTCTCTTCTAGCCTGTCAAGTCATCTGTCCGTATTTCTTTCTCTTCTAGTTTGTCAAGTCATCTGTCCGTATTTCTTTCTCTTCTAGCCTGTCAAGTCATCTGTCCGTATTTCTTTCTCTTCTAGCCTGTCAAGTCATCTGTCCGTATTGCTTTCTCTTCTAGCCTGTCAAGACATCTGTCCGTATTTCTTTCTCTTCTAGCCTGTCAAGTCATCTGTCCATATTTCTTTCTCTTCTAGCCTGTCAAGTCATCTGTCCGTATTTCTTTCTCTTCTAGCCTGTCAAGTCATCTGTCCGTATTTCTTTCTCTTCTAGCCTGTCAAGTCATCTGTCCGTATTTCTTTCTCTTCTAGCCTGTCAAGTCATCTGTCCGTATTTCTTTCTCTTCTAGCCTGTCAAGTCGTCTGTCCATATTTCTTTCTCTTCTAGCCTGTCAAGTCATCTGTCCATATTTCTTTCTCTTCTAGCCTGTCAAGTCACCTGTCCATATTTCTTTCTCTTCTAGCCTGTCAAGTCATCTGTCCGTATTTCTTTCTCTTCTAGCCTGACAAGTCATCTGTCCGTATTTCTTTCTCTTCTAGCCTGTCAAGTCATCTGTCCGTATTTCTTTCTCTTCTAGCCTGTGAAGTCATCTGTCCGTATTTCTTTCTCTTCTAGCCTGTCAAGACATCTGTCCGTATTTCTTTCTCTTCTAGCCTGTCAAGTCATCTGTCCGTATTTCTTTCTCTTCTAGCCTGTCAAGTCATCTGTCCGTATTTCTTTCTCTTCTAGCCTGTCAAGTCATCTGTCCGTATTTCTTTCTCTTCTAGCCTGTCAAGTCATCTGTCCGTATTTCTTTCTCTTCTAGCCTGTCAAGACATCTGTCCGTATTTCTTTCTCTTCTAGCCTGTCAAGTCATCTGTCCGTATTTCTTTCTCTTCTAGCCTGTCAAGTCATCTGTCCGTATTTCTTTCTCTTCTAGCCTGTCAAGTCATCTGTCCGTATTTCTTTCTCTTCTAGCCTGTCAAGTCATCTGTCCGTATTTCTTTCTCTTCTAGCCTGTCAAGTCATCTGTCCATATTTCTTTCACTTCTAGCCTGTCAAGTCATCTGTCCATATTTCTTTCTCTTCTAGCCTGTCAAGTCATCTGTCCGTATTTCTTTCTCTTCTAGCCTGACAAGTCATCTGTCCGTATTTCTTTCTCTTCTAGCCTGTCAAGTCATCTGTCCGTATTTCTTTCTCTTCTAGCCTGTCAAGTCATCTGTCCATATTTCTTTCTCTTCTAGCCTGTCAAGTCATCTGTCCATATTTCTTTCTCTTCTAGCCTGTCAAGTCATCTGTCCATATTTCTTTCTCTTCTAGCCTGTCAAGTCATCTGTCCACATTTATTTCTCTTCTAGCCTGTCAAGTCATCTGTCCGTATTTCTTTCACTTTCAGTCTGTCAAGTCATCTGTCCATATTTCTTTCTCTTCTAGCCTGTCAAGTCATCTGTCCGTATTTCTTTCACTTTCAGTCTGTCAAGTCATCAGTCCGTATTTCTTTCTCTTTTAGCCTGTCAAGTCATCTGTCCGTATTTCTTTCTCTTCTAGCCTGTCAAGTCATCTGTCCATATTTCTTTCTCTTCTAGCCTGTCAAGTCATCTGTCCATATTTCTTTCTCTTCTAGCCTGTCAAGTCATCTGTCCGTATTTCTTTCTCTTCTAGCCTGTCAAGTCATCTGTCCGTATTTCTTTCTCTTCTAGCCTGTCAAGACATCTGTCCGTATTTCTTTCTCTTCTAGCCTGTCAAGTCATCTGTCCGTATTTCTTTCTCTTCTAGCCTGTCAAGTCATCTGTCCGTATTTCTTTCTCTTCTAGCCTGTCAAATCATCTGTCCGTATTTCTTTCTCTTCTAGCCTGTCAAGTCATCTGTCCATATTTCTTTCTCTTCTAGCCTGTCAAGTCATCTGTCCATATTTCTTTCTCTTCTAGCCTGTCAAGTCATCTGTCCGTATTTCTTTCTCTTCTAGCCTGTCAAGTCATCTGTCCGTATTTCTTTCTCTTCTAGCCTGTCAAGACATCTGTCCGTATTTCTTTCTCTTCTAGCCTGTCAAGTCATCTGTCCGTATTTCTTTCTCTTCTAGCCTGTCAAGTCATCTGTCCGTATTTCTTTCTCTTCTAGTTTGTCAAGTCATCTGTCCGTATTTCTTTCTCTTCTAGCCTGTCAAGTCATCTGTCCGTATTTCTTTCTCTTCTAGCCTGTCAAGTCATCTGTCCGTATTGCTTTCTCTTCTAGCCTGTCAAGTCATCTGTCCGTATTTCTTTCTCTTCTAGCCTGTCAAGACATCTGTCCGTATTTCTTTCTCTTCTAGCCTGTCAAGTCATCTGTCCGTATTTCTTTCTCTTCTAGCCTGTCAAGACATCTGTCCGTATTTCTTTCTCTTCTAGCCTGTCAAGACATCTGTCCGTATTTCTTTCTCTTCTAGCCTGTCAAGTCATCTGTCCGTATTTCTTTCTCTTCTAGTTTGTCAAGTCATCTGTCCGTATTTCTTTCTCTTCTAGCCTGTCAAGTCATCTGTCCGTATTTCTTTCTCTTCTAGCCTGTCAAGTCATCTGTCCGTATTTCTTTCTCTTCTAGCCTGTCAAGTCATCTGTCCGTATTGCTTTCTCTTCTAGCCTGTCAAGTCATCTGTCCGTATTTCTTTCTCTTCTAGCCTGTCAAGACATCTGTCCGTATTTCTTTCTCTTCTAGCCTGTCAAGACATCTGTCCGTATTTCTTTCTCTTCTAGCCTGTCAAGTCATCTGTCCGTATTTCTTTCTCTTCTAGCCTGTCAAGTCATCTGTCCGTATTTCTTTCTCTTCTAGTTTGTCAAGTCATCTGTCCGTATTTCTTTCTCTTCTAGCCTGTCAAGTCATCTGTCCGTATTTCTTTCTCTTCTAGCCTGTCAAGTCATCTGTCCGTATTTCTATCTCTTCTAGCCTGTCAAGTCATCTGTCCGTATTTCTTTCTCTTCTAGCCTGTCAAGTCATCTGTCCGTATTTCTTTCTCTTCTAGCCTGTCAAGTCATCTGTCCGTATTTCTTTCTCTTCTAGCCTGTCAAGTCATCTGTCCGTATTTCTTTCTCTTCTAGCCTGTCAAGTCATCTGTCCGTATTTCTTTCTCTTCTAGTTTGTCAAGTCATCTGTCCGTATTTCTTTCTCTTCTAGCCTGTCAAGTCATCTGTCCGTATTTCTTTCTCTTCTAGCCTGTCAAGTCATCTGTCCAAATTTCTTTCTCTTCTAGCCTGTCAAGTCATCTGTCCGTATTTCTTTCTCTTCTAACCTGTCAAGTCATCTGTCCGTATTTCTTTCTCTTCTAGCCTGTCAAGTCATCTGTCCGTATTTCTTTCTCTTCTAGCCTGTCAAGTCATCTGTTCGTATTTCTTTCTCTTCTAGCCTGTCAAGTCATCTGTCCGTATTTCTTTCTCTTCTAGCCTGTCAAGTCATCTGTCCGTATTTCTTTCTCTTCTAGCCTGTCAAGTCATCTGTCCGTATTTCTTTCTCTTCTAGTTTGTCAAGTCATCTGTCCGTATTTCTTTCTCTTCTAGCTTGTCAAGTCATCTGTCCGTATTTCTTTCTCTTCTAGCCTGTCAAGTCATCTGTCCATATTTCTTTCTCTTCTAGCCTGTCAAGTCATCTGTCCATATTTCTTTCTCTTCTAGCCTGTCAAGTCATCTGTCCGTATTTCTTTCTCTTCTAGCCTGACAAGTCATCTGTCCGTATTTCTTTCTCTTCTAGCCTGTCAAGTCATCTGTCCGTATTTCTTTCTCTTCTAGCCTGTCAAGTCATCTGTCCGTATTTCTTTCTCTTCTAGCCTGTCAATTCATCTGTCCATATTTCTTTCTCTTCTAGCCTGTCAAGTCATCTGTCCGTATTTCTTTCTCTTCTAGCCTGTCAAGTCATCTGTCCGTATTTCTTTCTCTATCAGCCTATCAAGTCGTCAGTCCGTATTTCTTTCTCCTTCACTCCGTCAAGTCGTGACCAAGTTACAGATACGTAGGTACCTGGTGTCTCGGTGTGTACAGGTGGCTACAGGTAGAGCAGGCCCGAGACGGAGGCGTGCGCCATGACGGCCTCGGCGGCTTGCCGGATCTCGAGGTGGTGGCGCGCCGAGTCCAGCCACGGGACTGCGGCCGCGCGCGGCGCACCCTGAATACAATAGAATAGAGCTGTAGACGCTAAAATGAATAATAGTTGACATTTTAATCAGTGTCCAAATTTTTTGTAGGCATTTGGTATCACTAATAGACTCCATGTCTGAAAAAAGAACTGGCAGGTATTTTTTAATTATAAATTGTCTATCCCAAAAGAATTATCCATACAGCGTGGTTACTGGGCATTCAGTGCCGCGCGGAGCGGGGCGGGGCCGAGGGAGGGGAGGCGTGCCGCGCGCAAACCTTACTACCCGCTGAGGTGCGCGCGCGGTAAGGTTTTTTTGGGATAACTATAAGCAGCAATTACGAATTTTTTTGTACCGTATAATATGAAACAAAAAAAACGTATTTAATAATTTTGCTGAAGAATCTTATACTTGAATTTGGACACTGATTAAAATGACAACCTGTATTTACTCGAAAAAGGATTAAAAATGTAGTCTAATCGAGAAAAAAGGTTAAACACTAGGTTAAATAATCACGAAGTTATGTGTCCAAAGTTTTAAGAAGGGGTATATTGCCGGTATACTCTTGCTTGCCAGAATTTCATTTGCCCGAATTTTATCTGCCATAATATACAACTGCCATAATGTTGTTTTCTATAATTTCGTATGCCATACTCATTGTTTACCATAATAATTATATGCCAGAATCTTTGTTTTCCATAATATCAATATCAATAATCTCATTTTCCATAATCATTGTAATCCATAACTATCACATGCCATAATATCATTTGCCATCCATCTCAACATCCATAATATTCTTATGTGATAAAGTGGGTACATATTGCAGTCTAATATAAAAAACGATTATCTCGAACCTATCCGCGATCCAAGTCGGTTTTGCCACTAAGTAAAAATGAACTTTTCTCTGAGATTACCTAATGCCAAGATAGTGTTGTATCTTAGGCAGTAGGGAACAGGGGCTTAGTGGCAAAACCGACTCGGATCGCGGATAGGTTAGAAGACGGAAGCGGGAGCTTTGCTCCCGCTTTCGTCTTCGAGGTTATTTTTTTTATAAAAGAGCGGAAAAACCAGCAAATTAACAAAGATGAATCCGAATGCATGTTTAGCGTTATGGCGTTTAAATATTCTATTAAATAATATTATTGGAAACAATAATCTGGAATACAATACGTATGGCATTCGTATCTTATGACATCCAATATTCGGGTAAACAAGAGTATGTCAATTAACTATTATGGTAAACGAAACATTCGGGCAAATGAAATTCGAGCAAGCGAAGTTCGGGCAAATGATTATTATAGTATATGAATGTCGGGCAAACAATAGACAACCTATATTGCCTTCATGTCAAAATAAAAAAATATTCTGCAAATAGGCCACAAGGACACGACTTTTACATGTCAAACGATAATTTACAATAAAATTATAACAATCTTACACAATAATAATTAAAAAAATGCAGATTAAGGACCGATATAAACGGTTAACAAACTAAATGTCACTTAGTTAATGCCCAGGTCACACTACCGAGAAATGCCAGTAATTATCGCGATAATCGTAGTGTGGCCACACGATTAACGTCCATTATCGCGACAATTAATGGCATTTCTCATTAGTGTGGCCCGGGCATAATGGAAACAAAGTAAAACAGCGAAATGATTTTACAGCAGGCACTTCTCGGTTCCAGCCGAATAATGTCTGATAAAGTTGTCAAATATGTAAGATATACTTATTAACTCATACATGAGAGGAGGCCTGTGCCCAGCAGTGGGACGTATATAGGCTGATGATGTGTGTGTGTGTGTGTGTATTAACCATATTAAAAATATAATATATACCGTGGAGAAACCTACATACGTCGGCGAAGAAATTCAAAAGGCAAGAAATTGAAGTCCGCAACTCGCACTGGGCCAGCGTGGGGACAACAGCCCGTTCCCTCTCATCAGTGTGAGAAGACCTGGGCCATGCAATGGGACGTATATACGCAGTTTTTTTAAATTATGTACCTGTAGCAGATTCACATAGCGCAGGGCCGCCGGCAGGTTGCCGTGGTCCATGTGGTACCTAGGGACATTAACATATTTGAGCCATAAAACAAATAATAATAAAATAAAAAATTAAACAATACTACATTACTACAAGGCCGAGGCTAACGGGTTGACGGCCGAGTACATAAAGACGGCCGAGAATAGCGAGGCTTTTCACGTTTAGGTATGTATTGTGATTTTCTCAAACATGCAATGAAATAAATTTAAAAAACTTCAAGAACAAACTTTAATTTTCATGGCTGAACGCCGTGATCCTGTGCCAAAAATTGTTGAATGGAAATTATGGCGTATATGACATTGAACTTTAGTGCAATCAATTACGTTACCTTTTTCCATGTGCAAGTAATCATTATAGTATTTTGCAATTGAGTAACTAATGAGCTCTTGATGCCTATGAAGCTAAAGGTATCTAATAACAGACATATATATACCTCATGTCATTGTACATGCAAAGTTTCGTTACAATCCAACACGTAGTTTTAAAATGAGAACGAAACTCCATTTGTATGGGAAGGTGAAATTCGGCCGAGCTTACTGCGGACTCGTATATTTATCTACACGATGATTCGTAATTCGTGATCAGGAGTCAATTTTACTAATTCTGCAATTACCATTAATTGATACCAAACACGATTAACTCGAAGTTACCTAAAACACGCGTTCTTTTTTTTCTGAATAAAACTAAATAAGGAATCACTTTATAATTCAAAATCATTGTCATCCTAGCGGTAGTTTGCAAAATTTGACGTATCTACTTAACTTCAAGAAATGTAGGGTGACCAAACATTCAGTGGATATTAGTGTTAACATTATCATTTAATTAACTAAACAGTGATTTAATTGCATGAGACCTCATCCATTAAAATCAGTTTTGGATGTTTATCAATATTTTTCGACTCCTGATCACGGATTAAGAATCATCCTGTATACATTGTGTGGCCTGTAACAGGGGCAAATATTTAAAAGGAGAGAGCTTAGAGCATCTGAAGTAAGCCCTTGTGTCCAATTTTTTTTTTTATATGGGGTCATGTTTACCTAAAGTTATGACCTCCAAGTAATGTACCACGAGATCATAGCACAGCAGTCAATGCAGATTTTGAGGTAACATCGTGTACTGAGTCATAATAGTTTTCGCATTTTAGTTTTTAAAAGATATTTTTGGGATTTTTTTATTGTTTTTTATCTTTTTAGTGTTTTTTAAATAAAAAAAACTACCTGTGTCACCCCAGAAGAGTAAACAATACACGTGAACTTGCTTTAAAGAAAAAAAAGAAAAAAAAACTTTATAATTTTCAATTAAAATGACCTAGAAGTAAGTCCTCACACGCCCAATAGTCTACCGTTTAATTTTTTGCCCCTGTTTCAGGCCACACCCTGTATACCTAGTTTGACGGTGTAACCCTAGCTTTATGTAATACTGAACTTACCTCGCTCTCTGAATGATGTCGAACGTGTCTAGTTTAGCGAAATCTGTCGGTAGATTGTCTAGCTCGTCTTGTGGTATTTCAGCTAGCTGCAACATACATTATTATTATTTTTTAAGCCAAATAGTTACACGTTAGCCTAGTGGGTAGTGACGCTGCCTACGAAGCTGAAGGTCCTGGGTTCGAATCCCGGTAAGGGCAAGTATTTTTGTGATGATTTGTTTCTGAGACTTGGGTGTTTTCTATGTACCTATTTAAGTATTTCTCTCTGTTAAAAATATCGTCGTCTAGTACCCATAACACAGGCCTTATTGAGCTTACAATGGGACTAGGTCGATTTGTGTAAGATTCTCCCTTAATATTTATTTATGAAACAAAAAATACACATCAGTTTGTTGGCGACTACACTCTTTACACTTAGAAGATCCATACAAAGAGGCGTCAAACTTGACAAGAAGACACACATTTGGTGATTTAAAAAGACTCAGAAAATAGGAATGTCATAAACCTAACCTAAATTAATCGGTTCTACAGAATGACCTTTTAGCTGAACCTAAAAAGTTAACGGTTTCTGAGTAACAGAAATTCGATGAAACGAAAATTCGGCGAAACCACGCATTCGGTGAAACGTTTGTCGGTGAAATAAGTGGATTATTATAGCTGTTTCTAACTTTCCAGATTCATCTTGTCCTCTTTGTCGAATCGAAAGGATAATTATCAATGATAAATATCATGATAATTATGTTGATAATAACAGATGGATAATTATCGATTGATAATAACAAAAAATTGCGCTCGTGAAAGTGAACTGTATTCGAAGTATTCGAACGTGTATTTCCGCACTTGTGTCTATCCGAACGCACAAAGTGTCAGCGTGACGTGCCGCGCCGTGGGGATTCCCTTTACAAGAAGATTGAGTTCGGATTATGCAAAGTTCAGCGAACTCGAGTGGCAATGGTTCTTATATTAGTGATAATTATCTTGATAATTTCGAACCCTGAGGCTAGGCTAGAGGGGGTGTCAAAAATCGTCAAAAAACCGATGACTTAATATATAATTAAACATAGAATTGTATGGCTAATTTTCGTGTCACAACGGAACTATATAACTAGGCTATCAATTAACTAGGCTAATTACTGGTCAAGAACCTGGTCCTCACCCATATATGGACAAGCCCTTATAGACTAGCTTCTGCCCACGACTCCGTCCGCGTGGAATTCGGTTATATTATATCGTAGCTCCATACAATCCTTCACCCCCCATTTCACCCTTTTAGGGGGTGATTTCCGGGATAAAAACTATCCCATGTCCTTTCCCAGGACTCAAACTATCTCTAAACCAAGTTTCATCCAAATCGGTGCAGCGGTTAAGGCGTGAAGAGGTAACAGACAGACACGCTTTCGCATTTATAATATTAGTATGGATGAGTTACCTTAGGGAACAATAGTTTGGACTGCAGCCAGGAAAGGAAGTAGACCGGCAGCGAGGCACCGCTACGACCAACGAGGGCCACTTTAACCGCGTTTTGCTCCATCTGACAGACATACATACACTTTTAAATTCAGGGTATCGTGATTTGATACAAACGTTTTTCGAACTTTATTTCTTTATTAGGAGAACCACCAGATATATTCTCACAATAACATTGACAGGTGGTTACAAAGTGCCAATTATAGGAACTCACAGCAGCGACGTGCACACCCTTTCCCAGAAAAAAGCCTTTGAACGGGTTAGTCGTTCGTTTAATAGCCCAAATCACTTGCTGTCCTTTATTGATTGAAAACTCATTCATTTAACTTAGCCGTATGAAGGGGTTTCCCTTGCGGGGCGCTACCGCTACTTATAGAAAAACCCTTTCGAAAGGCTTTTTTTAAGCGCTTTTTAAAGGGTTGAATCGCTTCCTCGTGTTGAATACCCATTCATTGAGCTTTGAAAGCCAAATGAATGGGTATAATACCATCGCCTTTGGTAAGCAAACCCTTTCAAAAACCCTTTGTAGGGGATACCGTATTGGAGCGCTTTAATAGCCAAATGAATGGGTTTTTGGGAGCACCGGCTTTGGTAAGCAAAGCATTACGAAAAACCCTTTCAAAAACCCTCGAAGGGGATACCGGGCGGGTCCCTGTCACAGTTCATGTAGTACGCTACATAAAGAACTGTGCGTTACAATTGACAACATTTAATTTTTTTAAGTGGTCCATTATACGATTTAGTTCGATAGAAAATGAAATTTTAATATATACGTGTTTTTTATTTCTCCCTAAATGTTTATTTTCATTCAAAAATATCAAAATTAAAAGTAGTGAATTCCAATAGGTCGTAAGTAAAATATCACGTCATTATTATGTCTCTCTATGGCACCTGTCCACATCTTTCACTAACAGACGTAGGAATGACGTCACGCACGGGGTATACCGCGTTTTACAGATTTTAGTGATTTTCTCCGAAACGAGTAAGAATTAAAATGGGAAAACCGCTTTATTACGTTCAGATAAGATAATTACCGAAATGGTTTTCGATACATATTTTGAAATGTTGTCAATTAAAGCTACTGTAGCCTAGTGGTCTGCTGTCAAGCGGCGGTCGTGGGTTCTAATCCCCGCTCATACCAATGAGTTTTTCGGACCTTATGTACGAAAATAACCGTTAGCTTTTCGGTGTAGCAAAGGGAAGTGAGGGGTTAGAAAGAGACAAAAATTATCCTATGTCACTCTCCATCCCTTCAACTATCTCCACTTAAAAAATCACGTCTATTCGTCGCTCCGTTTTGCCGTGAAAGATGGACAAACAAACACACATACACTTTCTCATTTATAATATTAGTATGGATATGGATAGAAAATAGGTATAGCCTTTCCATCAGTTGATGAATCAGGCCCCTATTTCACCAACTTGACAATAGGCATGATGACACATTTTGAAAAACTGTTCTATACTGTTTAGAAACATTTATTATGTACAACGAATAAGATTTTTCAACAGAATATAACAGTTAAGTAGGAAAAAAATGCATTTTAGTTTTTAAATTTCAAACTGGCGCTAAAACTCTTGTCAGTGTCATGGCGTCCCGAGTGACGTCACGTTTGTATAAACAGAACGCAAACTTTTTTGGCTACCTAGATGCTCCAAGTCTTGAGCGGCCGTGCGAGCGAGAAAGCGGAGACAATTACATATGAAGACCTGTCAGATAACATGGTTCTATCCCTGTCTTACTATTCGTTCAGTACGTAAGTTTCCTCTGTAATCTGTGGTAATGGCCGTTATGGGTATTTGTTTATACAAGTGTGACGTCATGCGCTCTGATTGGTTTTTAACATATCATGGCGGGCGTCCGTATTTTTCGGTTTGATTTTATCAAAATAAACAATAATCTCTCACTTAATAAAAAAATATGAGCATTTTTCGAATTCTATGATTAAAATGACACCAAGAAAATACCATATTTTAGTGATTTTCAATTACTGTCATCATACCTATTGACGTTGTCAGGTGACAATTGTCAAGTTGGTGAAATAGGGGTCAGCTGTCAACACTACAAATTGGTCTTACCAAGTCGAACCTGTCACGCAGGGTCTTCTCCGTGATGATGCCCTTGTCACGCACTTCCTTGGGAATACCTTTCATGACCGTTTGGACTAGCTTATCGTCTTTGCCTGAAACAAGATGAAACGTTAAGAGTCCGCAGCAAGCTCGGCCGAATCTTACCTTCCCACACGAACGGAGTTTCGGTCTCATTTTAAAACTACGTGTAAGTTTGTTTATGTAGCTTCAGATACCATAGTAAAAAAATACAGCGAATTTAAGTCTTTTATAATTACCCCCCCTGTTATGTACTTTGTCAATAGGTGCACTTTCCTAGAATGTGCACTTTCGCAGAAGGTATATTTTCCCGGGAAGTACACTTAAGGGGAAGGGGTGTGTGTGCGTTTGCGTGTTTGTGTGTGAAGAAAGTGTCTAAAAAATAAATGTGCACCTTTTGAGAAAGTGTCCTAAATGGGAAAGTGTACATTTTGGAAAAGCGTGCGTTTTGGAAAAGTGCACTGTTGGAAAAAGTTCACGTTCAGGAAAAGTTTCCAAATTGGGAAAGTGCACATTCTGGGAGTGTACATTTTTGCGGAAAGTGCACATTTCGGGAAACTGTGTTTTACGAGCTTAAAGGTCTGTGCCCACTAGACCGTGTCATACCATGACCGTAACCGTACCGTCACATGCGAGAAAATATTTGTATGAAGCATTATGAGAGACGCCCGGTAGACCGTTCCAGCACCGCCACTTTTCAATATAAAGAAAAAAATTAGCTTGACACATTCATAGTACGGTCATGGTATGATACGGTGTAATGGGTAGAGACCTTAACTCGTCCTTAAAGGCAGGTTTAGGCAGGTTCAGTGACTGACTTCGAATTCGAGATAAGTCAGCGCTGACCCGAGAAAAGCCAATGTAAATTGATCTGAAGCCAGTACAGCGGTGGGGGGTCAGCGCAGACTTGTTTATTCGCACATGAATATTTTGAGGTCAGTCGATACTGACTTGTGCACTGACCCTGTCTAAGCCTGCCTTAACAGGATAATAACTTGAGTTGGGATGTTTGGTGGCATTGGGGTGAACAAAGAGCAATGGAGACGTTGTTATATATTTTTGATTGAATGAATAAATGATAGAAAAACCAATAATGTTCAATTAAAATTATTGGTTTCATACAAGTAAATTTTTTCATAAATGGATTTTTCACAAGTCGAGAAACCATATAACGCCAGCTAATATGGAACAAATTGCCATACTGCTTTTCATAATCTTGACAACCGCTTAAAATCAGAAGAAGTTAATATGCAAGATTTTGAAACTTTAATTCCAGTTGCAAGCTGTTCAAGCTCTTGAGCACATAAACATTTTAGCAAACAAGTAAAATTTATTTCAATGTTATATTATAAAATCATCATTGTAATTTACAGTATTGCATTGCAGCTGTCGACAAAATTTATTTAAAACATGTAACTAGTAAAATATGAGATGTATCAACAAACCTAAATTATTTACTCTATACACATTCATACAATAAACCGCAAAGGTGATATATTATTGGCCGGTACTGTAAAATAGATTTTTCGCTCAGTTATTCATTTATTCAAATAAAAAAATATACAACAGCGACTCCACTGCATTACCTGTGCTAATCTGCCACCAGACTCCTAACCCTGATAATAACTCACCGGCCTTCTCCAGAGCCTGCAGTTCCCGGTCGACGGAGACGAGCTGCGCGGGGCGCCGCGTCGCCGCGAGGAGAGCCTCGGCCGCCGCCCAGAGCGACTGAGAGCGACGCGCTTCCGCTTCCGCTTTCGATCGCTCTGACAAACAACATTATACATAATGTACGATTCCCACCGAACGGGTCGGGCCGGCGCGCATTCTTTTACATGCAAAGGAATTTGAACCGTCTATACAGCAGACACAATTCATATTTGATTATAATCTCTCAGCAAATATGAAATGTAACTACTGTATCGTCGCATGCCAGGACCACTAGGGTACAGCGAACGAAAAAAACATACAAGGCGAGCTCCTTACAAGGGTCTATATCGGGTGGCATAAAATTGTTGGTCCTACTATTTTGTCGCATACCAACTTTATGCCGAATAACGTATGGCATAAACATTGTTGAGCAAATTTTTTATTTGCCTAAATTGTTGTCCGTAATATCGATTGTCCGAAATATTTATTATACGAATGTGTCGAAGTTTTTTTTTTAGAATGATTGATGTGCATAACTTTGATGTTACTAATATTTAATGTTCTAAAAATGTTCTAAAATATTTCTGCTCTGAGGGACAAAAGGCAACTAACAAACCTATCTAATTGATCTAGATGAAGGTTGGCTCTGCTGAAAATTGCCTAATACTTGAATAACCTATGAGCCGCCCTCATGTTAACGGAGCCCCGCTTCGCGGGGCCCCTATTTCTGCTTTGAGGGACAATAGGCAACTAACGAACCTATCTAATTAATCTAAATGCAGGTTGGCTGTACAGAGAATTGCGTATTACTTGAATAACTTATGGCCCGCCCTCATGTCGACGGAGCCCCGCTTCGCGGGGCCCCCATTTCTGCTGTGAGGGACGAAAGGCAACTAACGAACCTATCTAATTAATTTAAATTTAGGTTGGCTCGGCTAGGAATTGCCTTTTACTTGAATAACTTACGACCCGCCCTCATGTCGACGGAGCCCCGCTTCGCGGGGCCCCTATTTCTGCTCTGAGGGACAAAAGGCAACTAACGAACCTATCTTATTTATCTAGATGTAGGTCGGGTCTGCTCAGAGTTTAAAAATAGTATAAAATTTACGAAAAAAATAGTATATATAAAATAAAATCTCCAAATCTAGGAATAAAGCTAAAGCTACCTGGACTATAATTAATAAAAAAACTCGAGAACAAAGACCCCGAGACAGCTCTTTATGCATAAAACTTAACGATAGTACTTTTAAATCTGATAATGATGTTGCAAGAGCCTTCGAATATTTCTTCTCAAATATAGCTGTCATGACTACTAAACAATTAAATTCAAATGCCGGTGTCGCCGAGTCTCTACTTGTTTCCAGTGTTAATGAGGGCCAAACCCCTTTTAATTTTAGTTATGTTACCCCTCAGGAAATTATGAAACATTTCAAAGAACTTAACGTTAAGAAAACTAAAGATTTATGGGGTGTTTCAACTGACCTTCTTAAATCAATTATTCAATTCATTTCACCCCATTTAGCTTTTATTTTTAATAAATGTGTCGATAAAGGTCAGTTTCCCGACTTAATGAAATGGAGTAAAATCATACCACTTTTTAAGTCTGGTGTAAAGAGTGATCCATCAAACTTTAGACCTATTTCAATATTACCAGCGCTAAGTAAAATCTTTGAAAAAATAATGTTTCAACAGCTGTTATCACATTTCAATACACAAGGGCTGTTACATGAGAAACAATTTGGGTTCACTAAAGGCAGGTCTACTACAGATGCGGGTGTGGCTCTCATCAAACACATATTTGATGCTTGGGAAAAGAAACAGGACGCAGTGGGTATTTTCTGTGATTTATCTAAGGCATTTGATTGTGTCGAACATCAAACTTTACTTAGAAAATTGAGGCATTATGGTTCCTCAGGATAGTGCCTTAAGCCTTGTAGAATCATACTTATCTGGTCGTACTCAAAACGTTAGTATCAATGGTACTAACTCATCTGGCGCCCTTCTTCAAATGGGAGTGCCCCAGGGCTCAATATTGGGTCCATTGCTGTTCTTGATTTATATAAACGACCTGCCTTACTTCATTTCTGGACTTTGTGAGATAGTGTTGTTTGCTGAAGACACCTCTTTAATTTTCAAAGTAGATAGGCGTAAAGAGATGGCCGTTGAGGTAAACAACACTCTTTCTAAAGTATTGAATTGGTTCACTGCAAACAACCTTTTGCTAAATTCAAAGAAAACAAAATTTGTCAAATTCAGTTTACCGAACGTAAGACAGGTTGATACTTGTATTAAAATAAATAATGAGCCAATAGAACTAGTAAACTCTACTACCTTTCTTGGAATTACTATAGATTCTAAATTGCAATGGGGACCCCATATTGCGGCCCTGGCAAGTAGACTTAGTTCGGCTGCATATGCGATTACTAAAATAAGGAACATTACTGACGTTGAAACGGCGAGGTTAGTTTATTTTGTATATTTTCATAGTGTTATGTCATACGGCCTATTGTTGTGGGGCACCGCTGCTGATATTCAAACTATTTCTGTACTTCAAAAAAGAGCGATTCGTGCCATATACAACCTTAGGCCACGTGATTCACTGCGGAATCTATTTAAAGAAATTAACATATTAACAGTTGCATCTCAGTATATATTTGAATGCATTATGTTTGTGCGCAAATACTACACCAGTTTCCCAAAAAATTCTGACTGTCATAGTTTTAACACCAGAAATAAACATAAGCTTGCCGTTCCATGCCTCAGACTACGTAAGACCAGTAATTCATTTGTAGGTTTAAGTATAAAATTATTTAATAAGTTGCCACAGGATTTAATGGACTTGACTCTACATAAATTTAAAGCGTTTGTCAAAAATTGCCTAATCAAAAAGGCCTACTATAAAATAGAAGATTATATTCATGACAAAACTGCGTGGACAGAATAGCCAGGAAATGCCAGGTACAGTCCAGGAAATATTTTTATTTTAAGATTTTATTTTTAATTGTTTAGTTATTTATATTATTTTTTTGACAATATGAGACCCTTTACATCTCCTTGACATTTACACTTTAATAATGAGCTTTAGTTTACCTCATTCAAATATTTTTTTTTTTTTGACACCTAGAGACCTACATCTCTAGTAAAAATAAGCCTAGATATATAAGTATTGTAAATTGACATTCAAAAGCGCCTAATGGGCCCACTTGGAGAATAAATGATTATTTTATTTTTATTTTATAGGGGGTGTAATTTTAGCTAATTTAATATTAGGCAAAATAATTACTATGACAATAAAAATTAGGACTATTACTTTTTAGGTAATGCGATGTTCCAGTAATCCATATTAGGATAGATAGATAGATAGATAGATAACTTATTTAGAGGATAAACATACTTTAGAACTTTTGAATGTGTATGCGCAAAAATGAAAAGGCTAAATAAGTGGTATGCCACTCAACATTATGCCAAACATTCTCGGCCAAACTTTTTAGGACAACCAACATTCTGCGAAACGACAGGCACCCTCCTTACAAATTTCTACCCAAATGTGTGCCTAAGACCCGGTATGCGCATGGTCAACCGCACATCCAATCACAGCTACCCAAAATATCTGCCTATTTCTTGTTATTAGTGACAACGAAACTGAATAATTGTTGAATGGTTACATGCAACAAGAAGCTATTTAGTTGTCATAACGTTCGTGTAAAATTTTTAATTTAAGAAATATTTTTTTTATCTTAGTTACCTACTATAAGTACAAAAAATAACTGCCTTGGTTTCTACGATGATGGCTATATCGGCAATGATGGATTCAACTAAAGATTCTATCCTATTGTTAAACTAGTACCTTTATTATTTGGAGGTTATACAACGTGCTCCTGAAGAACCCGCATAACTTTACCAGCGTATTCCTGATCATGTTTAGAAAATAAAATGTCGTATAATGTTTGCTGAACTCAGCTTAGTATTCGAGTTTTGAATAATTTTAGATTTACAGTTCATAGTAATTAGCATTCAATCAGTAGTCACAACTACGCATTGAATCGAAAGAGGTGGTTCGAAAACGTGAATGCTGAGAATCGCCTAGTGTGTGGCAAGCCCTAAATCATGAAGAGTTCCGATTGCACTCATGTAAATCCTGCTTTGCTTTATTTAATGGAAAGAGATAACAATAATAAACGTTGCCAGCTCATCCTAAGGCATTGTTCTACTGGTGAAGCAAATTGATTTATTTATTATGCATGGAAACTTAAAAAAAGTTTAAATTCATATTTTGACCTGGGTTCATACAATTTTTTTAATTCGTTATGACCGGTATACGCTGGCAAAGTTATGCGGGTTCCTCAGGAGCACGTTGTATTTGTAACCAAGTTTCTTGAAAACGGCACCAACGATTTCGACGAAATTTGCAATTTAAGAGTTTATGGGGTGAAAAAAATATCATAGCTGGGTCTCATATCCGGCAAAATTAGTTTGCTCTATTTTCACTCGAGTGGGGCTCGTTCGCCCAGGTACTAGTTAAATAAAAATATAAATTTATTAATTCTGTGTTTAACTTATAAAAAAATATTTACGTCTGTTGGCATGATACCATCCCTGTACAAAATGTGATCATAACAATAAAATCGAAATAATATGTTTATTGCTTTACTTACTTGTGAAAAATGATTCCATCTTTTTTGTTGTGCTTGTCCAAACGACTCACACGCCATTTTATAGCACAAGGCATATTTATGGAAATGAAACATTTGGTTCATTTGACAGTTTCTCACGGCTGCCTGTCATCGTTCTGACGCCCCGCCTACCATGGTGCTAGTCAGGATTCTATGCTTTTTTCGATCGCTGCTGGGCTACCATGTACAGTCACGAGCTTTAATTTAGGACCCACCTAAAGCTGAATATCGTGTAGCAAACTTACGCTATTTAGAGCTAATATTTTAACGCAATGTCAATGTCATAATGTTTACCATCGATAACTTTACGTTTCTAGGGGCAACCGTGCAATTACGTCAACTGGAGCGAGGGCAAACGATCATTTCCGATTAATTGTTACTTGGGTAAGCGGGATTTTTGTCCTGTCTTCTATCTGTTTTCTTCACTGACACTGACACTAGGGCGTGCAGTACCGGGACCGGTTCCAAGATTTTCATTTCCCGGTTCTGGGTTGGGGCCGGTACCGGGATTCCCGGTTCTCCCGGTTCTTTATGCTTAGCTGATTTATTTTCATAGTTTTTTTTCTTTATTACATAATTTAACTGACAATCGTGTAAGTAACTCCAATGACATTGAAAAAGAAATCGTTAGAATAATTTGGAAAATGTTATAGGGAAAAAATTATAAATATGTTTTAGTAATAAAACACTTTAATCAGTCTTCACCCTTAATTCACTGTATGCGGTAGTCGGTTTTTTTGTAAAATACATCCGACGAAGCCTGAGATTTGCTGAGAAGTTTTCCAATCTTGACCATCAAACTGCAACTATCAGCATCAGTCGTTTCTGCGATAATGTCGGTTTCTAAATACACACCGATATTTTCAAGTTTTTGTCGAATCTGTTCAATAAACTTTTTTGCGGGTAATGAGCCGTAGACCCTTATAAGGCCCACATTTTTAAATTTGAAGGGGCCACTGAGTGATAGTAAATGCAAGTTTAAAATTATATCTCTGCGGTTTTTCCTTCAGGAATACTCATCAAACGAAATTGCAAACTTTTCATGTTCACTTTTTAGTTTGTTAAGTTCCCTCTTTATGTCATCTTGTTTTTCTTTGTGGTGTTGCTTGTAAAATAACTTCTCTGATTGAGTTTTTAGACCTGGGAATCTAGTTGCCCGTTTTTTCTAAAACCTGTCTACTTAATATATGTAGAGTTTGCTAATTTATGAAAAGGAATTGAATTCCAATGCGACCATGCGGCATATTCTAGTTGCGATCTTGCAACGCCGCACATCACGCTTCACACTTCTTACGATTCACGACAAATGCGACGTTGCCGTTGCGTTACATTTACTGATAATATCAATTTATATTTGAAGTTACGGAAGGAACCGGAAGAACCGGGACTCGGTGCTCGGTACCGGTTCTTTGGATTCCAAATAAATCCCGGGATTTCCCGGGAAAATGAGAACCGGTATTTCCCGGGAGCAGGCCCTAACTGACACGACATATGTTCGTAATTAGAAAACCGTAGTGATAGCGTTTGGCAAAGAGGTTATCATTTCAAGGGTCGATTCGATAAGACATTATATGTCTTAACTTGACATCCGTCAGTATCAAAGTAAAATTTCGAGCTTATTGCACTATGAATGTTCTAACAACATTTAATGGAAATGGGTCCCAAATTTAAGCTCGTGACTGTACATATTATAGAATTAACTTAAACTTAAGAAAATACCTTCTTGTATGCAGTGGTGACGTATTCAAGTAGACATCAAATTGTCTACACAAACATAGCAAATGCCTTTTCGAACTCGTCACCCCTACAAGCAAGTTGGCCTTTACTTAAGGGGCTACCCGAGGTTTTCATCGATTTTTGACAAGTTTTGAATCATATCTCCTACTTTTGCACTACAGATAGAATTATAAGTCAAACGGCTATCGGTTCTTCAATCTATTTTTGTCTACGGGACTTTGAAAGAAATGAATACTTAAAAAACACTTAAGTATTTCGTATCTCTATTGACGTGAAAAATCTAACATATATACGAAATCTACATATTTGGGTTCGTCTATGACGTCTCTAAAAACGTTTGTGTTTTCATTTTAAACTAATTAACACAAAAGTTATGGCCAGAAAACCAGTTTTTTGGCCTAAAATTGTTCAACTTTTTTGCCAAATATCTCGAAAACAATGCACTTTGAAGTAAATATGAGATACTATATTGCTTAAAGCCGTTATTGTTAATACAATAAGCTATGAAAAAAAAAAGAAAAATAAGAGATTCAGATCGAAGGTACGATCCCATACGCCAATTATGGGAGCCCCTTAAGTGTTTCACCTAAAATAAATTTTGCTGTGTAAATCGCTACTCACGTTTAAGAGTCTGTTCAATGGCTTGCAGCTTTCCAGCCATGGCTGCCAGCTCTCGCTTGAAGGTGACGCGTTCCTTCTCGACTTGTTCCGACACTGACCGGCTGAACTTGGCCATCACCTGATACACGGGAAGAACTCATCATCATCATATCAGCCGAAAGACGTCCACTGCTGGACATAAGCCTCCCCCAAAGAGTGCCACAATGACCGGTCCAGCGCCACCCGCATCCAGCGGACTCCCGCAACCTTTACCAGGCCATCAGTCCACCTTGTAAGGGGCCTCTACCCACACCGCTCCTTCCGGTACGTGCTCGCCACTCGAGAACCTTTCCGCCTCAACGGCCATCGGTTTTACGTGCAATGTGCACAGCCACTTAAGTTTAGCGATTCGGAGGGCTAAATCGGTACAATTCTATGGATAATTTTTGTGTCACAACGAAACTCTGTACACTATTTCAGTTTGTATGGCTAACTATCGACTAACCAGGCTAACTATTGGTCAAGAATTTGGACCTCACCCAAATCGCGAGGTACAGCGGGAATTCACTTAAAGTCCCCGTCAATGGTGATTGCTAACTATGTAAACAAGCCGCCATATTGAAATTGTCTCAGAATGATAAATTTACTAGTGATGGGAAATACTATTTTATGTCAAAACATATAGCATATTAAAATATCGAAAGTATAAAACGAGTAGGTTTTTTTTAACCACTTCAACCCACTGATAAAACGCTACTATTCTTTACCCACTGATAAAACTACCGCGCAGTGTTCACAGCCGTGATGGCAGGTACAGAGCGTGAGTTGGGCAGTGTGTAGCGGCTTGACAATATCACAACTTCATCATAATCATAAACAATTGTAGAATTTAAAAGAAACAAAAACGTCATTCCATCCTATCATACTAATTTAACTTATGAAACCATTATAAACTTTTTATGAAATATCCAAGATTCAGTTATATATTTTATGGTTTTGTATTTTACGGTAAGAACCGGTTCAAAAGTGTGTGGACCAAATTCTTGGCCAGTAGTTAGCTTGGTAAATTAGTAGTAGTTAAAAAAAGTTCCGTTGTGACACAAAGATAAACCATAGAATTGCTAATGGTATGGCTAATTTTCGTGTCACAACGGAACTTTTTAACTACTACCGATTAACTTAACTATTGGCCATAAATTTGGTCCTCACCCGAATAGTTTCAGTGTTGTTTGATGAGGTGATGTGAAAATTAAAGGAGAAACAGTGACAAAACAAAGTAACGTCCTTTGTTTACACAGTTAGCAAAGTCCATTGACGGCGACTTTACACGGTGATGGAAGCCGTTCGAAGAAAGGACCAGGGGACCGATTTTTGACTTTCGAGCGCTCGAAACAAAAAAAGTAAATAAGTTTGTAGTGTCAAAATGGCAGGCACTTACTTTCTACCAATAGAATTGAATACGAGTGGTCAATACCACTCATTTTTAGGGTTTCGTACCCAAAGGGTAAAAACGGGACCCTATTACTAAGACTTCGCTGTCCGTCTGTCTGTCTGTCACCAGGCTGTAACTCAAGAACCTTGATAGCTAGACAGTTGAAATTTTCACATATGCATTTCTGTTGCCGCTATAACAACAAATAATAACCAAAATAAAATAAATATTTCAGGGGGCTCCCATACAACCAACTTTTTTTTTACTATTTACGTAAACGGAACCCTTCGTGCGCGAGTCCGTCCGGTTTTTTTAATTTTCTACGCTATTTCAAAATAGCTATTCATAAATTTTGACAGTTTTCGAGTGAAAGAGTCGAGCGCTCGAAAGTCAAAAATCGGGCCCCAGGTTTCGGGCTCATCGGCACTCTCCACAGTACAGCCTACTTTACCTCTTGCTCCTTCCTCGCCAGCGCGGCCTGCATCACGTCCTGCTGGACCTCGAACTGCCTCTTAAGCTGTTCCTTCATCTGTCTAGCGGCCTCTGCGTGGACCTCTAGCATCTGGAAAACACAATGTCAGAGTCCATATAACTAGGCTATTTCCAAGACCAGAGTGAATAAAAAAAAAATTAAAATTTATCGTCGCAAAAAACACAATCTCAACACAAAAACAAAAGACCGGGTTGCACTCCGGGATTGCCGGCAGAAGTGAAAAACTCACTCACTGTAACAGTTTTTCGATCAGCTCACTTAATTTCTTAATTGACAATATTTCAAAATATGTAATGACGCCTAAATCGAAAAGCATTTCGGTAATTATGTTATCTGAACGTAATAAAGTAGTTTTCTGTGTTTTTTTCCTGCTCGCTTTTAAGAAAATCGCGAAAACGTATAAAAGTGGTTTTCACCGTGTGTGACGTCAGTATTATGGCTGCCATATGAAAGGTGTCCAAACTGCCATACAGAGTCGTAGTATTGACGTCATAATTTACTTACAACCTTCTGGAATTCACTACTTTTCAATTTGATAGTTTTGAATGAAAATTACAATTAAGGGAGAAATAAAAAAACACGTGTCGCTCAAAAAAAACATTTTCTATCGAACAAAATCATAAAATGGCCTACATGAAAATATGAAATGTTGTCAATAGGCACTACCTATAATTGACGCCGTATATAGATTCCAAAATTATAACATTAAAATTGCCATTAAAATGAACAAATAACCGACACTGGCAAACTTACACTCTTCCAAATGATGGGCGTAGCTAAAAAAGAGTGTATGTTTGCCAGTGTCGGTTATTTGTTCATTTTAATGGCAATTTTAGGGCCTGTTTCACAATCTCCAGTTAAAACATATCCGTCAGATAAATGTTGGCTATCACTTTTCTTTTATATGACGGGAGAAAAGGATAGCAATAATTTTAACTGGCAGATAACTTTATCCAGCGATTGTGAAACAGGCCCTTAAGGTTATAATTTTGGAATCTATATACGGCGACAAGTTTAGGTATGCATGTAACACACTCGAACTCATCATCACGTACCATCAGGCGAGACTCTCCATACAAACGTAGTTACGCTCTCATTTTAAAACTACGTGTTGGATTGTGACGAAACTTTGCATATACAATGACTAGTTTTAAAATGAGAACGAAATACCGATTGTATGGGAAGGTGAAATTCGGCCGAGCTTACTGCGGACTCTTAAGGGGATGCCTTGATTCGAGTCGACCACGCCCCCTTTACAGATAAACGCTTATGCACGCGCACGAGAAAAAGAAATGCAACCTTCGGGAATGGCTTTTTGGACAAATTTCGATAAATAGGTACCTAAGTGAAGTTTTATTAAAAATTAATAAAGTGAGATTTTAGATGAGATAAAATACTATAGTATTAACTTGATTGTGTCGTAAAATAATGTATCGTTTGAGTAGGCTGAGTAAAAAAAGGATAATAAAGACCCAACTTCTTTTATTTCTATTGAGGTAATTTTAAGCAATCATGTATGGATAAAATCAGATGAATAATCATATAGTCAACAATCATATATCTGAAAAATCAGACCTTATTGTTTCTTAATCTAGTCAGAACGGCGTTTCAAAGCACGCGATAATTGCCAATGCACCGCCTTAAGGCGGCACGCTGAAGGAAGCATCATTCAGTTACTAGTAACCAATTTTTACAGGCTTTTATTTAACTTGCAATGAATTAATGTAAATATGTTTGTTCGGGCGCAACTTAAGAGTCCGCAGTAAGCTCGATTCTCCATACAAACGTAGTTACGCTCTCATTACCGTACGCTCTCATTACGTACCTGTACGCTAGCGCAAAGCAGACACGTTATTTCTGCCTCCGCTTCTATAAATTCTAAAACGCGTAAAAAAGTGATTGACTATAGACGTGAGTTATATCGTTTTGTTCCTATTGAAATAAAGAATATAGTGCAAAAAACAGATTTAAGATACATTAAACAGTTTGGAAGATACAACAAAAAACATTTTAAATATTTGATATAACGTTTATTTTATCGACGACCCGAGAGCCGGCCAGCGGTGAGTCATACTCGCTTGCCGTTCGGACCGCTGCAGCGCTGCAGCGCTTGACCGCTGGAGTGGCGAAACGGTCTAGTGAATATTCTTTAACACAGGAACAGAGGAGATTCGTTGCATACGGCTAACTACTAGTGTACATTGTACACAATATCGTTATAATGTCTGATAAAACCAACCAGAGAGCTACAGGGAGCGGCCGCAAGATTGCACAAACGGTATGTTGCTTTAAATGCAAGTCCTGTGTTGACATCAAAAACACTGTTCAATGCACCTCATGTAAAAATAGATTTGAATTTGACTGCGCTGGCTACTCCGAAAAACTGCATGGGATAAAGGATACGGAATCAAAAAAGCAATGGAAATGCAAATTATGTTTAGTGAAAAAGGACAAGGCACTAAGTGGCACAACTTATATCACATACAGGAAAACAAATAGAGGAAACCCTAAGAAACATATCACATCTGAGGACTTACCATTGTCAGTGTCATCACCGACTAACGATTCGACTACGCTTCCGTTGTTGGAGTCGAAACTACCCCTGAAAGACGTCACACTGAAAGCCTCCCTTCCGTCATCGTCACTGCCAAATACTGATATCAGCAGCATTAACATGTTAGAATCTATACAAGATCAACCATTAAGTATTGATAAAGACCAAAACTCGTTGACATCCTCACCAATCGAAACAAGTGTTAATGAGAAAATGATTGACCATGAGAATTTACAGTCATCACCTAGTAATGATAGTATACTTCATGAAAACGACTCATCTTATGACTCTTTATCGTCATCGAGTAAATTATTATCAAAGAGCGTGGATGGTACTATACTCGGGTCCAACGTTCACTTACCATTACACGAACTGCACGAAAAAAATTCTGAACTCGAGCTTGCGCTAGCTAGTGCTCAAAACGAACTAGAGAATAAAATAATAGAAAATATGGACCTCCAAAAGAAAATTCAAAAGCTTACCATGGAAACAGAAGTACTACAATCTTTGTGTAATATTTCTTCTATGGAAACGAAAAACACCACCAATGCAAGAAAAAACCAGCGATTCTCCCTTTTACCAATATCATCGACGCCGTCTTCGCCAGATAAAGGAATTAATATAAACAAGAGCCTATTCAACGTGCAAATAAAAATTATGGATATAGAAAAGCTAGTTAAGAATATGGAAAAAGAAATTGCATGCCTTACCAAACAAATAGAGGCCCTAGCGCAAAAACTCCATACGCCAATTACAAATTTAAATACTCTTTATCCATTAAATGGACTGGACAAGCAAGAATTTGCAAAAATCGAATCTCAATTCAGGCAAAAAGATACGCTACAGAAAGATATTGGACAAAATCAAATGGACCAAATAATCACAACAGCAAATGCGTGCGGTAATGCTACTAAGGAGCCAGAGATAACAAACCCACCAATACCTCCTTCTGAAGAACGAGTACAACGAAATGCGGGCACAGAAAAAAGAAAATTAGCTATTATAAGCGCAAATAACAAACACCGAATAGGTAACCTATTAAATAAGGATAACGTACTACAAACCTTTGCCTATTGCCATTATATCACGCCTGGTGGAGGTATAAAGGAATTATTTAAACAAATAGACCGTAAAGTAGAGAATTTTAGTTTAGATGATTACTGCGTTGTTCTTATAGGAGAAACTGACTTTGAATCAGATGTAGAGCAGCGTGAATTAGTGCAATATATCAACGAGACTTTGGAAGGCATTACGAACACAAATATAATAGTAGCCTGCCCAACGTACAAACTCGGCAAACCTATATACAATAGCAAGGTAGAAGACTTTAACTTAATGTTATTAAACGACGTGAATTTCCATAAAAAACATTTCTCCTATGACACGAATTTGAACCTGGAATTTGACATGTTCTTGCCAACGGGGGAGTTAAGCAAACGTGGTACAGAAAATATAATTAATCACATTAGCAATTTTATTAGCTGGGAAAATCAATCCAGTCAAACAACACATCATAACCATAACAAAAGGACACAGAAAACAATTTTAGACTACTATCCAGTGTCAACACGGACAAAAAAACAGCTTTTTCGCTCCAAAGCAGAACAATTCATCAATAATTAGGATAATGCATCAAAACATTGCCAGCTTCCTCTCAAAGCAAAATGTTCTAGAAGTAACTCTAAATGAACTATGTGATAAAGATATTAGCCCACACGTTTTATGTTTTACAGAGACATTTATTCAGAGAGGAAATGAGAATTATTTTAAACTAGAAAACTTTCAACTTGCTTCGTCTTACTCTCGTAGAGACGAAAAAAGGGGAGGTGTGTGTATCATGGTTAGAAAAGGTATAATATACAGTGAGCTAGAAAATGTGAAGGAACTTGCAGTGGATAAATTATTTGAATGTTGTGGTATAAGAATGGTCAAGCATGATATAGTAGTAGTTTGCTTGTACAGAACTCCAAATTCACCGCCAAATTACTTTTTGCAGAAGTTAGATATTCTGCTGCACAATCTTAATAAACAATTTAAACAATTCGTATTGTGTGGGGACTTCAATATTAATACCCTTATAGTAAATAAAATTAGCAAAGAGTTGATTGATATCGCAAGAAATTACAACCTTAAACTGCATATTAAAAAACCCACAAGAGCAAAAACATGTATTGATAATATTTTAAGTAATATAAAATATGCTAAATCCGACGTCTTACCACTTGGTCTCTCTGACCATGATACCGCTCAGATGCTTAGCTTTAACGTAAACAATAATTTAATTGAAAATAAGTTCTATTATAAGGTTAAACGAGACTACTGCTCAGAAAATATCAAGAAGTTTCAAGAATGTTTAAATAACCTTTCGTTCCATGAAGTATATATAGAACAGGACTTTAATAGAGCGTTTAATAAATTCTATGATATAGTCTCACTCCTTTATAACCTTTGTTTCCCGATTCAACGTCAAAAAATAACATGTGGACTCTATAAAAAACCAAAGTGGATCTCAAAAGGAATAAAAATTAGCTGCAAAACAAAAAGGATCCTTAGATTTAAATATTACATAGGGAAAAATGAACAAAAGAAAATTGAATACAAAACTTATACTGAAAAAATGTATCAATAAAGCGCAAAAGATTAAAAACAAAAATTATATAGCCAATAGTAAAAATAAATGTAAGGCATCTTGGGATATAATTAAGAGAGAAACGGAAAATAAAAGCGTTAAATCATATATAGATAAAATATGTATCAATAATAAAGAAATTAGTCAACCAGATCAGATAGCATCACACTTTAATAACTATTTTATTAGTATATCTAACGAAACCGGCACAAAACTAGATAACGGGAATAAGAGATATTCTCTTTTGAGCTCCACTTGTAATAACAACATGTTTTTAATGCCATTCTCAGAAACAGAAATTGTGAATGTCATCACGTCATTAAATAATACGCAAGCTGTAGGATTTGACGAAATTTGTACATATGTCATAAAACAATGTAAATATGAACTTAGCGCAATTATTACACACCTAGTTAACTTCTCCTTTGAGAGTGGCGTTTTCCCAGAACTACTGAAAATATCCATAGTAAAGCCTGTATTTAAAAAAAATGATAAAAAAGACATGGGAAACTATCGTCCCATAACATTGATTCCAATTTTTGCAAAAATGTTTGAAAAATGCATGTACAAGCTCATGGCTCATACATTTTTTTAATAAATTTGAAATAATAAAACCAGAACAAAACGGCTTCCAAAAAAATAAATCGACGACATTAGCTAGTTTTAATCTTGTTCATCACATTGTTAAATGCTTAGATATGAAACAGCACACTACAGCGGTATTTTTAGACATGTCAAAAGCTTTTGACTTTGTAGACCATGCATTACTTCTAGACAAATTAGAAAAATATGGTGTTAGAGGTCTTGTGCTCAATTGGTTAAAAACTTACTTACTAAATAGAAAGCAATGTGTAGAAATAGTTCAACTAGATGAACATAAAGTAGAAACTAGTTATAAATCAGAATTAAAATATAATTATTTTGGTGTTCCGCAAGGTAGTGTACTTGGCCCTTTATTATTCATCGTTTATATAAATGAACTACCTAATATAATTCCATGCAAATCTGTTATGTTTGCTGATGATATATCTTTTATTGTTACGTCGGAAAAAAAACAAAATATACAAGAACATGAATGTAAAGTAAACGAAATGATGGAAACTGTTATAAAATGGTTAGAAATGCATAACTTACAAATTAATATTAATAAAACCCACTGTGTACAGTTTAAATCCAAACGAGGTGAAAATCTTAGCATTAATATACATTTTAGAAATAAGAAAATACAAGAATTGCAGGGACTTACTTTTTTGGGAGTCACTTTAGATAAAAATTTAGACTGGCAAGCTCACATAGATAAGGTCCGTTGCAAATTGAATAGGTTTGTTTATGTTTTACATAAATTAAGGCGCACTTCAGGATTGCAGGCCACTCTTGCTGCATATCATGGCTATGTTAATTCAGTATTGAGATATGGACTAATTTTGTGGGGAAATTGTAATTATTCCGGCATTGCATTTGTGGCACAGAAAAAATGTGTGCGGGCTATCTGTGGACTCGCTAACTACAAGTCTTGCAAACCGCTCTTCAGAAAGCTTAATATATTACCTCTACCTTGTTTATATATTTTGGAAATCTGCATGTTCGTTAAGAGGCATATGTATTTATTTAAAACAGCTGCAAGCATTTCCACTCGAAACCAACGAAATCCTGGCCGGTTGGTGCATGATTGCGTTCCTAGGACGGCATTGTACTCTAGTCACTGCTTTGTTATGTGCATGACAATATTTAATAAGATACCGAAATGTTGGAAAGAGCTACCTCTGAATAAATTTAAAAACCTATTAATCAAGTTCTTAAGTGTAAAGAACTATTACAGTGTAAAAGATTTCCTGTCTCAGGACATTCAACAGTAGTAATATTTAAGATATTTGCATGCTAGTATTACTCAATACAAATAGCAGAATAAGATACTTATTGTCATATAACAGCTAAGGACACCGATGTACCTACTTATTCTAAGCAAATAAAGATTCTATTCTATTCTATTCTATTCTATTCATTTTAAAACTACGTGTTGGATTGTAACGAAACTTTGCATGTTCAATGAAATGAGGTATATCTATGTCTGAAATTAGTTTACGTAGCTTCAGATACCATAATAAAAAAGATACAGCGAATTTAAGTTTTTCATACAAAACTAGTATTTGCTGTATTTACTTTGTTTTATAAATTGGAACCATATAAACTAATTACAGACATAGATATACCTCATGTCATTGTATATGCAAAGTTTCGTCACAATCCAACACGTAGTTTTAAAATGAGAGCGTAACTACGTTTGTATGGGAAGGTGAAATTCGGCCGAGCTTACTGCGGCCTCATAAGGCGGCACGCTGAAGGAAGCATCATTCAGTTACTAGTAACTAATTTTTACAGGCTTTTATTTAACTTGCAATGAATTAATGTAAATATGATTGTTCGGGCGCAACTTAAGATTGGAGCAGATAGGGTAAATCGCTAGTAACTGGCCACCTCATAGTGTGGCTGAAGTATAACTTGTACGATAGGCGAGTACAGATAAATTACTTTCGAGACGTTTTTGCATTTGTAGTAGTATTTGTATATTTACACATTTACAGCGACACGTTGACGTACACAGACACACGTATGTGTGTGTGTGAGGGTGGCTACAGAGGTCACAACTACAAATGCAAAAACATTAAATGTTTATGGAGCAGAAACGTCAGCTAATGAAATTCCTTTCGATCATAGTCGAAAATTGAAAAATTATTCGCAACGAGAGGGATTTGAACCCACAACCTCTGGAATCCGTCCATCGCTCTCCCAATTGAGCTACCATGGGTCTATTGTATTTACACCTTAGGGAGACTCGTTGCGATGTCTACCGCGAAGTTATTACAACTTCTTAAGGTGTAAATACAACAGTGGACGGGATTCAAAGATTCGTCGCCATTAGCGGACCCACGGTAGCTCAATTGGGAGAGCGATGGACGGATTCCAGGGGTTGTGGGTTCAAATCCCGCTCGTGGCGAATAATTTTCAATTTTCCACTATGATCGAAACATGCAAAAACCTCTAGAAACCAATTTACCTGTACGATTTGAACAAGTGGCTGAGCCGTGCGTGTTGATTGACCAGTTTATCAGCAAAATTGGATCTTGGTCACTTTGCACAAAACCATCCGTATGGATGGCATGTATATGCCTAATTTTTTTTTTATTCAAAGGAAAAATTGAAAAATTTAATGCTCCGAGCCGGATTCGAACCGGCGACCACAGGCATTCATGGCCCGTCGCTACTAACCAACTGAGCTATCGGAACAATCCGGTTCGGGCACCAAATCCTTCAATCATGTCCTTCATACAACGTCTTGGGTTTAAAAAAATAACCCTTAATTTGGTTTTTCTTTTGTTTTCTTTGATTTAAAAAATATATAATTTTCGTTAGCAGCGTTACTGCATAAAAACAAAAATTACATGCCTAAATAAGTTTTGTAAAACTGATCTGCTGGTTTAATTTCTTAAATAATTTATATTGTTTTTAAACCTTTTTATTGAATTCCTTGTCTTTCTCCAACTGCTCCTTTTTGATCATGTCCTCGACTTTGGCTTCGATAAGTTTCTTCTCGTCGTGACCTGTGGAAAAGTGAAACGATTTGAGTGTTTGTTGATTTTATCCCGCCTAAGTAATGGCTGCTGTCCACTAGAATCCCCTGGCCTGATGCCCCAGGGGAAAATTACAGTTAGGTTGTAAGGTGAACTGCGACCCTACAGCGCGCGAGCCGAGCGAGCGAAGCGAGCGTGACGCGGCAGCGAATAACTTTATCATTTTTTCCTAATTTAATGTAAAATAATTGCCGCTAGGTTCCCCCGGGTGATCGGGCTCAGGTGATTAACGTGGATAACGTGAAATATTGAATACCACTAAGTATGTAACATGTAAATCATCATGCTCTAGCATTCGCGGTTGTACCCTAAAGGAGCCCGGGGTCCGGTTTGACACCTAATCCCAAGATTTGGCACAGGCACTAGTTTATCGAAAGCGACTGTCATCTGACCTTCCAACCTAGCGGGAAAACGAAACCTTAGGCTTGAAACAGTGCTCGACCGACAGTCAGCGCTGACCGCCGGTCGACGTAGCTATATCTATGCAAGTCTATGAACGCACACACAGCTACGCTGACGGTACGCGCGTGATTTGGTACGGTCGAGCCGTCGGTCCGGCTCGTCGGTTGCGCGTGCGTCGGTCGACCGACGAGCTATGAGATTGTATAGATACGTTCAGTGCTTCGCTGTCGGAGCGACTGACCGTACGCGCGTACGTACACTCACAGCAAAAATGAATTTCGATACAGAGCGCCTTTTATTACTGAAGTGCGGCTTCGTCCGGCAATTTGGGATCTATCGTCTGTGTTTTATAAAGACCGTGATGGTAAAATAAGTGCATTTAATTAGAGCATTAAACTAGGGCATTTACAGCAAAAGGATTCATTTTTCTTGTGAACTGTACACACGCGTCGCAGTTCGCCGTCAGCGTAGCACCGAACGCATTTTCACAACCGACGGTCAGCGCTGACGGTCAGGAACGAGCGTCAGCGCTGACCGTCGGTCGAGCACTGTTTCCAGCCTTATAGCCGTGACATGAATATGAGTTTTTCTTTTGGAAGTGAAAATATTTTAATCGGCTTTTTTAGGGTATTATTTTATTAGAATTAGAATACGGCGGGTTAGAATTTCACCCGCCCCTTTCTTCCCGTGGGTGTCGTAAAAGTCGACTAAGGGACCAGGGTTGAAGTGTTGTGGGCGATGGGCTAGCAACCTATCACTGCAATATCACATTTAGTCGATCTTTTATACCCACATTTATGCTAAAAGTGGCGCTGGAACATACGTTTCATGTGCTCTGCCTACCCCTTTTGGGAATAAAGGCGAATGAATGAATGAATTATTTTATTAGGATTTTACTAAATATACTAGATTAAAACTCACATTCAATAGCTCTGTTCATCTTGAGCTCACGGACAGTGTGCAGTTCGGCGATTTCATTCTGAAGGTATGCTACCTGGAAACAACAAATAATTTGACGACCGCTTTAGCCTAGTTGGCAGTGACCCCGCCTACGAAGCAAGAGGTCCTGGGTTCGAATCCCGGTAATGGCATTCAGTTGTGTGATGAGCACGAATATTTGTTCCTGAGTCATGGATGCTTTCTATGTATTAAGTATTTATTTATCTATATAAGTATGTTTATCGTCGTCTAGTATCCATAGTACAAGCTTTGCTTAGTTTGGGACTAGGTCGATTTGTGTAAGATTGTCGGCTAATATTTATAATTAAATTACTATATTGCTTCTCGACATTCACGCCCGTTCCGTTTAGGGTACCGCCGGCAGCCGGTGGTCAGGGCGAAAGCAGGGACCGGAAAACCCGTTCTTTGGCTTAAGCCGTTCGAAAGGCTTAAGCCGTTCGAGGATTAATCGTTTGTTTGGGTTACCGTATCCTCAGCTTAACTTATATACGGGTAAGCCCTTCAACAGAGTTAAGCCTAAATAACCTGAGGGTTTTGGGTTAGGGTTTTGATAGGGTTATTTGAAGGGGTTTTAAAGGGTTTTTGTAGGGGTTATGAAAGGGTTTTTATTGGCTTAATTTAACCGCTTACTTATTGGTATGACGCCGGCACACTTCTTTACCCCTTCCTGGGGCCGGTGACGAGCGAGTAAAAAAGCGGCCAAGTGCGTGTCGGACTTGTATTGTGTGTGTTGTACTTACGTCCTTTTCTTTAAGGAAGGCAGTTTTTTAGATATATATCAAAAACTTTTTAACCGACCTTGTTCAAAAAAAATTTTGCTGAAAGAATTTAATAAGCCCTATGTCCATGTTTTTTTTGATATTTTTAAAATACACGGTTCAAAAATTAGAGGGTGGGGACACAATTTTAGTGACTTCAGGGCGATTATCTCCGACTCTATTCACTTAATCAAAAAATTGCTGATAAACCTTATATCTATCTATATATCTGACGGCCGGATAGCCTAGTGGGTAGTGACGCTGCCTACGAAGCTGAAGGTCCTGGGTTCGAATCCCGGTAAGGGCAAATATTTGTGTGATGAGCATGAATATTTGTTTCTGAGTCTTGGATGTTTTCTATGTATTTAAGTATTTATATCTATTATATGTATCGTCGTCTAGTACCCGTAACACAAGCCTTATTGAGCTTACTATGGGGCTAGCTCGATTTGTGTAAGATTGTCCCTTAATATTTATTTATTTATTATTTATTATATTTATTTTGAAAGGCCTATTGATTGTTGTGCTACACGTAAGCTTGCAACGAAAAATTTTTTTTTTACTTTCAGTTTTATGTATGGAGAATATTTAGTAATTTAATTACGAAACTATGTAGGGGCTAACACAATACACCTATCCTTAAAATTTTATTCAAATACACCTAATAGTTTTCGAGTAAAATGCCTGCGACATACGGATGGACAGACAGACAGACAGACATGACGAATCCATAAGGGTTCCGTTTTTTGCCATTTGGCTACGGAACCCTAAAAATCAAAAAAGGGCCGGCAACCTGATTGTGATTCTTGTGAAGTCGCCAGCGTCCATAGGCTACGGTGTTTTCGTACCATCAGACAGGCCGTATGCTTGTTTGCCACCGTCTTAGTATTAAAAATAAACATATCTTGGATATTTTTGAAGAGGCCTTTTACAGTTCCAATAATTTTACATAAGGTAGGTGGGTGGGGTAAGAACGGTACGGTTTAGAGCGGAGAATTTAAATTAGTAGGCACTAAATGAAATTTTAAAAACCGTGAAACATGCCTACTTTGCCACCAGGCAAAACCTTTTTAAAACAAAATCTGGTCAGAAATCATTAAAGAGGCCAAAAAAAAACATTGTCCTCGTTTGTATGTTTTTTAGGGTTCCGTATCCAAATGGCAAAAAACGGAACCCTTATGGATTCGTCATGTCTGTCTGTCTATCTGTCTGTCCGTCCGAATGTCACAGGCATTTCACTCGAATACTATAAGGTGTATTTGAATAAAATTTTGAGGATACGTGTATTTTGTTAGCCGCTACATAGTTTTGTAATAAAATGAAGAAAAAAAAATTAGGGGTGCAGTCCATACATAAAACTGAAAATCATTTTTTTTATTGCAAGCCCACGTGTGGCACATCGATAGGCCTTTCAAAATAAATATAAGGTTTCTAAGCAATTTTTTTGATTTAGTGAATAGAGTCGGAGATAATCGCCCCGAAAGTCACTAAAATTGTGTCCCCCCCCCCCCCTCTAATTTTTCAACCGTGTATTTTGAAAATATGAAAAAATCATGGACATGGGCTTATTAAATTCTTTCAGAGAAAATTGTTTTCAACAAGATCGGTACAAAGGTTTTTGAGGTATTTCTAAAAAATTGCCTTCCTTAAAGAAAAGGACGTAAGTGCTATAAGATTTCAGTAACGATACGACCTTTTTAATAGGCACGGAACCCTTCGTTGTGCGTGGTCCGACACGCACTTGGCCGCTTTTTTATACTTTAGGATTATCGAAACTATTGATACGTCTCGTAACTAAAGACTAATCGGCCATAAAGGCACATTAGTTTTATTCTATTAGAAGTATTAGAAGTGATTTAAAACATAATACTACTACGTTTAATTTTTAGTGGGCAAAGTCACAAAAATAGTCTGAGCCAGCATACAAGCCAAAAACCAGACTGTGCTAGAGTTGTCATTTTTTTTTATCCGACTGCGACTGAACTTGAAGGTATGGTGATGTGATGTGTTTTAATATGAATACAGTTTGTCAAATAATAATAAACGAAGTAGATTTATTAATTTCAAATGTAGTTGCTCTGGATTTGTGAGTTATCAATTTTGCTTTACGTAATAGTGCATTTTCTTTAATAATATCAGTTCACATTTTTTTAGGGTTCCGTAGTCAACAAGGAACCCTTATATTTTCGCCATGTCCGTCTGTCCATTTGTCCGTCCGTCTGCGGCTTAGGCTTAGCTCAGTGGTCCTTAATACTAGAAAGCCGTGATTCGGCATAGGTATATAAATCAATCACGCCGATAAAACAGTAGAATATACACATTAAAAAAAATTTTTTTAGGGGTCCACTCCATACATAAAACTGAAGGTCAAATATTTTTTTTTTCATTGCAAGCCCACGTGTGGCACATCAATCGATAGGTCTTTCAAAATAAATATAAGGTTTCTCAGCAATTTTTTTGATTAAGTGAATAGAGTCGGAGATAATCGCCCCGAAAGTCACTAAAATTGTGTTCCCCCCCCTCTAATTTTTGAACCGTGTATTTTAAAAATATGGTAAAATCATGGACATGATTATTAAATTCTTTCAGCGAAATTTTTTTTGAACAAGGTCGGTTAAAAAGTTTTTGATATATATCTAAAAAACTGCCTTCCTTAAAGAAAAGGACGTAAGTGTCATTAGATTTCAGTAATGATACGACCTTTTTAATAGGCACGGAACCCTTCGTTGTGCGTGGTCCGACACCACTTGGCCGCTTTTTATTAGAGTCGTGTAACCGGCCTTCTACCGGCCATATGGTTAAGTATGAAAAAGAATAAGTACTGCAGTAGTCAATATAATGAATTACAAAAACTCTCACGCATATCCAACCACCCCCACCCAAACCAACAAGACCAACTTAATAAATGTCTGCCGGCTGTACACATTGGGCCAACGTTGGCGCGTGAGCAAGATGCAGCTATGCAAACGCATGAGAACGAAATAAAGCCCTCTTCCTCTAACGCATAGCTGCATTCTGCTCCGTGCCAACGTTGGCCCAGTGTGTACAGCCGGCACAAGGTTTAGTTGGCGCGCGCGTGTCAATGTAACAAAGGTCAAGGTCAAAGTTACTTTTTTCGCATTAAGACGAGACGGTCGAGACACGATTACTATGTGCATCAGTTTGCTATTCCCAAAGAAAGTAACGAACTTCATAGGTAAACAAACAAATTGCCGAAACAGGTGCAATATGTTCAGACGATTATGGCATCTCTTCCTAAGGCAGCTTGTAGCAAATTTGTGTGACGCAAAAATAGTGGCGGTGCCTTTGTAAAAGCTTTGATAGACACCACCGCCGCCTGCGCAGTGAGGCGCGGCGGGTGGCTGGCTCGATTCGGCGAAACTCATTTAAAAATTGAATCGTATCTGTATAACGCTTAGGACCAATATCGATAACGTTTAATGCTCTATAAGTTAAAAACCCTGGAAAGGGTTTTGATAGGGTTTCGAGTTAATTTGAATTAATTCAAATGAACGGCGCGACCATTTCAAGCCAAAATGAACTTAATAACTATGTCGATAAAGATACATTTAGTTTACGCTCAGTCCGGAACCGCTTACCGCTAAAACCCTTTGTTTTTGATTGGGATGTGAGTTAATTTGAATTAACTCAAACGATCGGCTTAGCCGTTCATGCAATTAACCCTTAATAAGCCTAACCGGAATGATACGGTTTCTCAAAACAAGCGTTAAGACAACCCGCTTAAAAACCCGTGTAAGGGTAAGCGGTTCCGGTCCCTGGGCGACAGAGAGGAACCTCCGGACTATTCGCGCAGTGTCCAGGAGTACCGCCTTCTGTATCTGACCCTTGATCCAGCCATCTAGCGACAGTCCCTTGAGATGTTAGTCGAGACTCTTCGCTATTAAACCGTTCGCCGAAACGACTATCGGGACGATGATCGTCAGAGCAAACAAAGCTCTATCGTAATCTAGCCAGTGATAGAAACATTATTTTATCGATATGACCCACTTCCCGGTGACCGATTGAGCTGAAATTTTGGGTATAAGTATAGTTTGGATGATAATTCAATAGTATGGTACCATCGAGCTGATCTGATGATGGAGACAGAAGGTGGCCACGGGAATTCAGTACTTAACCAACGTAACCCCGTTGAGTTTGGGCTCGTTAGAATCGTCTCAATGAGTAGTTGATGATGGTATACAGAAAAGTACAGTCGGCAATAAAAGCTTGTAGGTACCAAAAATGAAATTTTTGCCAGAAACTTGTAGTCTGTGGTCTTACCTGTCGGAGTGTATAGAGTAGCAAAAGGTCCGTATCGCCGCGGATCTCCAATTTGCGTGCGCTGAGATCCAGCCCGGGGAACAGGGCTTGCAGCTCCCGCTTGTAGGTCTGACGGGCGTGCTCCACCTGGACAAACACCACTTGTCAATAAAGGACCCAGGACCTCCTGCTTCGTAGGCAGGGTCATTATCAACTAGGTTAAAGCGGTCGTCAAAATATAATAAATATTCAACCGAAAGTTGTTGTTAAGCTAACTTAAAATCGTTATAGATATAAAACGGTTTTTGGAATTTTGATTACTGTCTTGTCTTCAGTGACACCCGTCAGATTAAAACAAATCGATTGACGAATGATTCTTTAAAATCACCCCACGCTATTGATCTCTGCCACAAAGGAACAAGCATACATATACTCGCGGACAGGGAATACGGGTCGGTAAAATACCGTCACATTTCCTAAAAAGACCTTTTAATTAATATGAAACAATGAATATGATCATTTTTATTTAATTTTACATCTATACTACAAAAAAGTACTGAACATAAACAACGTTACCAGGTTTAAATCGGACTCGTAAAAACCCACGGAAAAAACAACGTTAACGGAGAGAGATATAGCAAAAATCTTATTTTTTATAGATTTTTGGATATGTAGAATCCCGGATATTGCTAATACAGTTGGGAATTATAAATAATAGTATATTATGTAAATAAAACGAACGTTAAATATTAAAAAAAAAACCTGTTACGGTTATTTAATTTAGGGTGACCCGAAATTTTTGACCGCGAGTGTACATACCCTAATTTGCGTCGAGCAGTCGGGTAAAAGATGTCACGAGGGACAGAAGAGACCATACCTTCTCCCAGAACCTGTCGCTGAGCACAGCCCTCTCCTTCTCCGCGATAAATGCCATCTCTACTTTTGACAGGTCTTCACGGAACTGCTTGAGGTAGCGTTTGGTGGACGCGATGCTTTCTGGAGGAGCCTTCACTCCCGCCTTGAGCATACGGTCTAGGGTTTCTGGAAATTTACGACGATAGGTCAGTTTAAAATTAAGGGGCTGCCCGAGGTTTTCATCGATTTTTGGCAAGTTTTAAATCGTATCTCCTACTTTTGCGCCACAGATAGAATTATAAGTCAAACGGCTATCGGTTCTTCAATCCTTTATCTCCATTTTTGTTAATATTTACATACATACATACATTCACGCCTTTATCCCTAAAAGGGGTAGGCAGAGCACATGAAACTTATGTTCCAGCGCCACTTTTAGCATAAATGTGGGAATAAAAGATCGACAAAATGTGATATTGCAGTGACAGGTTGCTAGCCCATTGCCCACAACACACTTCAACCCTGGTCCCTTAGTCGACTTTTACGACACCCACGGGAAGAAAGGGGGTGGTGAAATTCTAACCCGACACCACACGGGGAATATATATTGTTAATATTTAATTTTGTATTTTTTTTAAACATTGTCTAAAAAAACACTTATTTCGTATCTCTATTGACGTGAAAGATCTAACATATACGAAATCTACATATAATCTATTATAACGTCTCTAAAAACCTGTCTAAGGGATTCATTTTCAACTAATTAACACAAAATTATGGCCAGAAAACCAGTTTTTGGGCCTAAAATTGTTCAACTTTGATGCCGAATATCTCAAAAACAATGAACTTTGTAGTAAATATGGGATACTATATTGCTTAAAGCCGTTGTTGTTGATATAATAAGCTACAAAAAACATTAGAATTTAGATCGAAGGTCATTGGAGTATTGGAATTTCATACAAAACTGGAGGCCTGCAAAGCGACCTTCTTTTGTTTCAGTATCAATTTTTGACCCAACATCAAAGTCAAAGTCAAAACCATTTATCAGGGCGTCCAACCATTAAAAAAGCTTGGGAGTTTTTTATTTTATTTCATTGGTAAGTGGTTCAGGCGTGCGGTTGTCAGGCGGAGGTCGTGGGTTCGAATCCCAGCTCGTACCAATGAGTTTTTCGGAATCGTACGGAATATTTACCGTTAGCTTTTCGGTGAAGGAAAACATCGTGAGGAAACCGGTCTAATCCCAATAAGGTTTAGTTTTCCCTCTGGGTTGGAAGGTCAGATGGCAGTCGCTTTCGTAAAAACTAGTACCTATGAAATCTTGGGATTATTAGGTGCTAAGGGGACCCTGGGCCCCTTTAGGGGCATAACCGGGAATAACGCTAGGAGGCTCACAATGAGAAGGGATTGCCAGCCTCGTATCTCGTATCTCCCTACGCCCGTCCGTCTATAACTACTTGGCCGGCAATCCCAATTTTCGCGGCCACCGCAGCAATGTACTGTTTAACACTTTCGCAACCAAGAACCTAGCGGGCGCCTACGCCGTAGTCGCTTTCCGCTACATACGAGGAAAACCCCGGATCGGCTACGAGCGTAGCGCGTAGCGATTCTTGGTAGCCAAAGTGTTATTAATAAAGATTATGTATATTCGTTTATTGCTCACCATGGTACATTGTTTTACTAAGTAATAGTATATCATGGACCCTGAACAGGGTATTGCAAAATTCCTAAAAACTAATTCTAAATTCTAACATAAATCATGGACAGAATAGTATGATTTTTCCAAAAGCAGTGTTTTTAGTTTGTTTCTAAATAAATTTTTGCTCTCTATGTTCTTGATATGGTTGGTTAATTTATTATATATTTTGATTATTCGGTAATATGGTCCCTTTTTATAAATGTCTAGTATTGTTTCTGGGGCGACTAGTTGGTTGGTGCGTCGGGAACTTTTGTTAAATTCGTATATGTGAATATTGTTTCTTACGAAGGTAGCTATTTCAAGAATATAATTATAAGGAGGGGACTGACAATATTTGAAGACTTATAAAATGTGGTTTGCAGGTTTCAGTTTGTTTGATATTTGCTATTATCAAACAAATACACGTATTATACGGATACATTTTTTCAAGATTACTTACCAATCATTTTGTTGATCTTTTATATCCACATTTATGCTAAAAGTGGTACTGGAACATAAGTTTCATGTGCTCTGCCTGCCCCTTTTAGGGATAAATGCGTGATTGTATGTATGTATGTATGTATGTATATATGAATGTATGTATGTACTTACCAATAGCGCAGCGGGCCTTGGCACAAGCATTCCTGGCCGTAGTCTCCGTCTTATTGAGTTCGGCCTGCGACGACTCCAACGATTTAAACATGTTGTTATCCATATTCTCGATGGGGCACTCCACGATCTGGGGAATAAATATAATATAACTACAACTTAGAAAAGTTGAAAAACCCCCGACATTTTCCTTTCAAAGTACAATGTCTTAAAAAACAGATTTTCATGAAACATGGCTAATATAGTCTAAGAGCTAGCGAACAAATCGGTCATGTGGCTTCAGCTGTATTGAAACTCTGTTAGCTACTTCCCTGAACAACCTTTTCCGATAATCTTCGTGCTGGCAGGCCGCGGGCGGTGGGTGCGGGTGTAGTGGGGTGGGGAATTTAAAAAAAAAATGTGGGCTCAGCCACTTTAATTTTTTTTTCAAACAGTTGCTTTGTACTCCTTGTGCACCCAATTTTTTTTTAATCGATCTTGTGTTGGGAAGGGGTTGCCAGCGTTAATTAAAAATACCAAAACAATAATAATTTTCATGTTGGCTCAGCTGTATTGACTATTTTTCTGACGCGAGATTAATTAATATAAAAGCCCCAAAAAAATAGCCATTTTTGAAATCGTTGGACTTCGTTCGAAAATGTGACGAGGGGAAGACAAAATCTGAAGCCACATGACCGATTTGGTCGCCAGCTCTCCGTCTATAATAACACTCGGGATGAAATTATCTTTAACACAAAAAAAAACGCATTCAAATCGGTCCATCCGTTTAGCAGCTACGATAACACAGACAGACACGTTAAAATTGTAACACCCCTCTTTTTTCGTCAGGGGTTAAAAATACAATCTTACCTTGTAGAGTGCCTTGTTGTATTTCTCCGCGTGTTTGACGGCCTCCTTGTAGTTATCGACGGCGACCCGCGTGTTCTCGTGCATCTCGTGTTCCAGTTCCACGAGATCTTTGGTTATCTCGATCTTGAGGGGCGGCGCTGGCTCGCTCTTGTCCGTTTGGATGAGAGTTGCTGGGGAATGACATTATTGTTATGAATAAATAGTAAATAAATATAAGGGGACAATCTTATACCGACCTAGTCCCATAGCAAGCTCAGTAAGGCTTGTGTTATGGGTACTAGACGACGTTATGTATCCATACTATACAAACTAATATTAAAAAGTGTGTCTGGTTTAAGCGTGTAAAGTAACCTTTTCACGCTTAAACCGCTGAACCGATTTAGGTGAAATTTGGTATCGAGATAGTTTGAGTCCCGGGGAAGGACATAGGATAGTTTTTATCCCGGAAATCATCCCCTAAGGGGGTGAAATTGGGGGGTGAAAGTTTGTATGGAGCTGCGATATCATGCGGAGTCGCGGGCAGTAATTAATAAATATAAGGGGACAATGTTACACAAATCGACCTAGTCCTATAGTAAGCTCAGTAAGTCTTGTTATGGGTACTAGACGACGATATATATATATATATATATATATATACCGGGTGGAAAGGCACGACGATCCCTTCCGCAAAAGGGGGATTGTTTAGACCGAGTACAGTATTTCCTCTAAAGAAACTAGGCTCATATTCATAACCGTTTTGAAGTTATAGGCAGTTAACTTTTAATGCAAAATACTACAAGTGACCACCCTCATTAGGGTCAGTAACATTTTAACAATTACACAAGAGTCAGTGACCTTTATCAATACGTATAAACGATAATTAGTACGTATAGTAATAGTAGGGTTGTCACAGAAGAACATTAATTAATTTAAAAAAATTTACTAATTGATCGTAAAAAAAAATCTAAACATTACGAATCGATTTTCCATCACTTAAACTAACCCCCCTTTGCGGGAAGGATCGTCGTGCCTTTCCTATATATTATATATATATAATAGATATAAACACTTAAATACATAGAAAACATCAATGACTCTGAAACAAATATTCATGCATGATTATGCAGCTCTGATCATGATTCTTTTTGCTAACTTAATGTCGAAATGAAAGTGATAATGAAGGTTCATTATCATCATCATATCAGCCGAAAGAAGTCCACTGCTGGACATAAGCCTCCCCCAAAGAGTACCATAGTGACCGGCCCTGCGCCACCCGCATCCAGCGGACTCCCGCGACCTTTACAGTTCATCAGTCCGCCTAACCGACAGGTTATCTTGGTTAAAGTAACCTCATTTCATTGTGAATAGAATCTAAATTAGTTTAAATGAATGGAGTTTTAGTCACCACTTACCTGGCTGATGGACTTCTGGCGTCTGAATCTTAGGTTCCTCGTGGTACAGGGGTTCGAAAGTTGGCGGTGGCACTGTTAAGTTAGTTATGTTATGAATGAATCGTTAGTTCGCAACCGGTTACAGATAAGAAACACTTTGACGAGCCAGGAACCAATTTCGTGTTGACGTATTGAATGACAGTAAATCATAATTTCGAACTGGACTATACTAATAGTACCCTCACAAATGCATTGATTTGATAATTAGATGGATTAATTAAAGTTCCGATTGTCTTCTTTTGTTATGTCAACACTGATCTTTTGCATGCAACCTAATGTCATGTGTTAATAGTAAATCTTTCTGTTCAAGCCATTTGTCTGTCAAACTGTGTCAACTTTTAGAGTTTGGATTGAATTGAAATTTGGTAAGCAAATGATTAAAAAGTAATAATGATCCTAAAAAAATATTCGAAATCGTTGGACTGGAATTGTCATGGGGTTTCTAAACGGGCAACAATTGGCCGGCAATTATGTGCATCTTGCTCTAGCGCACAAGGCAGCGTAAGACAGCAACAGTTGCCGGCCAGAAATTGTAGGAAAATGTGGCCTGTTAGATGCCCCATCATAGCATGTGAACACACACACATCTACACTTTCACTTTCGCCAATTACATGCTAAGCTAAAGTCAGCAAGAAATCAAAACTGTCATAATAGGGTACTTGACAACATCCATACTAATATTATAAATGGGAAAGTGTATGTGTGTGTTTGTTTGTTCGTCTTTCACGGCAAAACGGAGCGACGAATTGACGTGATTTTTTAAGTGGAGATAGTTGAAGGGATGGAGAGTGACATAGGATAGTTTTTATCCCCGAAATCATCCTTTAAGGGGAGTGAAATGGGGGGTTAAAAGTTTGTATGGAGCTGCGATATAAACGAGTTCCACGCGGACGGAGTCGCGGGCTGAAGCTAATATAAATTGCTTTGTCATTACGTCATTAGCAACGGATACACATTACGAAAATACTCGGAATGTATCAATCTTTCGTTTACGTTTTGCTATTTTAAGATGTTTAAATTCATACAAACTAACTATAAGAAAGCTTTTAGATTATGACGTCACAAGCAAGTAATCTCTACAAATTCCCTACTTAAGCGCAAATTACACATGCAAGTTTCATTACATTGCGGGTTACCAAGGTACTTACACTGAGTTTTATCTATCAAAGCCCGCAATTTAGTTAAACTTTTATGCAATATCTTGCATGTGAAAATTGCGCTTTACTGAGCGTTTTTGACGTTCATGAATAGAAGCTCATTTGACTTGTCAAATACCATATTGCAGATTATTGCAGAATAATAAGGTGTCGTTAAACTTTTCAACGCTTTGTCAACGAGAATTGTTGTCAACCGCACGCCAAATCAACAAGACATTTCGCAAGAAGGTTGCTATCGCTTTGGGCTCCTTGACGCATATATTAGTCGTTGGCGTCGAGAAGGTCAAAAAAAGATTCCATGCATTTTGACGCAATCTTTTTTAGAGTTCCGTACCCAAAGGGTAAAAACGGTACCCTGGCTCCAGGGCATGGCATCTGTCACCAGGCTGTATCTCAAGAACCGCTATAGTTAGACAGTAAGACAGTTGAAATATTCACATATTATGTATTTCTGTTGCCGCTATAACAACAAATAATAAAAACAGAATAAATTTAATATTTAAGGAGGGCTCCCATACAACAAACTTTTTTTTACCGTTTTTATAGATAATGGTACGGAACCCTTCGTGCGCGAGTCCGACTCGCACTTGGCCGGTTTTTTTTAAACTTTTGGAGATCTGTCCATGTGTACAAAATCGGTACTTACACTGATATTTCTTGGGGCCGAGAGCAATCTTGGCATCCGCCTCGAACTGTTCAGGGGTCTTTTTGATGACCTCAACTGGGGTCACTCCCTCCTGTAAAAGAAAACAATTTATTTACAAGAATTAAACTACTGAAATCAAGTGAAGGTTTTTAATAAATATTAGATATTTCTACATCATCATCCTCCTAGCGTTATTCCCGGTAATGCCCCTGTAGGAGCCCGGCGTCCGCTTTCACACCTAATCCCAAGATTTGACATTGGCACTAGTTTTTACGAAAGCGACTGCCATCTGATCTTTCAACCTGGAGGGAAAACTAGACCTTATTGGGATTAGACCGGTTTCATCACGATGTTTTCCTTGGCCGAAAAGCTAACGGTAAATATTCCGTACATAAGTTCCGAAAAACTCATTGGTACGAGCCGGGATTCGAACCCAAGACCGCCGCTTGACAGCCGCATGCTTCAACCAATAGGCTACCGTAGCTCTTTTTCTACAGATTTGAGAAGGGCATGGTAAGATGGGCATGTAGAGAGGATGGATGAAAGAAGATTAACAAAGGGTGTATGACGGAAAAGTTGATGGTACAATTGCAAGGGGACAACCTCGTCTAACTTATTCCGACCAAATCATAGAAATTCTAAAGAAAGATCAGGTCAAGAGTACCCTAAACCGACAAGCATTTATGAACAATGTCATGAAAGTGAATGCAGCAAGAAAGGTTTCTCCTTCTCCGTGATCTCTGCCTGTAATAGGCGTGATTATGTGTATGTATGTATCTGGATGTCATGTCGCCCTAGTACTCGAAAACTTGCAAACGTTGATTTTGGACTTGACCCGCCCCTAATTTCCTGACCAAAGACAAACAAAGATCCTTTTTTTTTCTTATGTAACATTTATTGCTTTCACGGTTATAGTTTTTTTTTTCACTTTAGGACAATTGTTCAATTGCGATAAGTAGTAACAAAAATAACAAACAAAAAACCCTAGTGGGCCGGCCCACACATTTCATTAGTGGATGAAAGACGGCAGATTTTTCTCAAGGTGGTCTACTCTGGCTGCGGCGATAGTACCTTTTTTCCGAAGCCTATAGAGTGTCCCACTGCTGGGCAAAGGCCTCCCCTCTCGACTGCCAATCGTCCCGGATTTGAGAAATCTCTGGCCAACGTTGCCGACGTTGGGGTTATGACCGCCAAGCTGAAATGGGAATGGGCTGGCCACGTCTGCCGCATGCATCCAGAAAGGTGGGCGAAAATAGCCACGGAGTGGGTGCCACAATATGGGAGGCGGCGACGTGGCAGGCCGAGACGGAGATGGCGGGACGACCTGGGGGGTTACCACAACGTCCCATTGCAATTCAATTTAGGTTTGATCTGTCATTTTGTGACAGTTTTTCTATGTAACTGACAGCTTTCGATTCAGTTTAGGTCCTAAAATGAATCGCGTTAACAGATCGTGGTAAGGCCCCTGGACGCATTTTGTAGCGATAGTACCTAATCGCACATAAATGATCGCTGTACAGATTAACCTTTTATTACTACCCACTTTAACATGAATCTAGTCTCACCTGATGGTAAGCGACAACAGAGGTTATGATGAACGCGCTGTAATACAGTTTAAAATAGCCAGTACATATAATCTCTTTTTAACCCGTGACGCAAAAAGAGTGTTATAACTTATAAGTTTGACTTGTCTGTGTGTCTGTCCATGGTCATAGCACCTAAACGAACGGACCGAATTTAATGCGGTTATTTTGTCCGAAAGCTAAAGTGATCGAGATGGTTCTTAGCTACGTTTCAACAAAATCGGTTCAGTCGGCTTCGCGATACTAAACTTTAATATTAAAATATCGGGAGTTTTTTCAACTTTTTGATTTTTTTAATTAATAGCGGGCGCAATAAGACAGAAGCTTCCTCTCATCAATTGAATAGATAATTCGACTAAGCTACTGATATTATAAATGCGATAATTTGGATATTTGTTACTCAATCACGCTTAAACGGCTCATCCGATTTGGATGAAATTTTGCTTGAAGATAACATGGATCAAAATATAGGAAAGTTTATAGCCCGGGTCCACGCAGACGAAGTCTTGGGCGGAAGCTAGTCGGATCATAGTAGAAAGAGCGTAAAGTAGGATATCTACATACAAACGCACCGCGCGCGGCTTGTATGTGTGCGCCATTAGTATCTATGCGTCACCGCACCCACACTGAAACAAAATCTCTACTGGCGCACTGAGAAACGGGTCGAGATTTTGTTTGAGTGTGCGTGCGCGACGCATAGATACTAATGGCGCACACATATAAGAAGATAACCTAGGGGAGACCGGGGATAGTTGACTATAGGGGTAGGTAGACTAACTATCAAAAACTCGTCTGACGCAAAGGCCTTGAGCCAACCAATAAGCCACTTGAGTCCGTCACCTCCCCCCGCTCCGTCACCGGGAACGCGACGTCGTGCACGCATGTCTTTGGAGAGAAGGAGCGTAATATTGAAAAACAACGCACCTAAGTAATTATTTTTGTCGTAATATTATTTGTAATGGCGCCTAATTATTTATTGTTATTGATTATCAAAGCATTTGTAACGAAAGTTTGACTCATGGTCTTTCTATACATTATCATTCTTTTTGATTTCGTCGCAGTTATATGGTTATGGCACGTGATTATAAATTAAAACGTGGTTCGGGGTTAGTAGACTAATTTATAACGGGGCTGGTCGACCTATCAAGACTGTTACCAAATATTAAAAATAATTAAATTTGTTAGGTACGATTTGTGAACAAATGATTAAAGTTGTTTAGTTATGTTTTAAATACTTAATAAGAAAGTACAACGTGTACCAGGTTAACATTTTAGGTAATCAAATTGCCTAATGTTTAATTGTCTGATTGTTTATTGTTATTGGAAGTCTATTATGTTCAATCAGAGTGGCGGAAGATCCCTTTTTTGATACAATAAAAAAAAAAATGTTTGCCTGTTTTTTGTATCTTTTATCCTATGTCTTCGTAGACATTACTCTAAAAACTTCATAGGTCAACTTACCCCTGCTGACAAGTCAACCTACCCCATACATGGGGTAGGTTGACTAGTTTTTCCTATGCTACGAGATCCTGTAGGTACACTATATCGTAATGAATATCGTGCTTTTTGCCACTTTTTTCTAAAGCTTAATAGTATATCTATAAACTGAAATCGATATCAAGTTAATATACTCTAAAGAAATAAAAATACAAATGCTTAAACTAAAATTTGGTCAACTATCCCCGGTCTCCCCTACTTTACACTCTTTCTACTATGGTCGGATGGCATAGTAAGAAACTATTTCGTCACCTTCCCGAACATGAGGTGGCCGACGGCCGCAGAAGTCTTGTTGAAGGTGTTGACGACAGCCCTCCAATAAGTCGTGTTCTCCTGGTACACGAGGGCAATGAAGTCGTTCGCAATGGGCACGTTGCTTTCGATCCAGTTGCGCGCGTCCGGGCTGTTCCTGAAATAAAACTACAACTTAGAAAAGTTGAAAAACCCCCGACGTTGTGGAAGGCAAACCTGCACTCCAGGTCGCTGATGCAGTTAACTACGACGACGACTAAAAATGGAACAATACACCAGAAACCGACAGAACTCGCTAGGCGTGGAGGTTCATAGTACTGCCCGCCTAGCGGGCTGGGCCGGCATCTGAGCAAACATTACGAGTGCCTACCTAGGCGGGTACTCACTTGGTTGCGAAGGTGTTAAAGAGGGCTGCTAAATGCAGTCTTTCCCATAGACTGCATGACTAGACGATGAACCAATCTCCATGGAGGGCTATAGCATGCGGTCACAATTGTTAGTCATGAGACTCATGAGGGACAGATGTCCCCGTCAGTCCATGGGAAAGACGATACTAACGTAAAATGATGATACTAACTTCGCGTAAACAACGGCCCCTCCAGTTAGCAGCACAGCTCCAAGCGTGCCGTAGAGCAGTTTCCTGCTTTTAGGTGGAGGGTGGGGCTGCGGACAGTCCTCCGGGACTCCGGCCATGGGCCGCCGCTGGCGCATCAGCACCAGGGCGGCGCATGAGCCATCCAGCTGCTTCCTTACCTGAAAATTTTTCATAATAATGATACGACATAATAATAATTTGACTCAATGATAATAATGATTTGACAACCGCTTTAACCTAGTTAGTAGTGACTCTGCCTACGAAGCAAGAGGTCCTGGGTTCGAATCCCGGTAAGGGCATTTATTCGTGTGATGAGCACGAATATTTGTTCCTGAGTCATGGATGTTTTCTATGTATTTAGGTATTTATTAATCTATATAAGTATGTTTAATCGTCGTTTAGTACCCATAGTTCAAGCTTTGCTTAGTTTGGGACTAGGTCGAGTTGTGTAAGATTGTCCCCCTGATATATATATTAATAAACAAAATTAGCTTGAGCTCAATGTGCATCAGAATGAACACTCAATCACAGAATAAGTAATAGTATTACAGAAGGTTGTCTGTTAACAAATCCCCTGTTTAGGTACGCCAAATGAGAACGCGTGCGTGCCGTAGCAGCGCTAACAAACTGGCCGGGGCAAGAAAGCAACCCCTGACTCGAGTGAGCCATCCATGGTCAAAGGCGCCTCAGTGTGCGTGCCTTGCGTAACTTGGACGTATATCCGAGCGTGCCGTATTCGGACGCAGCTTATGGCACATATAAATGCACATTATTATTAATTAACTTTAGTTGAAGTGGCATTTATCCTAAATAGGGACCACAAATAACAAAGGAAATAAAAAATTAAAACACAAAAATAGGATAAGAAATTGTAAAAAAAAAACTAAGTGGGAAAGAAAGCTATAATAATAATAATAGTTGAAGTGGAAGAGGCCTTTGCCAAACGGCACACAGAGTCACAGACCAAACTGATGTTGTCCGAAACAGTAATATGTTAAGTTAAGTTATGTATTTTGATAAGTTGTGTACAATAATATTTAAACTCTTAAACTGTAAAATTGTCTGAATAAAAGACTTATATTATATGATATTTAGTGTAAGCATGTCAAACCAGAAATAAAAGGCTCTTTTATTTTTTATTTTTTTTTATTTATTAGGGCTCCGTACCTCAAAAGGAAAATACGGAACCCTTATAGGATCACTTTGTTGTCCGTCTGTCTGTCTGTCTGTCTGTCTGTCAAGACCATTTTTCTCAGGAACGAGTGGAGGTATCAAGCTGAAATCTATATAAAATACTCAAGACTATTGTCCCTTGAAGCTGTGAAAAAATCAAACTTAAAAGCCAACGCAATCAAAAGATACAATCGTTTATGCTGCAAATTTTTGAGTTTTTCGACACTCGCAAAACCTACGGGGTACTTCCCGTGAACTCAGAAACTTGAAATTTGGCATGAAGCAACGTCATATATCACAGACAAAGGAAAAATTACGAAATGTAGACATTTTTAGTAAAATCATACAAAAAAATGCTTTTTTAAATTTTAAACTTAACACCTTTTTCCTCGTAAACGTGTGGAGGTATTGAATTGAAATTCATGTCAAATACTCAGAGCTATAGGACCTTTCAGATGTAGCAAAACCAAACTTTTATGTCAACGCAATCAAAAGAAATTGCAATTTAAGTCGCATATTTTGAAACTGAGTACTCACAACAAACTCAAAACCTAAAGGGTACTTCCCGTTAACTCAGAAACTTGAAACTTGGCACGAAGAAACTTCATATAGCACAGACAAAGGAAAAATTACGAAAAGAAGACGTTTGTATTAAAATCATACAAAAATCATTTTTTGAAATTTTAAACTTACTACCTTTTTCCTCGTAAATGCGTAGAGGTATTAAATTGAAGTTCATGTCAAATACTCAGGGCTATAGGACCTTTCAGATGTAGCAAAACCAAACTTTTATGTCAACGCAATCAAAAGAAATAGAAATTTAAGTCGTATAGTTTGAAACGGAGTACCCGCAAGAAACTCAAAACCTAAAGGGTACTTCCCGTTTACACAGAAACTTGAAACTTGGCACGAAGAAACTCCATATAGCACAGAAGGAAAAATTACGAAAAGTAGACGTTTTTAGTAAAATCATACAAAAACATTTTTTGAAATTTTAAACTTACTACGTTTTTCCTCGTAAACACGTCTAGAGGTATTAAATTGAAATTCATATCAAATACTCATGTCTATAATACCTTTCAGCTGTAGCAAAACGAAAGTTTTACAAGTCCACGCAATCATAAGAAATAGCAATATAAGTCGCATAATTTAAAACTGAAAAAGTTGTATGTGAAGTTTCAAACCCGCACTGGGCCAGCGTAGGTATACGTAAGGGTATCAAAACCTAAAGTTACTTTCCCGTGAACTCAGTTTTATATCAACGCAATAAAAAGAAACAGCAATATAAGTAATCCACTTATTTTGGCGTTCGCAACTACTCGCAAGGAATAAATCAAGGCCTAAAGGATGATTACTAAATTGATAAAGTGACCCTGTTTAAATTTATGCTCCCTCAGCTTTCTACATTGTAATGTTACGGATTCCATTTTCATTTATCATTTAGTAATAAACATACAACAACTTTTGCTTGTTATAGGTTTGTAGTACGGAACCCTCGGTGCGCGAGTCTGACTCGTACTTGGCCGGTTTTTTTTATATTATAATTATTATTAACTTTAGTTGGAATTTTCATGACAAATAAAACATGAGGTTTTTTATCTACTTTGAGGTGATTCTGTTTAGGGATGGGATGGATGATGTCTATTACGATACTGATATGAATGATGAATGCATTGTAATAGCGAATACGATAATGAATGCATTACGATTTTTTTTATTTACATCTAATAAAACAAGACAATTGAGTAAAATCAACATTTATTAAAATTTTAGACAGTTTACCACTTAATGAATGAAATAAAGGTCATAATTAAAATCAATTTCTTTCAAATTCTTATTAAGAAAACATTTTTTTTTAAATTATCACATTTTAGTCTATTTCGTATATATCCGTATGAACTAAACCAGCTGTGGAAAACAATCTTTCTGAATCTACAGTAGCTGGTTTGATGGCCAAATACTTATGGCCAATTTTTTCAAGTTAGGAAATACAATATTTTCTCTCCAATAATTTGAAATTGAACTAGTTTTAAGAATCGTTATTAATCGTAATACTTTTTACGGTACGGATGATCGTGAAAAATAACGATAACCTGCGGTTTACAATTATCGGCATCAGTATTGTTGCATCCCTAATTGTAATGATGATCTAAGGTCACAAAACTTTAATATCTTCGTCCATATTACAGGCATATTCTTCAGGCAGAAAAAATATAGGAATAAAACTAAAACATTTTTAAAAAAGTAAATTAAAATTAATTTCATACATTTCTACAAAACTAGTGAGCCAAAAATATCTGTGTAACATAGATCAATTTTATTATAATTTATCAATCAGTAGGCTTTTTAGTGTGTGTGTGTGTGTTTGTACTAATTTGTTGGCAAGCTGAAGACTGAAAGCCGGTCACCTGGTCAAGTGACATCATGAACTATGCCAGTGCCTATTACAGTGTTTAGGTTATTTACGAAAATGACGTTTACGAATGTTATGTAAGCAACAATAATACCAAAATTGAAGCACATAGTGTAATCATGAATAAAACCGCTCAGGTTCTTGACAAAAATGCAGAAATCAATGAAAATAGGCAACGTAAAAGCCAAAACATAGGCAAAACAAGTCTCAGTAAATCAATAAAATGTGCCAAATATATGGACAATAAGGAGTTTTTTTGCGATGTCTACTTAATTATTAAGAAATGACACGTAAATACATACCAATACCAACTTTGCGTTGGATAAATGGTTCGTAAATTTGTACATTTTCGGCTTGAATCTCTTCCACTGGAGCTGTCAAAAATCAGAGACTGAAGGAAGAAAAAGGACCATAGACTAAAAAATATAGTAGTGCATGTCCAAAATCAAATATAAACTTTTAATTCTTAAAACAACAGATATAACTCATTAGTGTAACTTATTGGAAGCCCTAATTTTCGTCATTACGATGTAATGCTAAAGCTTCTAAACCATAAATGAACTGCATGAAATAAAATAAATTATTTACTAATTCTTTTATTGAATGTTACGCCAAAAACCTCGTATCCAAAGGTGACAGTGACAGTTTACAAATGACAAAAGTAATGACCAAATGTCAACCCAATTGAAAATAATATTGGATCGGATTGCTTGAATTCATAGAAAAATCATGCTTCGCACGCTTATTTCAGGTAATACACTTACGTTTTTTGCAGTTTTAGTTGAACCCTAACCCTCCATAAAGCTTGTAAACTAGTCTTATAATTATTTTCTGATATTTTTGTTACGTTTGACGGCTGTGTTTGATTGAGGTTAAATTGTCTTTTTCAGCTGCTCGATGTATACGGCCTCTTGCTTTACAACAATGCAATGCTGCCAGGACGATTACAAGAGATGTGCGAAGTTATACAACTCTCCAAAGACGAGTATACAATGCTTCAGCATGCAAGTCCTTACTCAACAACAGCAAAATTCTTGAAATCTCTAACAATTTGGCGCCAGTACCAATTCGTACTGTAACAAAGTTCAGTCTTAAAAGGGGTAAGAGAAAAACTGTGAAGGCTGCCGTGAGAAGATTCTTTAGACTGCATTGGGGTATTTGGATTCGGCCAATAGTTGGCAGGCATAAGAAGATATGGAAAAAGTCACCGCCACAGCAGAGGCGTTTGCGTCAACACGTCTTTACGAACGGCACTCAAACAAAATTATTGGACAAAATGGTTACAAAGTTTTGGAAAAAGCCCAAATACTATGTTGAAGATCCATACTCACCATACCATACAAGGGAAGAATACTATGCTACCAGGAGGAAACCCGCAGTTAGCAACATTCACAAGTAGATTATGAGTTCCAAGACCTAGTTTAGCAATTGTTGAATGCTGTTTTGAGTTAGTAATGAAATTATTTAATAAATGAAGGTTCGGAATGAAAGGTTATGTTTATTGCTAACTATCTTAGGGCATTTTTCTTATGTGTGAAATGGGGTAGTGACAGCCTAAAGAATTAAAAAGGAAATAATCTACTGAAAATTTCTTAGAGAGAAAGATTAATATCTTAGAGAGCTATCGTATAACCCGTATAGGCGAAGACAAGTTACATAATGGAAAAGATGAAAGATTGCATTGAAAACCATAATTCAATATCTACGTAGAACGGAACGTCCTAGAACTGCTGTCACTGTCATGAGACGACCTTTCAAATACTCTTATTAATTGTCATTACTATTGAAACTTTACCCCTAATTATCGTGACAATAACCAAAATAAAATTGTTTTATGTATTTATAATAGAGCTGCAAATTGAATGAATAAAAATAAACCCTATAAACTCTTCAAATTACACTTAAATTTTCATGAAGTTAATACGAATTATATCAAACTCTGAAGCACGTTCGAAAACCTCTATACAAAATCGTCGAGCGAAGACTGCTAAATCAAAAATAAACATGAGCTTGTCTATTTTATTTTATAATGATAATATTGATAATCACATATTATAAACAAGACAAGCCTACAGTGGAATAATATTTGGACTCTGTACCTATCGACTGTCGCCGACTAGATACTTATTACGTAACATTTAATTTAAAACCTTGGTTCTAGTAAACATTACTATTTACGTAATTTCGTTTTTAAATTGGCCTTGACAATGGCTGGAAATGCGTTGCTTAGCCGGAGTGCTACGTTGTTGTCACGAACTACGTTATCATCTATAAAAAGTAATTTCCTACGTAAAGATACAGTCAATAGTGCTACATCGTCAGCCGGCTTCAGATATTTCTCGATCACTCCCGCCATAAATATGAAACTTGTTCAGTACTCGTATAAATCTAACTCCGAGATTCGGGTGGGGTTCTTAGAGGGAGATAATATTGTGGATATACAGAAATTGGACCACTCTTTACCCTCAACTGTACTGGGTATTCTGAAGAATGGAGATATTGAAAAAGTTAAAAGGTAAAAATCTTTAGTTATTAACATTAACTGCATAACTAGGTAGTTGTTTGGAAACTAGAGAACCCTTTTGAAAGATCCACCCATATTAGGTGCCAACACTTTCAAATTACTTACCTATCAATGATTAATTACAATAATTTAAGTAGGGAATTAAAGCTGCTACCTTAGTCAATACTATACTGTACTGTTATACTATTTGCATTGAAAAATTAATGAAATTGCCAGAGATTGACAATATTTATAGTTTGATAATTAAAATCATTATGTTATCAGCTGCATGTGACATGTAAATATGTCAACATTTTGCTTATCATATGGATGGAAACAACTTTTTGTACTTTCACAACATTTTTTGTTATCTATCTTGCAGAGTTAACTAATTAAGTAGGTAGCATTCAATTTCATCTATATTTTATTGTGATATGAAATAGCAAAACATGTTTGAAAACATCCATTATGCACATTTTAATGATCTATATTTTGTCCCAGGTCGAAAATATTTATGGAGAAAATGAATAATCCCATTTCAGCTAGATCAATTGTTTGCCCCCGTGAACCCCCACACTCCTGATTTCATTGAAATTGTTAGAACCTTATGGCGAATGTGATTGCAAATATAATATTGCTTGTTTAATCATATAGATACCTATACAATTAAACAAGCAATATTATATTATTGTAAGTCAGAAGTATAAATATATGCATATACTTCTGTTCCGGGTCATTCCTGGTGCAAAGGCCAATCACAATTGGCAATGCAGCGAGTCTGATGGGTACATTTGTGCCCGGAATGACAGGGGGCGGGTTATTTGACTAAGTGTATTTTTATTGACATGTAAACTTTCCATTATGAAAAAAAACCATACATATACCTATTTATTTATATTTACATATTTATTTATTTGAGCCTGACGCCTACAGCATTACATTGGCATTGTTGAGCAGAAATACACAATCTTACAGATTTATTTGAAAATATTCTACCATATACTTTTAATTTCAGGCTGAAGTCCACAAAAGATGCTTTGGTTCCCATATCATCAGTAAATCTGGAAGCGCCTATAACGGGCATGGACAAAGTTCTTTGCATAGGTAAACATTTCATTAATTTTCTCTTATACTGACTTAGCAATTTATCACAACAACTAGTTATAATTGGAATAAGACAGAAATACCATTGATTCATAGTCTGGTTACTAATATAGCAAATTGGTGATGGTGTGACAAATTGCATTTTATTTAATGTGTTTGTAATGTGTATGCAATTTAGCAACTTAATACTTGTTAATTAGCTACTATACATACATATAATACGTAAATGTTGACACCCAATAAAACAATAAATTGTCTTGAATATTCTCGAAAGGGGGTTAAAAATATAGTTAACCGGAGAAAACTACTGGAGAGAATAAATCATTATTGCTATGCTTACTCATTGGTTTAACTAAGTGTGCCCTTTTACGATCACAAGTGCAGCACATACGAAAAATCAATGTGATAAATTGTATTTCTATACCATCCCATGCAGTTAAAACATAAACCGGATATCATGGATAAGATAAGATTAGATCATATTAGATTCACTATAAGTATTTTTATCTTTTTTTTTAACTATAAAACAGGTCTAAACTATGTGGACCACTGCGAGCAGCATAACCTAAAGGCTCCTCCAGTTCCTATGATGTTCAGTAAATTTCCCAGCTGTGTCATTGGCCCTGAGGATGCTTTGAAGATAAGATGTATTGCTGAGGTTAACATTGATTTTTGGACATCTACAACATTGCTATATTACCTAAATTAGCATTAGTTACTAGTACAAATATAAGTTACCACGATGTACCTGCGCAGAAAGCATTTCTTGAAAACATTTTAACCAATCATAAGGCAGCGCGTTTGCGCGGGTAAAATCTTCAATAGCCATTAGCCAAAATTTGCGCGCGACGCCGGCCGCCATTTTATCTGGACGCCATGAGCGGGAAAGCACGAGTTCTCCTGTCATTGTATAAAACCTTACGTATATTGCAACAAGGTCTTTATTGAAATGGTCATACGTTCGATTTCATTCGGTACTTATCAGCACTCGTCGACGTGGACGAAGATTTCCGATGTAACTTATATTTGTGGTACTACACAGTAGTAGTTCGCATTAGAAATCAGTTAACAGTATGAAGTATGTCATTTAATGGTAGTAGTTGCAGTACTGTATCTTTTAATTAGCTAAAACTGAGCAAGTTAAGCGTTTTATACAATTAGCAATATGTCACAACAACCGTCTTCAAAGTGAATTACATTAACGTTTGCTGTCTTTTCTCAATTAGGTACTTACAGCTGACGACCTCCGTAGCCTGGTTGGTAGTGACCCTGCTTACAAAGCCGGAGGTCCCGGGTTCGAATCCCCGTAAGGGCATTTCATTTGTGTGATGAGCACGAATATTTGTTCCTGAGTCATGGATGTGTTCTATGTATTTAAGTATTTATTTATCTATATAAGTATGTTTATCGTCGTCTAGTATTCATAGTTCAAGCTTTGGGGCGAGATCGATTTGTGTAAGATTATCCCCACAATAAATATTTATTTATTTTATTATAACTGGGTCTCTAGGTTGCTGTAACAAATTGCTAAGTGTATAATGCCCTTTAAGGAGTCTGGAGAGCAAAGCAATCAATCAAATCAAATCAAAATTAATTTTTCAACTAATGTCTGCAACATATATCTGCCTCTGAATTTTAGTTTAGCGTGGTTGGGCCGCGGGAGTCCGCTGGATGTGGCTGGCGCAGGACCGGTCACTTTGTTACTCTTTGGGGGACGCCTTTGTCTGGCAGTGGACGTCTTTCGGCTGATATGATGATGAATTTTAGTTGAGCTGCAAATGGGTTTCTGAGTTTTGAAATTTCGGAATGAGAACGCTTTCGTCAAAAACAACGGTCCATAAAAAGGCCAACACCACTGAAACATAAGTCATGTGAACTCTCCAAAGGCCTGAACTACCTGGACCACTGCAAGGAGCAAAACCTGACGCCGCCGCCGGTGCCTATGATCTTCAACAAGTTCCCGAGTTGCGTCGTCGGGCCTAAGGACGCTGTGCGGCTGAGGAGCACCACCAAGGTAGGGCCACCCTTTCAATGTTACTTAGATTCACAAGTCCGAGTTGCAACTTACTTCAGCCACAGCGAGCAGCCTTCGGTAACCACGTCACCGTCCGGTGACCACATCTCCGTCCGGTAACCACGTCACCGTCCAGTAACCATCTTACCGTCCAGTAACCATGCCACCGTCCAGTAATCATCTCACCGTCCGGTAACCACGTCAACGTCCAGTAACCACGTCACCGTCCGGTAACCACATCTGCGGCCGGTAACCACGTCACCGTCCGGTAACCACCGTATTATCTCGCTCATATTTGGATTGGAGCATAGGGCACAATATAGTATCATTAGTGTCCATTAGGCAACCCGATGTCTGTACGTATGTACATATATTTATGAACTTGACTGTAAGTACTTGAGCTTTGTTTAGTATAGTGTATATACGAGTAATTTACTAATGTTTTTCAGTAGCAATTGATACACATTCACTAGATATATTAACACTCTTAGATGATGGTTATAGTTAGATATAAAAATCACTTGTTTGCCGGTTCTTTAGGTATGATTTAAAGTTAGGTATGTATCTAAGAATGTACGTAGGCCGTGGTATCTGGTTGATTCCTGAGACAGTGCGTAGTGTCTTAGAATAAATAATAGTACTATACGTACAGTCAGCATCATATAGTTCGTAGCAGCCAGAGTAGCCAAATATTTTGTAACACACCCTTATTATCAAGCCGGCCACACACGCTAGGTTATAACCGATGGTTATGCCTGCACAGTTCATTTGTGCAGGCATAACTGAACGTGTGTATGACATGACTCCTTGTCTGCGCAAGCAAAATTTGAAATATGAAAATTTATATTTTTTGCCGCCCGGTTATGAGGGCATAACCGATCGTGTGTGGCTGGCAGGCTTGACAGGCTTCAGTTATCCAGTGATTGCGGAGGGGATAGGTCGTACGTCACTGCGCAACTATGTATATAGCGGTTCTCATAATGGTATCCTGTTTTTTAATTAATACAGTCACCTTTGATAACAGTGTAAGACAAGTATTTTCGTCCGCTCGTAAATAATTTATATAATCTTGCGGATCAAATGTTAATTCCTTTAATAAGTAATAAGTTGACATGGCTGTATTGTCTCCTCTTCCGTAACCAATCTTTACACCACTCACTTCGGCTTCGTCGTTTAGTTTTCCGTTTCAAAATAACAAATAATAAACCTAACAGCGCTATTGCGTCGACGTCAACCACCGCTACCGGTGCCATGATGGTTACAACTGACAGTTTGTGCAGGTTTGTCGTTACGGGTGTGTGCCCTATGAAACTCGGTCGTGCCTGTTGGTATTGCTTGCACACGCAATACCTAGCGTGTGTGGCCGGCTTTACGTAACGTGTGCCGAAATATTTGGCTACCTTGGCTGCTACTAACTATATGACGCTGACTGTACGTACAGAAGGTTCTCTGATAACAAATCCTCTGTTTTTGTGGCCATCCCTTTCCATCGCATGCTACACGCAGCGATAGAGCGCGTGCGTGCCGTAGCAGCGGCGCTACCACGAACTTCGAAAGTCGAAGTTCGGGTATTTCCATCTCTATCGCACTCACTTACTCGAGTGACTGGGATGCATGTATTACGAACTTCGACTTTCGAAGTTCGTGGTAGCACCGCAGTGCTAACTTGTAGCGACGTGGTCACACATGCCTATAATAGATTAGAAAAGTTCTGGACCACTTTGTTGGCTCACTTTAGGCGGCGTGTGGTGTCAACTGAAGGCAGTCTAGCCTTAATAATGTCAAGACATAATTCATTTTAAAGATCGTTCAAGAAAAATGATCACAACCTGTGTTGTCATTTGCCAAAGTTTCATTTGTCCGAAGACTCCGACTTCCGAGCCTTTGAAAATAGTTGGTAATACTGATATACTGAACCCATTAGGTTAGCTTAGTTTTTATAAAAATACTGGAAGATACGTCTCTGAAAAAAATGCATTCAAAGTTAGGCAAGTGACTCATTCGGGGAATTTATTTTGCGTGATTGTGATCCGTAACCATCGTTCAGGTTTTACCTTCGACGCAAAAAGAGGGGTGTTATAAGTTTGACGTGTCTATGTGTCTGTCCGTGGCATCGTAGCTCCTAAACGCAAGGACCTATTATAATGCGTCATTTTATCTGAATGCTGACATGTTGAGATGGTTCTCAGCTACGTTTCAACAAACTCCGTTCAGTCGGTTTTGGGATCTAGAAATTTTAAATGAAAATGTTGGGGGTATTTCAACTTTTCAAAGTTGTTAGGTATTTAAGCCGGATTCAAATTGATCTGACGTGATGCCCTCGGATGCCTGACCACAGTAGCCGTAACGTCAGAATGCAGGGATATTAATAGGTATATAACCGTAATAAAATGTTTTAGTCAGACAAATAAATCCTGCTTCCGCCCGGTGCCAATTCTGAATATTGCACAAATTGAGTGCCATACATTTCTAAATTAAATATTTCCGGGCGTACCAGGACAGACGATTATTGAGATTAAATGGAATAACACATACGAGTGAATATATATGCTTCGTTGGAATTAAATCCTCGTACCGCTATTCCCGGTTATGCCCCAAAGGAGCCCGGGTCCGCTTTAACACCTAATCCCAATATTAGTCATAGGCACTAGTTTTACGAAAGCGACTACCATCTGACCTTCCAACCCAGATAGAAAACTAGACCTTATTGGGATTAGACCAGTTTCCTCACGATGTTTTCCTTCGCCGAAAATTCTGTACGTAAGGTCCGAAAAACTCAGTGGTACGAGCCGGGCATTTTATTATTTATATTTGCTGAACTCAAAAAATACTTAAAACTTATAGGTACAGATTTTGTTTCGCCAAACTGTATTCACGGTTTGTTGGCGAGTGATGCGCTCTATCATTTCAATACATTTGCAAGTTTTACATTAAACTAGATCATGCTAACTAACTAATAGGCATGATGACACATTTTGAAAAACTGTTCTATAATGTTTAGAAACTTTTATTATGTACAACGAATAAGATTTTTCAAGAGAATATAACAGTTAAGTAGGAAAAAATGCATTTAAGTTTTTAAATTTCAAATTGGCGCTAAAACGCTTGTCAGTGTCATAGCGTGCTGAGTGACGTCACGTTTGTATAAATAGAACGCAGACCTTTAACGTTTGCTACCTATATCGCTCAATTGCTCATTGAATGAACATAAAATAAAAAGTTTACTAGTCTTGCGCGGCCTTGCGAGCGAGAAAGCGGGACAATGACGTATGAAGATGTGACAGATAACATGGTTCTATCCCTGTCTTACTATTCGTTCAGTACGTAAGTTTTCTCTGTAACCTGGTAATGGCTGTTATGGGTATTTGTTTATACAAACGTGACGTCATGCGCTCTGATTGGTGTTTAACATATCATGGCGGGCGTCCGTATTTTTCGGTTTAATTTTATCAAAAGAAATTATAATCTCTTAATAAAAAAATATGAGCATTTTTCGAATTCTATGATTAAAATTTCACTAAGAAAATACCATAGGTACTTTAGTGATTTTCCATTACTGTCATCATGCCTATTATAAATCCCCACCGACGTCACGCCATTTGAACCCGCGACCGCCGCTTGACAGCCGCACCAGAGGCGTCTCTAACCCATGTAGCGTCCGTGTGCAAACATTACTGTAGCGCCCCCTATATAGTAAGCGCGCGGTCAAAATGGAATGGTAGCGGGGGCCCGCGGCCACAGATTCTTCTATACTGCGCCCCCTAGGACCGCTGCGCCCGTGTGCTGCACACCCTGCACCATAGATAAAGACGCCTCTGAGCCGCACTTCTAGGCTTTCGTTGGAATAAATAAGAAAATATCTGGCTGGTTCCAGGTGACTGTATAAATATTAACAAAGAAAAAATCAAGCCTCACGATTATCTTCTTAGTCGATCTCTCATGACTGAAAATCGATAGCGTAACGTTTCGTATGTAAGTCAAAAGTTGAGCTATAATTTATCCTAAGTTATCAGCTGTAAATAATTGGACTGTTCAGAATTATCTACAGAACTTGCCACCCATTTAGATCTCAATTCTTTTGTCGCCCAATTGGAGCAGGCATATTCTTTTATTGGGTCCCATTTTAGAATAGAATAGAATAGAAAAACTTTATTGCGCAGATAACAGTAAGTAAATTTTACATTTACACTTAAATGCTATATTAAAACTAAGATTAGATGCAAAAACCGAGTCCACTCAGCATAATGTCGGTCCACATGTAGTGCGCTACAGAACTGCACGTTACATAGTACTACTACTTAAAGGGTTTTATTTATACACACTTATATTCTTGTTAAATGAGTTTCATCTAAAATTACAAAAGATGCATATATTACTTAGGTATATTTGAAAATAAATTGCTAACAATGAAAATAAACATTATCATACACATAAAGACACTGGAAGGCTATTCTGGATTTATTTGTTGATCAAGTAAATGCTTTTTTAAAGTTTTTCTTTTATGAATTTAATGTGAAAGCATTTTTACGGCGGGTGGGATGTTATTCCAGCATTTCGTGACAGAATAGGTACTTAAAGCTGCCACGAAAAGACGCACTTCCGTGTCGAGGACGAGGGATCCGTCTAGGACGAGGGTTCGCATTTTATGTAGTTGACGGGATATAATATAGGTATCCGGTTGCTGAATTATATAAGTAGTCCAAGGCCCAGTTCTTTACTTCCAAGTAGATAAGTACTAGTACGGGTCAAGATTCCTGTGTGAATCACGGGTCCGCTCTCAAGGTAAATTGGGGTCAATTATTGAAGCAAATTGAGCAATGTAATTTATACCGCGTAGGTGGTTAGGTAGCTTACGGTCATGCGATAGATGATGGGAGTTGTAGATGCTATTTCTACTCATCATCTTAAAGCGGTGCATTGGAAATATACCGCGTGCTTTGAAACGCCAATCTGACTAGATTAAGAAACAGTAAGGTCTGATTTTGAGATATATAATTCTTGACTTTATGATTGTTTATCTGGGGGCACGGCAGTGCCCTCGCCAAGACCATCCTTTTCTCGAAGCAGTTCAGGCCCTCAGTAATCGAACCGTGATTGCCTAAAATGTCCTCGACAGAAAAAAAAAACAAAATTGGGTATTTACTTTCCTTTTTTTACTCAGCCTACTCAAACAATACATTATTTTACGACATAATCAAGTTAATACTACTTATAGTATTTTATCTCATCTAAAATCTCACTTAATGAAATATAAATAAAACTGCACTTAGGTATTTATCGAAATCTGACCAAAAAAGCCATTCCCGAAGAGTGTTGCATCTCTTTTTCTCGTGCGCGGGAGGCATTCGTGTCTCTGTCTAGGGGGCGTGGCAGACTCGTATCAAAGCATCCCCTTAAGTGTTTTCCTAGCTGCCTCTTTAAGGAATCCAAGGTTCGCTCGGGTGCCAATGCCAATCCTGTCATCCAACTAGACGTCAGCTGATTAAGCTTTTGGTTGGTTAGTACATTGACCGTCCTCTTTCCAAACTCTTCCACTTTGATCCAGAGATATCTCTTTCCTTACTCCGACGACGTCCAAACTCGTCTTCATCCTAATTAGTTGACTCTAGGGATGTTTGACAGCGATTTGTGTGTGGTATGTTTAGTACCGAAATTTTTGACGTGTAATCTATTTGGTCCATCCGAATAATACCTATTACTATCGTGAAATTCTGTGATGACGTTCCTCTTGAGGATAGTTCCCAATCCCACCTAACGGCACGCATCGCATCGGACCGTAACGGATTTTACAATCTTTAAACGATATTAAATCATGTCCACAGATTGACAGTTTATATTACCAAGTCCTTTAACCGCTGAACGGATTTTGAGGGAACTTTCCAGTAAAGTAAGTTAGATGATCAGAATAAGACTTTATACGAGCACGTTAGTCGCGGGCCGCTAGGTATAAATAAATGTAAGCGTATTGATAAGATAGGAAGTGAAACATTTAGGAGAATGGTATTGTTAACTATTGAAGAAAAATTCCAGCCATAATAACACTACCACTTGCTCTGTAGGAGTGTTGTGTTCCTGGAGGTGAGCGAGGACGCCAGAGCTGCCGAGGATGCGTTGTGTTGAGAGCGAGGGAATTTGTTCCTTCAGCTGTCAACACGGCGAATCCTCAAACATATCAAGGGTCGGCAACGCCCCTGTCACTCCTTTGGAGTTGCATGCATCTATAGGCTACGGTGTCCGCTTACCATCAGGCGGGCCGTACGCTAATTGTTTGCCACCGTCATTGTATAAAAATAAAGATCCATTTTGCTCATCCACAAACAGGAATGCCGTTTTTCAATCTCTAGGGCCTAAATAGTTATATTATACCTCTTGTTTCCTCTCGCAGAAAGTTGACTGGGAAGTGGAGCTGACCGTGGTGATTGGCAAGAAGGCCAGCGATGTGAAGGCGAAGGATGCCTTCGACTACATCGTCGGGTACACCGTGGCCCAGGACATCAGTGCCAGGGACTGGCAGAAGGAGAAAAACGCTGGCCAGTTCTTACTAGGCAAGGTTAGTGCGGAACAGTTTGTGTCACATGGGGGCAAAATTGTATGTTTACGGCGTGTATTGAATCCTGAACGTAGCGAGGGATCCTACAACAGAGTATGTCATCATCATCATTATATCAGCCGAAAGACGTCCACTGCTGAACATAGGCCCCCAAAGAGGGCCACAATGACGGGTTCTGCGCCACCCGCATCCAGCGGACTCCCGCGACCTTTACCAGGTCATCAGTCCACCTTGTGGAGCGCTTACCCACGCCGCGCCTTCCGGTACGTGGTCGCCACTCGAGAACCTTTCCGCCTCAACGGCCATCGGTTCTAAGTGCAATGTGCCCCGCCCACTGCCACTTAAGTTTAGCAATTCGGATAGTGATAGAGTTGATGATGAAATATATGTCATATGACATATATTTCATCATCGTCGTCATAATTATCATCCTTTAACACTTTCGCAACCGGAGTAAAAATGGAACAATTCACCAGAAACCGATAGAATTCGCTAGGCTCATACTACTGCCCGCCTAGCGGGCTCAGCCGGCGTCTGAGCAAAATTACGAGTGCCCGCCAGGCGGGTTCTTGGTTGCGAACGTGTTAAGTCTATTACAGACTATACAAGCAGTAACAAGGCGGTAGCCAATAAATGAATGACCGTATTTTTCAAAATAAAGCGTCAAATTACATCCACGGCTATGACGCCTGTGACGGGAGCCAATAATGCACGGCCCAATAATGTACAGCCTGATAATCCGCGTCCACTTTTTGTGGACTCGGATTATTGGGTCGTGCATTATCAGCCCGGAAAAAATTGGCTTCCATTTATTGCCCCGGACCAAGTTTGCTCAGGTTGATAATGCACGGCCCAATAATGTACAGCCTGATAATCCACGTACAGTATGGACGCGGATTATTGGGCTGTACATTATTTGGATGTGCATTATCATGGTTGTACATTAATCGGCACCTCTGTGACAGTGGGCACATAAATAAGAAATGACCTTATAATGGATGCTGATCTCGGTGCCAGAAAGGACGTTTGTCAAAAGCAAGTGGAATAGGTATCGCTGTCAGCGCGTTACCCTAATCTGTTCAATAGAAAGTTATAAATCTGTGAGGTCACTCATGCGACGAGGGGTTAATTTAATTTCGCCCTGCATGGTATCTATTAAGAGAGGGCTCAGCGGAACGTCACCTCGCCTCGTCGCTGTCGACTACATCGGCGCGGCAAGCGTTTTTTTTTTTTTTCGAGTATGGCTTTTACTCCTTGTTGTTTTAGCACTGTCGCGACGAACGCGAACGCTCAAACCACTCCCAATTTCTAGTCTAGCAACACTGACTAGCGCCACCTAGGGTGGGCAGCGGTAAGTGAATTGAAATGGTAACGGTTAGTTAGTTGCCGCCAAAATGGCTCCAAGTGTGAATGTTCAGTGGAAGTGAGTTGAGAGTGAAAGTGCTAGGATTGCCTATAAACTATCCAGAAACATCAAAGCTAAGTATACTTGTATATCTTAGTAAAGCTCACGTGGTTGTATGGTTTTCTCTAGACAACTACCTTATATGTATCTTATAGGTTATGTAATTCACGTTGTGGAAGAAATATCTGAGCTCATCTTAGGTATGGCGGAAAAGGTACATCGTAATTAGGTGCCGCGGCTTCGGCCGCGGTGACCTGTTCTGTAGTGGGACTCTGCCCACATGTCCCGGGTGCCGCAGCTACGTCTGCCGCGACCTGACCATGGACGGTTCTGTAGTGGGACTCTGCCCACATGTCCCAGGTGCCGCAGCTACGTCTGCCGTGACCTGACCATGGACTGTTCTGTAGTGGGACTCTGCCCACATGTCCTAGGTGCCGCGGCTTTGGCCGCCGTGACCTAACCGTGGACTGTTCTGTAGTGGGACTCTGCCCACATGTCATAGGTGCCGCGGCTTTGGCCGCCGTGACCTGATCTGTAGCGGGAATCTGCCCGCATGTCGTTGTTACCTTCCTCCGGCCGGGTAAGATGAGGCTCTCCTTATAGTAGAGAAAAGAAGAGAAGGAGAGGTGGGTTGTAGAGAGAATACCATACTTATAGAGCTTCTTTCCACAGACTAAGGAGAGGCCCCGATTCGGCACTTTAAGCGAAGCAGATATAGGGATATTAACCCCATAGATTGGAGATTGAAGCAACCATAAATAAGAGAAACAACTTCAAGGATAAGGAAAGGTACGCTATGCATTCTATAACACACTATTAATAAATACTCTACTGAGTTACACCCCCACAATATAACCATGTCGCCGTCTTCCCTTGGCGGTCTCGTGATATTACCGTAAGAGAGAGAGGGAGGCGGCGACAAAATGGTGACAGAGTAGCTGGGATCTGGCTGTAAGAAAACAGAATGAATAAAGAATCAAAGGCGTATAAATAGTAAAGGAATGCATAGTGTTCATATTCATAATAAAGATGTTAATTGTGGTATGCTAACAACTGATCCAAGATGGCATGTTGATCTTCAATTTATATCTGGACTAAATGATTTTACTTGTTGAGCATAATTGCTGAAATTCATGAAAAATTGAAATTAAAACCCTGACTTTAAAACTGTAGGACACAGGCATATACAGTGGCGACAATGGTGGCAAAATGAGGAACTTATTAGTTTACTTCAAGGAATCATCATAGATGGCGTTACCGGTCCCAAACAGTCGTGGATTTACGAATTATAAGAATCTTTATTCAAGGTTATTTACTACCTAGAATGTCACTTAAATCTGAGTTTATTTTAATTAAGTTCGTCTATAATGTATTTTCAAGGAATTATTCGTTTAAGGCGATTTTAAGTTAATAAGTGTAATTTTTGTAAACAACCCATCAAGGATACCAGTACCAACTTAACGGTACTTGCTATGAAAAGTCTCGCTTGTTCCTTCGCGTAGCGATCTCTTTTACACTTTCGTATTCAATCGACAGAGACAGATATATTATGAAATTGGCGAAACTCCATGAAAGGCGTCGACTTCGTCGTATTTTGCCTAAGTTCATCGGAAATAGAAATTGGTATGGTGGTATCTCTGAGGTCGTTTGGTCGTTTCCGTAGTCTCCTCTCTTTGTGAACCCCGAACCGGAAGCATTTGTCGGGAGCCATCTTCCCTGCAAGATAGTTGTTCTTTAAGTCAGTGCCACGTTTTATACAGGTAATTGTTGAATAATCTTCCGCAAGAGTGAAGAAAAAGTGTGTACCTACTCAGGGAAATGTGCGTAATAACATTCCATCTCTGTATTGTAGGTAACCGCAAAGAACGCTTCCGACCATCCCGGATTGACGAACCCCCTCGGAATTGACGAAACCCCTCGGAATTGACATTATAACCCCCCTGACTAGACATCCCGGTAAGTTTCTTGCTTCTTACATTAGGATTTTCCAATTGGAAAAGCATATAGTTAGTCGTAATCAAGTGGGAACCTGGTTGCGCAGTGCGCGTAGACACGTGTTGCAGCTGCCTACTACCTACCTAGAAATGTTATTTCTTAACGTAAGGCATGTTTGTTAGGATATAATCATATTCAAGTAAATTTCGATAGGCAAAGGATGGCATTTCTTGCATTTAGTAATTTTGTTTAATTTTGGCCGGTGTTGAAGTGAGTAGAAGTGTGCCGAGCCAAACTGGAGCTTATTGCCAACAACTTAAGAGTCATTACTTAAGCGCCAACCTAAGGAAGTTTCTAGAACATCGCCAAATGGCGGACCCGTTTGATATATAATTACGATAACATTTTAATTGAAAATCTATGTTTCTAGACGAAGATATTGATCATATTCCCGCTTATGACCTACACTGAAACCTAACGAAGTTTTAATCAATTTGGTACAGGATAACGAGTACAATCGAATATTAACGTAACAATAATTATGTCCAAGGACACTTTCTTTTGTTTTACTGTTTGACATAAAAATTACTTAACCAATACTAATTATTGTCATTTGACTTTATTCACGAAAACCGAATAGTTAGAAATTTTGTGACTAACCGTAAAGAAAATCGGTATTTAGTTACGTGAGTCGTTATTTGCATTATGTAATCTTGTGTTTATGTTCCCTTTCCCTAAGGAGTAGCTAGAACAAATGAAAACCTTTTATATTCGTTACAAAGTACATTTCTGACTGTAGATTAAATTGAGCTAGTGTGATATTGTGGCGATAGGTTGACGGTCTATCGTCCACGCGTTACTTCAACCCTATTCCTATCGTAAATTATTATGCGATCTATCTGTATCCTTTCTTTATTTACTTCGGTCTGGATTCTCGCTCGTTCTATTATCTATTTATGTGACAGTTATATTATGTTTTGTGTTTATGTTTGTCCTTCCCCTAGCAAGTGTTGTGTTATTTAAATACATGGTGTACATAGTAGGGAATCATTCTTGCAATAGACATACAATTTTAGTGAATTCAAGCAGTGATTGAGTGTTTAAATTTTGTAGAGAACTTATAAGGCAGTTCTCACTTTAGGAATGTTAGTTTCCTTGTGTTGTTTAAAATAAATATATCAGAGAATGTGGCTATAGGTTCTCTTCTCTTTTTGTAAGAAAGTGGCAGTTGATACAGTGGGAAAGGCTTACAAACGTCAGCCCTTATGACATGGATTTAAAGTCCAATTTAGTGTAACCAATTCAAAAGTTTTACCCATTGTACCTACTAGTATACATGTGAGTATGTCCTTAATACAATATCTGGTTAATATTGTGTTTATTTCTCAATAAATAAATACTTGCTTAGAAGATTATACTTACATAGTTAATGAGTCTGCAGCGGCGTAACAAAATATTATTGAAATTTTGTTTTCTTAAAGAGTATGTCAGTTTGTCTGAGGTACCATGTCTTGCAAACAATATGATTTTTAAATTCATTTTCTTTTTGGCTCTTGGGAAAGACAGTATACCTGAGGACTTGTCATAGTAGATCACTAGATTGATATTTATTTTATATGTGAAATTCAACTTGCTTAGTAAGAAGGACTTAAGTAACTGAAATTATAGTCAACTAGAAAAATAATTAAATTATATATCTGTTGAACATTACTTAGTTGTGTGATGACCTACATAAACAATTATTTCACCGAATGGACATTGACTCTTTTTAAATTTTTGCTTTGATGTTTTGATGGAGATTGAAATTATTTGACTTATACTTTGCATATAATTTGCTTACATTAATTTTTTTGACTTTGATCTTAAATTTTGATTTTTAAACTTCAATTTTAAGTTTTTATTCGAGGATAAAATATTTTAGAAATTAATATGATTTGCGACTATGACAGTTGAGTATTTTACTTTCGAGAAATTCAGGTTGACCCGGACATTGAATTTGAAGATTTTCTTACTTTTGATTTTCAATTTATTTTTGTTTTTGAATCTTGATCTTTCGGTTTAAATTTTTGAACATTGACTTAGATCTGGTTAATGAGTTCAATTTATTTTGGGACGTCGACTGAAATTTTTGGTTTTTAGTTTTAATTTTAATATTGTTCAAGGATAGTAACATTTAGAAGTCGTGTCGATTTCCTTTCGGTAACTTTTTTTATTTTTTGACTTTTGAATTTTTAATTTTTTATTTTATTTTGAACTTTGAATTTTGAACTCGTCAATGATAGTTGCATCCATGCTAATGAATATTGGACAGAGCAATCGACATTTTTAACATTAAATCATTTTAGTAAGACATACTGAGAGGTACGTGTGTGATTGAATGACAGTTGTTAACTTTTCATGCAGCATCTTTAAACAAATAGCTATTCGAGAATTTTAGGTTGAATAGAACTTGTTTATGTGATTTACAGGATTAGACAAGATAAACCATGGACGAGACTTTACTGAGAAGGCTTAGGCTTATACATGATAAAATTCGGTCGGACTTAGGCACTCTACCAAATACTATAGATGATGATACGGTTATGCAAGGGCAATTGGTTTACAGTAAATTAGAAGCAACAGTTAAACGATTCAACAGCGATCTCGTTGAGTACTTTAGGATGGCATCGTCTCCGGCGGCGGATGAAATTTTTTTAATGAGCGGGACCCAACTCGAAGTGGAAGAAGCTTTAGCTGAACTTAACGTCAAGATCACCCGGATCCTTTCGAAGAACAAAACAAAAGAAAATTCTTCAGAAGTGAACTCCTCCTGCCGGCTTCCAAAACTGCAGCTGACAGTATACAAAGGGGATGTACTGACTTGGTGCGAATTTTGGGATTCGTTCCAGAGCAATATCGGCTCGAAGAACTTGTCCGAGGTAGACAAGCTCTCGTATCTCAAAGCTTCAGTGTCCGGAGATGCCAAGAAAGCTATTGACGGTCTATCTACGACAAACGCTAACTATGAGATAGCGGTGTCAATCCTTAAAGAAAGGTTCGGGAAGACCTCTCACCTTATAGATGCGCATTACGCCCAACTTTACAAGATTAAAGCGGCTAATAACACAGCTGAAGACTGCAGGAAGACACTTAATGAAGTAGAACGGAACCTCAAGATTTTGGAGTCTCTAGGAGAGAACATCAACCACAATCATCTGCGCTTCATGCTGATGGAAAAGTTTCCAATCGAATTAGTATATGAGATAAGGCTGAAGATCGTTGATGAATCTATACAGGAACTCCGAAATCAATTGCAAAAAATCATCACAGCTAAAGAAGATGCAGAGAGAATATCCGGAAAAAAGCGCTCCCATGAAGCAGGAAGTAGCACTGTGGAGACATTGCATGTACAATCAAAGCGGGCGAGATATGTAAACCAACTTAAGTTCCAGAATAACAATACAAGAGGACAATTTAGGAGTAATACTGGAAGCTGGAACAACAAATTTCACCTAGAAAGGAAAGCGAATGGTAATTGGAGAAAAGACAAATTTCAACAACCACCCAACAGGACTCATCAAACCTACAACAGGCCTCAACAAGCTCCCCTCAAAAATGAAAACCGGATGCAAGGAACCACTTCTGGATTGGTGTGCGTATTTTGCAGCGGCAACCACTACAATGACAAATGCGAAAAATTTACAACTATAAAAGAAAGACTAAACCGTCTGGGGAAACGGTGCCATATTTGTTTCCAGTCAGATCACTTTAAGAAGGACTGTAAAGTCAAGAGAAAGTGTCCACGCTGCCTGAATTCGCGGCCGCACAACAGAGCTCTTTGTCCTAAAAATTTTCTTCATGCTCCACCGGAGAAGAAGCCGTCATGACCGCACAAGAAAAGGGGCTCACCATTCTTCAAACCGCTACAGCGAAGGCTAGCCCTGTCAGTGACTTGGAGAAGAGCAAGGAGTGTCGTATCCTCCTAGATTCAGGATCTCAACGATCATACACCACCTTCAAAGTCGCTGAAGAGCTGCAGCTTCCTGTAGAAGAGGAGAGTCATCTTACAATTTTCACCTTTGGCGCGGAGCATCCTCAAGAACTTCACAGCCCAATCGTTATCGTAAAGTTACTATCGCGAACGGGCGAGAATATAATCATACACGCGAATTGCGTAGAATATATTTCAAGAGGCGGCGTACCTCATATAAACTTAGAAAACTTGCAAAAGTCATACATACTTGCAGACGATGGATCATTGAACGACCAGGTGCACATATTGATCGGGAACGACTATTACTTCAACATCGTTCAAGATGAAAGGATACAATTAGAAAAGAACCTGTTCCTAGTCAAATCTGCACTTGGATGGATAGTCAGCGGCAGGGCCGAACCCGAAGCTATCGACGAGTCGTACGTTGTAACGTACGCGCAAACTAGTACCGAAATGAGACTTAACCAACCAGATCCGCCTTTATGTAATGGAGACATAAAAGGTTTATGGGAATTAGAATGTATTGGTATCAATGATTCACCGAAAGCGAATAGAGACGAAGAAGCTGTCAAGTACTTTAATAATACCACTCAAAAAATACATAATCGGTACACAGTGAGTTGGCCATGGATAACTTATCCGCCAGACTTACCAGATAACTTTGGAATGGCTATAGGTCGTTTAACAAGTCTATTGAAACGTACAGATCAAGATACGTTACTAACGTATAACGATACCTTCAAGGATCAATTAAAGAAAGGTATAATTGAAATTATATCAGAGTCGAAGACTTCACCAACAGAAAAAGTTGTTCATTACCTACCATTTCACGGAGTACGTCACGCGGGGAAACCCATGAGAATAGTCTATGATGCTAGCTCTAAGAGTAGCAAAGATAGCAAGAGCTTAAACGAGTGCTTATATCGTGGACCTCTCATGCTGGAAGACCTTGCAGGATTACTTATAAAATTTAGGACTCACCAAATAGGACTGTCTTCCGACATTGAGAAAGCATTCTTGCAGATGGCGTTACATGAAAAGGATCGTGACGTAACTAGATTCCTCTGGCTGAAGGATACGTCGAAACCAGTATCAAGAGACAACTTACTTTACCTAAGATTCTGTAGAGTCCCATTTGGAGTTATTTCCTCGCCGTTTCTGCTTAACGCGACGATTAAACAGCACCTGTCTAACGCAGATGACCAGCAAGTCAGACAAAAGGCTAACGACATCTACGTGGATAACTTCATATCAGGCGCAGAGTCGCCACGCGAGGCATTAGAACTCTACAGAAATCTCAAAGGGACTTTTCAAGAGATATCTATGTCACTCAGAGACTGGAGCTCCAATTCCAAAGAATTCATGCGTGATATTCAGGATTCATGTAAGGATGAAAGGGTCAATGTACTCGGCTTAGAATGGGATATCAAGAAGGATACTCTTCAATTTAAATGTAATTTAAATGAAGAAACTAATACAAAAAGAGGTGTCTTGAAGATTATCGCATCTGTTTACGATCCGTGTGGATACGCGGTACCGTACATTTTATCAGCCAAACTCTTCTTGCAACAACTTTGGAAAGCTAAGGTACAGTGGGACGTGCCTTTATCAGGCGTGCTCACAGGACAATGGAAGACCATCCAAGAACAAATACGTGCCATTAGAGAGGTGTCGCTGAACAGATGCTACACGAGTGAACCAGGGGAGAAAAGGTACGATCTACACTGTTTCACCGACTCCTCTCTGCAGGCGTACGCTGCGTCTATATTCCTCGTCAGTGGATCTGAGAGAAGCTTTGTTATTGGCAGGTCGCGCCTCGTACCAATAAAGGACCAGGAAAACCTTAAGATACCTCGTCTTGAACTTCTAGGAGTTTTGATTGGAAGCAGACTGATAAAGTTTGTTCTTAAATTTCTTCAACAGAAAATAGAAAAGCAAGTCTTGTGGACGGACAGCCAGATTGTTATAGAATGGTGTAAGTCCAGCAAATTGTTACCTCCTTTCGTGGCCAGACGGATTGAGGAGATTAAAACTAACCCAGACCTGAAGATCAAGTACATTCCATCAGAGCTCAATCCAGCAGACGTGGGTACGAGACCCACCTGTTCGAGAGAGGACAGGGAGAAATGGTTGAGTGGTCCACAATTTATAACACAGAGCCAGACGGCGTGGCCAATGAGACCTGGCAGTGGACAGACCTGTTCTTTCCCGGTTGGGGAGGGTCTTGCGGTGCAAGAACGTGAAGAGCCGATGGAAGTAGATGATCAACAGGTACAAGACTCGCAAAACGTCGATCCGATGGAAACGGAAGAAAAAACATTAGGTAAAGAAGAAACTCGAGAAAATAGTAAAACATTGGAGGATAAGATACGTAAACTAAAGAAGATTCAAGCGGAATACTTCCCACTAGAAGTTGAAGGAAAAGTAACTAGTTTAAGCCGAAATTTGGGCATATTTAAAGATATAGATGACCTTTTAAGGTGCAAAGGTCGCATGAAAAATGCAAACTGGTCGTTTGATAAACGGTATCCTGTACTTATTCCTAAAAACTCGGATTTCACCAAAGAAGTTATAATGAAGACCCATCAGGAAAACAAACATGTAGGTGTAAACCACACTCTAGACAGGTTAAGGCAAACTTACTGGATTCCCCATGGAAGAAGCCAAGTTCAACACATTCTGAAGAGGTGCCCCGACTGTGTGAAACATGAAGGAGGGCCATATAAGTTACCTGAGACACCAGCCTTGCCGAAGGAAAGGGTTAACTACAGTTCACCGTATACATACGTCGGAATCGATTACATGGGCCCCGTTTTGGTTAACAACGGTAACGGAAATTGTAAACGGTGGATATGCTTATATACATGTCTGGCAGTGAGAGCTATACATCTAGAGGTTGTCAACGATCTTACGGCTGAGGAAGGTCTACTCGCCCTAAGACGGATGGTGTCCGCTAGAGGAGTACCTGATTTAATTACGTCGGACAATGCGACAAACTTCAAATTGATGTCAGAAATTCTTCAAAATCCATACTGTGTGGAAAAGGAAATAAGGTGGAAATTTATACCACAATTAGCACCATGGCATGGCGGATTCTATGAGAGACTGGTCAGCCTTGTTAAGAATTGCATGAAGAGAACCCTGCAGAAACATATGCTAAAGGATAGTCAATTGATAACGGTAATAAAGGAAATTGAAGCAGTTCTCAACACGCGACCTTTAACGCGTGTCGACTCCGAACCGGATCATGTACTTAAACCGTCAGATTTTCTCACCATGGGAAAATGTATCATTATGGAAACTTCAGACAAGGATCCTACAACGTCACAAGGGACAGTGACCAAAGAAACCTTAATTAAAAGCTGGAAGAAAGCACGTGTTATTCTAAAGGAATTTAAAGATATGTTTGAAAACCGGTATCTCCTCAATTTGAGAGAGCGATATTCCCACGGTCCGAATGAACCAAGGGTAACGTCAAAATTAGCTCCCAAAGTGGGCCAGATAGTACAAATCAAAGGAGACACGAAGAATCGGATAAACTGGAAGGTGGGAAAGATAGTCTCGTTGATCACTGGCATGGATGGTCAATTTAGGGTAGCTAAGGTTAAGGTAGGAGATACAGAATTTACAAGGTCCATCGCACATCTCTACCCTTTAGAGATTGAAGATGGAGAAGAAGAATGCAAACAAACATCAGAAAGTGACGAAAATTCTACAGATGAACATCTGACGCTTCCAGAGCTTCCACCACAGTCATGCAGGGACGACGTAGTGATGGAAGCACCTGGCAACGACGATGCCAAATCTCCAGGTGATCAAAGTACCCAAGTAGAAGACACGGAAGAATTCCTGGATGAGGTCTTGCCCCAATCCACTGTAATTGTTAAGCCTAAGTCCGTATCAGAATCTGAATCGTATCAGCCAGTCACTGAGCCTGAGCCACTCGAACCTTTAGAACCTGGCAGTCAAGAACCGGAGCCAAGACCGAAGAGAGCTGCTGCCCTTAGAGCCCTTGAGAAGATCCGTGAATGGACGAGCAACCTAGTAGCCGTGCTTCGGCCTTTCGTGGGGAGTGTCGCGACGAACGCGAACGCTCAAACCACTCCCAATTTCTAGTCTAGCAACACTGACTAGCGCCACCTAGGGTGGGCAGCGGTAAGTGAATTGAAATGGTAACGGTTAGTTAGTTGCCGCCAAAATGGCTCCAAGTGTGAATGTTCAGTGGAAGTGAGTTGAGAGTGAAAGTGCTAGGATTGCCTATAAACTATCCAGAAACATCAAAGCTAAGTATACTTGTATATCTTAGTAAAGCTCACGTGGTTGTATGGTTTTCTCTAGACAACTACCTTATATGTATCTTATAGGTTATGTAATTCACGTTGTGGAAGAAATATCTGAGCTCATCTTAGGTATGGCGGAAAAGGTACATCGTAATTAGGTGCCGCGGCTTCGGCCGCGGTGACCTGTTCTGTAGTGGGACTCTGCCCACATGTCCCGGGTGCCGCAGCTACGTCTGCCGCGACCTGACCATGGACGGTTCTGTAGTGGGACTCTGCCCACATGTCCCAGGTGCCGCAGCTACGTCTGCCGTGACCTGACCATGGACTGTTCTGTAGTGGGACTCTGCCCACATGTCCTAGGTGCCGCGGCTTTGGCCGCCGTGACCTAACCGTGGACTGTTCTGTAGTGGGACTCTGCCCACATGTCATAGGTGCCGCGGCTTTGGCCGCCGTGACCTGATCTGTAGCGGGAATCTGCCCGCATGTCGTTGTTACCTTCCTCCGGCCGGGTAAGATGAGGCTCTCCTTATAGTAGAGAAAAGAAGAGAAGGAGAGGTGGGTTGTAGAGAGAATACCATACTTATAGAGCTTCTTTCCACAGACTAAGGAGAGGCCCCGATTCGGCACTTTAAGCGAAGCAGATATAGGGATATTAACCCCATAGATTGGAGATTGAAGCAACCATAAATAAGAGAAACAACTTCAAGGATAAGGAAAGGTACGCTATGCATTCTATAACACACTATTAATAAATACTCTACTGAGTTACACCCCCACAATATAACCATGTCGCCGTCTTCCCTTGGCGGTCTCGTGATATTACCGTAAGAGAGAGAGGGAGGCGGCGACAAGCACGGTGAATTTGCCAATATCAGTTTGTTTTTTGACATATTTACACAAGAGGAGAATGTTCGGTTTAATTTTGACGGTTTTTGGGGAAGGATCAGTGCGGAAGCCTGAAACAAATTAAAAATTATGGACACAGACAATCATATGACGTTTACTAACGTTATGAAAAAAGGGCGGGAAAGTGGCTGACAGTGTTAATCATGCCAACATGACGGATATAGCAAGCGTTTTATAGATTTTTTTAAGACGTTTGAGCTGCCAAGTAAGCTGTGTTATAAAATCGTTCTAGTTACTTAGCTTAATGATAATGACATTTAATATCACGATATCGTATCATGTCAGTTATTTAATATCTTGCTAGAAAACTGGGCCCATGTATCATAGTAGTTATTCTGTTCTATTAGTGTCTTGATTTTCCATACATTTTATTGGTAATTTTTTAGTATTTCAAAACATAAATAGTGTCGATAGCATTCCAGTTAAGTAAAAGAACCCACGTGTGCATTTACTTGAAAACTTGGACCAGTTATATATAAATGATTTCTGATGAGTTTAACAATCCACCGTTTTATTTATTGGCTAGTGTTACTGGGCCACCCTGTATAATAACAAAACTGCAATGAGTAATAGTATCACCATCAGATATACCGGAGCGGCCAAAGTGCTCACAAATATCTGAACACGTGTCTAATGCCTCGACAATGGAGTCGTGTTCAGATATTTGTGAGCACTTTGGCCGCTCCGATATATCTGATGGTGACTGTACCAGGAACGCTCATGTTTAGCGAACACATGGGATGCCGTTGACGCGATATAGCCTGTGTGTCTGTGTGTCTATTACCTGCGCTTAAAATGCTGAACCGATTTATGTGTAATTTGGTATAGAGATTGTTTGAGTCCCGGGAAAGGACATTCGATAGTTTTTACCTCGGAATTCATCCCCTAGGGGTGAAAGTTTGTATGGAACTTCGATATAGTTAAACGAGTTCCACGCGGACGGAGTCGCGGGCAGAATGGGATATTTTCGTCTCGGCAACGAATAAGTTACGCTTATCAGGTAAATCAAAAGTTCAATTCAAGGTGAGATAATGTTTAGATTTCATCTGCTCATGCTGACTGCTCTTGCCAATTGATATACCTAGATATTGTGTTCCTCCGCTATCTTATCAGATATAAAAACGTTGTTATATCGTTTCAAGTTTGATGATGTAATCTTGGTAGAGCTGATGTAGTTATAAAAATGGATTACGTTGATAAAAAAGAACAGTTTTATTTAATCGTATTGCTTCCATTATTTTGGCCTTTTTAAAGTTGTCTCTCTTTAGTACCACCCAGGAGACACGTGCAGGGTTGTGGTAGGTAGCTCCTGCGGACGTGAGAAACCCTTTGTCAAGTGAGTGGGCAACTCGACTGTTAGATGTTCTTAAGCCGCCCGATGGCCTCTACTCGGCTTAACGACCACTGTCTAATAACAATAGTCAACCATCTTCAAGTCGATTTTGTTGTTGCGTCAGGACCGTTCATTGTGGCACTCTTTGGGGGAGGCCTATATCCAGCAGTGGGCGTCTTTCGGCTGATATGATGATGATTATGACGATGAAGTGCAAAAGATGAAACGAATTAATCCTCTCATATGTAGCTATTGTCCTCTAGAATCCCCTAGCCTGATCCCCCAGGGGAATAAAACAGTTAGGTGAATAATCATAATCATAATCATAATCATTTATTTTGCTAAAACATACACAAAGGTGGTACAATTGACATGTTGGCGGTAATAAAATTACATGTATGTATGTTCCGCCACTATATGGCATGCAAAACTTACACGAAATTATAATATTTAATTGCATTGAAATTCAATATTTATAACAAAATGATTTCAATACTAATTATTATAATACACAATCTGATAAAATAGAATAGAAATTAAAAATACCTATAAACTAACATAAACATTAACATTAACCATAAATCTTCTCGAAATATTCCTTCAAAGAGTAATAGGGTCTATCTAGTAAATAACATTTTAGCTTCTTAGAGAACTCATTAAAATTATTACATTGTTTTATGTCATTACTTAATAAATTAAAGATTTTTATTCCATTGTATTCAATGCTTCTTTTAAATAGTATATAATTATTAGAATTTGGTAAAACTATGTCACTGTTATTCCTTAAAGCATGCAGTCTGTTATTGTTTGTACACTGATAGTTAGATTTGTTCTTATAGATAAATATGCTAATTAAGAAAATATATAATGATATGACTGTCATTATCTTATGTCTTACAAACAGAACTGAACTGAACTGCGACCCTACAGCGCGCGAGCCGAGCGAGCGAAGCGAGCGTGACGCGGTAGCGTGCGGCGAAGCGCCATGACCGAACATTATCATTTTGTCCTAGTTAAATATAAAATAATTGCCGCTAGTTTCCCCTGGGTGATCGGGGTCAGGTGATTAAAATGGATAACGTGAAGGCTCGGAAGATGACTCGTCCACTTTAAAAATTATGACACAAAAAGTTACATATGCCCTTCGTCCTCTTTCCAGGCAATGGACACCTTCTGCCCCATCGGCCCCTGCATCACCACCAGCGACGAAATCGGGGACCCCCAATGCCTGAAGATCCAGTGCTCCGTCAACGGGGTGGTCAAACAGACCAGCAAGACTGACCAGCTAGTGCACAAGATCACTGACGTCATCGAACGGCTGACCTCGTAAGTCTCTAATATCTGGAACAACCCAACCGGAGAAGTACGTCCACCTTACAGAAAACCTCTCCATCACCAGCGAAATTGGAGACTGTTGCATGAAGATCCAGTGCTCCGTCAACGGGGTGGTCAGACCAGCAAGACTGACCAGTTAGTACACAAGATCCCTGACGTGATCGTACGGTTGACCTCGTAAGTCTCTCGTATCTGGAGCAACCCATCTGTAGAAGTACCTCCACCTTATAGAAAACCCCTGCAGCGAGATCGGAGACCCCTCAATGCCTTAAGATCCAGTGCTCCGTCAAAGGGGTTGTCAAACAGACCAGCAAGACTGACCAGGTAGTACACAAGATCCCTGACGTCATCGAGTGACTGACCCCATAAGCCTCAGCAAATTAAAGGGAAAAATGTGTTGCTCCGAGCAGGAATCGAACCTGTAGCCCGTAGGCCCACTCGCAATACACCTACGTCTCATGAGAACATGATAAAATGCATGGCAGCAGCATGGTCGGCCTTATCACTTATCACACGAGAAGTGACAAGATAGAGCGTTCGTCACTGCCTGACACCTTTCGATTAGAATGAGACGAGGCTCCTATCTTGTCTCTTATCGCGTGATAAGGCCGACCATAATACGGGGTCAGCATGTCTATCATGGGACGGCCGCGACATACTCTCGATTTTTCACGCACTACATCTCTTGTTCTAAGTGTTCTAATAAGAGAGAGACGGATAGTGGGAGAAAAATCGAGAGAACTCGCGCGCCGTCGCTGTGCAGGTCGAGAAATTTGTTCTGAGCAAGAAAATAAAAAATATATTTAAAACTGGCCGCAAGTTTGAAAATCCTTCACTTCTGGTAGAAAATTGTATGGGTATATTTACGTCATGGGATAACAGTACGAGACATGTGGCATCATTAATTTATTTATTTCATCGTATGGCGTGTATCCATAAACATTTCATGGAATAAAAAATAGAAGTACACATTCAGTCAACCTTGTATTGTATTTTACCTTTACAGAGTGATGACCCTGCTGCCTGGAGATATCATCCTCACCGGAACGCCGGGTGGAGTCGGCATGTACCGCTCACCACCGGAATACCTAAAAGCTGGTGACGTCGTCACGAGCGAGATAGAGAATATTGGTGAACTCGTCACTCGGGTCGAGGCGTTTTGAACGAGATGTTGTATATAATAATGTGAAGTGAAAAATGTATATATTTCTCTTTTTATTATATAATTGTTAATGAACACGTATTTTAATTGATATTAGTACTTTCATGCAGTATTATTTATTTATCGTATGGCGAATCAGTACTTAGAACCGTGAGAGTGCAGTATAATATTGGTTTTCACGATATTTAGTATCATTTCGTTGACGGAAAACCAGTGTGCAAGGGTGGAAAACACTTTGGACAGTTTATCCCTACAAGCTTAGGTATGACACATAATTATAAGTTATGCTAGTGTCCGGAGTTTCGGTGGCAAATTTCACACAGAGGGAAATAGAGTCGCCTAAGTATTTTTATGATTAAACAAATAACGATTAAATGATTAATTTTGTATAATACTTCCTATAAATTATCTTGCGAGAGTTGCGAGTATTACTGAGGTTTGCGTTAGTTTGTAAATGTGTCGTCAATTTTTTAAATTAGAAACTCGTTTTGTAAAGAAGGAAGGTTGCATATGGTAATATATCGATTAATGGGGACATTCGTTAAAAAAAATCGAATAACAACCCAAAACATTTACGACATAACACTTTGGGTGTTCCTGTAATCGTTTTATGAAAACAAATAGTTTTAAGTACTTGAAATTGACGAGTACCTAATTAATGTCATACTTTAGGTAAATGAATAATTGATTTATTCAATCTTAAAAAGTTAATCATAAAAATGACTCCATTTCTCTCAGTGTGAATTTTGCCACCGATACTGCGGACACTAGTTATGACACATCCGTCGTCTGCAAAATCCGCAGTCATTTCATTTCATTTCCTCCCTCCGGACCCCCGCAAGGTCCAAGTATCCGGGTTTAGTTACTTGTGTCACAAGGGAGCAAAATAGTATATTTACGGCGAGGGCGGTGTATTGAATCCTGAAAGTAGCGAGGGATCCTACAATAGAATCCTGAGCGTAGCGAGGGATTCTAACGTAGGATTCTGAGCGTAGTGAGGGATACAAGTGTTTACGCCCGAGACGAAAATAATTTTGCTACCGAGTGACACATACTATTTTTCACACCGACTATAAGGAAATTTAAAAAAAGCTATTGTTAAAATATATCTAAATTATCTTAATTTTTATTACTAATTTTTAAATATTACGAAATATTAATAAATTTTTGTACAACATTGTTATAGTTAAAACTTGAAATATGTTCGTTTTGAATCGACTACGATGAAATTACAATCGATTATTTTATTAACATCTTTGTTCAATTGGCACATTGCGTACAAATGTTCCAATGCCAATGTACAAATTAAAAAAGTAGCTTGAACAGAAAAGTATCGTTCTGGTCCCTCTCGTCGTGGAGCAAAACTTACTTTTCCGAATGAAAGGTAAGAGTAGGAAGTAAGGAAATAGTACATTTTACAACTAGTGTGAAAAGAATGTCTTTTTACCACTAGTACCGAGGTATCTTGCCACGAGCTGAAAGCGAGTGGCAAGACTCGGTACGAGTGGTAAAAGACATTTCACACGTGTTGTAAACGACGTTTTTTAATACAATTGCGAAAAAAACTTTACGAAATTTACAACTTCACTTCCATATCAGTGCGAGTGAAGCGCGCAGCTTCAATATTTCAACCAGTCACAGAGCAGTATACAGTAGTATTCTTGGGGCGCGTGGCCATCTAGATTTTTTTCAACCAATCACAGAGCAGAATTCTAGTGGCGCGCGGCCAACTAGATTTGCTTAAACCAATCAAATCACACACATGGAACTAAAAAGTAAAAAGCACTAGTTCGAGAAATTGAGCTTCTCGTACGCTACGCAGCCACAAAAAGTACCACTTTTTGAGCAACTGTATTAAAAAAGTTATTTTCCAAATTGTTAATAATAAATCACTATTTAACTTCATTGAATTCTTGCGAGAAAATAGGAGCGCATAGGTGCGGAAAGTGGTGTCAGCACAGCACTGGGGATCACACGCAGCGCGCACCGGTGTGGACGGCGACCCTAGTGATCGCTACTTCAGCGCGAAACGAGAACGAATTTCGGTCGTGTATCTCCCTCTCTGTTGCACTTGTTAGTTCGACCGACAGAGAGGGAGATACTCGAACGAAGTTCGTTTTCACTTCGCGCTCTGTACTGCCGAGGCCCGCGCCGCGCTTCTGTGGTCCTGGTGCTTCGTGATCGCGACTATACTCTGCGGCTATGATACATGTGTGAGCGTGAGTGGATTATTCTTCATAGTCTTCAAAACCATCTGCTACGCCAGGGCAGCAACGCCGCATAGGTTATTTATAGTACGGCGGAAATTGGCCAATATTGATAAAAGTCGTGGACACGTCTTCTATATACCTAAAACTGGTGTGGATGTGTTCCTTGTTGTCTCCAGAGTACGAATCTACCGGTTTTAGTTAAGGGAGAGGGGGACGGACATAGCTGTGACGTCATAAAGATGGCGGCCGACGGTCATCGATTTTTGTTCAAATCTCGGGTTCTATTTTTCTGATCGGTTCATGTGAGGTGTCATTTGAATGCGTATTAAATGTTCTACAATTCATTCTTTGAGATCTGTAACGTAAATTCAACCGTTTGGAAAATAATTAAAAAAATAGTTTTTTTTACCTTAGACGTTCTGCTTTCTTACCATCAAAATTCCAGAAAGAGATACTTTAGCATGATAAATTTCATTATAAAAAATATCAAGCATTTTATTAACTTTCCAATAATATGCAATTTGTTGTCGTTAAATAATAAACCTGTCATTTATGGCCAATTCCGTAACGCAAGTCCGCAGAAACCGGCACGATCCGTATGATTGAAATAATAATAATAATAATAGACATTTATTCAACAGGTTTGCATACACTATGATCGTTTAACAAAACAATTTGATTAAACTAAAACAGTAAAAATCATGCAATACAACATGTTGAAAAGGAAGATGGCTCAGCTAAAGCCTGCGCCACGTAGCCCACGAGACGGCAAAGTCTCAGGGGCTCTGGCTCAGACGCTGTTATTCTGCCATCCCCATGGTTATTACCTATTATAGTATTCTATGAGAGTTCAATTTTGGTGTTCCCAAATGAAAGGTACTGTTGTTTCTATTGGTGTTGCTGTTGTTGTTGTTGCCCTAGAGCATCCCCGTGGTGCTTAAGGCGGTGCATTACTAAATTATCGCGTGCTTTGAAACGCCGTACTGACTAGATTAAGAAACAATAAGGGGTTTTCAGATATATGATTCTTGACTGTATGATTGTTCATCTGATTTTATCGATGCATGATTGCTTAAAATTTCCTCTATAGAAAAAAAAGCAAAGTTTGGTCTGTATTTTCCTTTTTTTACTCAGCCTACTCAAACGATGCATTATTTTACGAAACAATCAAGTTAATACTTTAGTATTTTATCTCATCTATAATCTCACTTTATGAAATTTTAATAAAACTTCACTAGCTTAGATGTTTATCGAGTCCACAACAGCGATTCCCCAAAAGTGTTACATCTCTTTTTCTCGTGGGCGGAAGGCATCAGCGTGTCTCTGTCTAGGGGGCGTGTACGACTCAAATCAAGGCATCCCCTTAAGGCCTTCATAAGCTCTCGCCACGCCTTCCTGTGTGTTCCTGTAGTCGAATTAATAAATACTGTGTTTCAGTTACTGTGTGTCGTACAGACCCCTAGACAGATAAATATATATTTTTTTATTTTTTTTATTTAGGAAACAAACGGTTGTTAACAGAACCATGTTAGCTTATGAGATATACGATTGAACCTATAGTTCCATGAAGTATAGGTACAGACAAAAAGTATTACAAGTGTCGAAAAAGAGTGGGTAAGACCATGCAAGTCTATTTCGCAGAATGATGTAAGTTGTTTCATATTGTAATATAATGAAATGCTACATTTACCTTGGTTTACAAATGAAAAAGAAAACAGTTACTAATTAACTAACTAAATTAAGCGTTTCTAAATCATGCATACAATCCGGAGTTATCATTATTCAATTATTCGGTGTAGATCAGGCTACGCAGAGCGCTGCGATATTGAACAAATGAGAGAGAAAAAATATCTAAACTAATAAATATAAAAAATATCTAAATATGTTTCAATAAAGAGGCATTTTAAATTCATAACTTCTTTGACTGTAGGCCGCAAGCTTTCGCCAAAATCCAGCCCGAGGACTAGGAGCCAAACTCGGAACAAGGCTGCTCTTGCCGTACCCCATGCCCGCGCATACTTCATTTCATTTACGATAAAACATCTAAACAAGTAAAAGTTTTCACTTCTGAAATGCGGCATATTACGTGTTCCATTCCTCAATGTAGTGTATGCGGCTGCCTCCTATTTTTAGCTTACATAAATGACCTACCTACAATCCTAAACCCAAACACTACCTGCATTATGTTCGCTGACGATGTATCATTGTTAATTAACTGTAAAAATAGTTCTGAATGTAACTTGCAGCTCAATCACACTTTTGAAATTACAAAAAATGGCTCAGGGATCACAATTTAGAAATGAATTTAAAAAAAACGAAAATCATACAATTTAAACCTACGCAAAAAAAAGCCTTTAGAATTAAACTTAAAAACAGACACGAGTGCTAGTAATAATATAGAGGAGGTTAAAGAATTTAATTTATTTGGCATAACTATTGACTCCGGCATCAATTGGAAAGCTCATATTCAGAATATTAAAACCAAACTATGTAAATTTGTATATGCACTAAACATATTGAAAACAAATACAAGCTTAGAGTGTGCATTATCTGCGTATTATGCGTATGCGCATTCGTGGTTCCGATACGGTGTGGTGCTTTGGGGAGGTAGTACGGTGGCCCAGCAACTGTTTGTGATGCAAAAGAAGTGCATCCGTATCTTGGCTAACGTGCGCATCCCCAACAGCTGCCGTCCATACTTTATTAAACTCAAATTGTTGACTCTGCCGTGTATTTATATATTACAAGCCGCACTTTTTGTCCGTGAAAATCCTTATCTGTTTCAAAAGAAAAAAGATGTCGAGACAACCAGAACGCAGCATAGGAATAAGCTATTGCTACCAAAAGCTAACTTGGCAATGTATAAATATAGTACACATTATAAATGTACTCTAATTACAAATAAAATCCCGCAACCAATTAAACAAGAACTTAATGAAAACATATTTAAAAACAAATTAAAGAAATTATTAATTGAGAAATGCTATTAATCAGTAGACGATTTTTTAAATGATGACTCTTTATAATTTTTGCAAATGTTGTAATGTAAATTGTTACTTCCTTTTCTTAAGAATATAATGAAAGAATATTATTACATAAATTAATCTATTATTATTGATGATATTATTGAATGTATGAATATGTATTTAATGCAAAAACGTTATTAATAATGTTGTTATCTTACGCATGCTATTTAGTGTTAAGTTTTGTGTGCCCTTACAGGGTGTCATGGTCTGACCTGAATACTGAATGTAACACCTTACTTACAATTTACATGGCTTTACAAAATAATAAAGAATTAAAGAATTTGAGTGCAAGTTGCGGTTGAATTTGAAGACATTTGCACGTGGTGATTCGTTACATTACCTTTCTATCAACAGCTATATGTAAACATATTTTTTCTCTGGAGATGCGTATAGATATTTTCATATATAGCTTGTCGACTGATATGTGTTGCGAACTATGGAGCTCCATAGTTCAGCAGCTGCAAGTAGTAGCAGTTTTGCAGGCAACAAGTTCGAACAGACCAACACGGCCCGAAGGCGAGCAGTGAGGCTTGCGGGGCCAAAGGTCCGGAGCATCCCTCAAAAGCGTGCTCTTCACGCGAGTACTAAGGCCAAAGACCCCGAAGGGCGAGCTCACGTAGACATTTTACTACTCCTAAGTGCATTACAAACAAACCTGAGGGCCGAAGGACCGAAGCGTACCTTCAAAGCGGGCTGTCCACGCAAGCCAGAGGGCCAAAGGCCCAAAGGGCGGGCCTACGTGGACACTTTACTACTCCTAAGTGACCTACAAGCAAACCTGAGGGCCGAAGGCCCGAAAGAGAGCAGCATGGCACGCGAGGCGGCAGGCCAGGCTCTGCGTAGGACCGAAAGCCCGAATCGTTCCTTCAGAGTGGGCTCTCGACGCTAGCCAAAGGGCCAAAGGCCCAAAGGGCGGGTCCACGTGGAGTCTTTAGTACTCCTATGTGTCCTACAAGCAAACCTGAGAGCCGAAGGTCCGAAAAAGCAGCATGGCACGCGAGGCGGCAGGCCGAGCTCTGCGTGAGGTCGAAGGCCCGAAGCGTTCCTTCAGAGCGGGCTCTCCACGCAAGCCAGAGGGCCAAAGGCCTGAAAGGCGGGCCCACGCGGACACTTTGTCACTCCTAAGTGTCTTACCAGCGAATCTAAGAGCAAGGCCCGAACCGTACCTTTAGAGCGCGCTATCTACGTGAGTCGGAGGGCCAAAGGCCGGAAGCGACCCTCCAGAGTGCGTGCGCTCTCGTGCCTCTACTCCTGAATGTGTTACAAGTGAACCTGAGGGCCGAAGGCATGCACGCGAGGAGGCAGGCCGAGCTCTGCGTAGGGCCGCAGGTCTGAAGCGTCCCTTCAGAGCGCGCTCTCCACGCGAGCCTGCGCGGACAACTTGAGGGCCGAAGACCCGAAAGAGAGCGGCAAAGTAGTGGTAAGCGAGGTGGCAGGCCGAGCTCTCCGTATAGGGACGAAGGTCTGTAGCGTCCCTTCAGGGAGCGCTCTTGGACACCATACCCGCAGAGTGTTTTACAAGTGAACCTGAGGGCCAAAGGCCCGTACGGCAAGCCAACGCGGCCGACTCCCCTTACTCTATCACACCGCTTGGTGAGTGTTTGAGTCTTGTATGTACAAGACTCAAACACTCACCAAGCGGACACACACTCAGTGCGCTCTTTTGCGAGGAAATACATAACCAAAACAAGTCAGATTTGGAAAGTACAAGTCAAAGTACAACACAGGTAACCTCGGGCAAAAACTAGTCCTACTAATATTATAAACGCGAAAGTTTGGGTGTTTGATGTTTAGATGTTTGTTACTCAACCACGTTTAAACGGTTAAACTGATTTGGATGTAATTTTGTACGAAGATAGTTTATAGCCTGGATTAAAATGTAGGTCAGTTTTATCCCGGGTCCACGCAGACCAAGTCGCGGGCGGAAGATAGTTGTCTAATAAAGCTGCTTGCGTTCATTGATTTATTAATTATTTTCAACTTAATACTAGGAACTAGACTAATTTTACATCAACCGGGCGTAAATTGGTAATAACAATCTCACTTGTCAGCCAAAAGAAGACGTAAAATTGTGTGTGGGATGTGAAAAAGTACGCTTCAGTGCACTCGCCTCGCCTTCGGCTCGGGCTACAAAGTTCCTGAGGTGGCCTTTATTTTACTGCTCTAGGTGCGTATCATGACCGTCTGAGTCGTATAACTACTCAGAAAACAAAAAAAGAGTTTCTAAAGGCGCGATGTGGCGCCAGCGATCGCTAGCAGAGACGAGCGTGGTGATATTTAATTGGTGCGTAATTCACAAAATTTATTATTACTTAATTATTTATTTGTGTACACCAACAAAATCTATATTTATTAAAAATCTTATAAAATTACCTATATTTTTTATAATAACTTTTATTACGCTAAAGTTATTATTTATGGAGTTACAAGCATATTTTATCAGTACTCGTTCAAACGCGCAGGGTAAAAAAACATATTTATTCTAATTATTAAAAAACTGTTGATTGTACGTCATAGCGTTCTAGAAATTAATTTTAGTACGTTTAATAAGCTTTCAAATGACACCTCACACGAAGCAATCAGTAAAATAGAACCCGAGATTTGAGCAAAATACGATGACCGTAGGCGGCCATCTTTGTGACGTCACAGCTATGTCCGTCCCCCTAGTAAAAAACAACAAGTACTCTTACCAATGGTATTACTTGTAGGTTAGGTTAGGGTTGCCTTGTGTCCCTTAGAGCGGAAATAGACACCCCGCGAAGCGGGGTGGCGTCGACACGCTGGTGTTTAGGTAAGGTTAGGTTAAAATAATTGGCGTGTTTGATATAAAAATAAATTTAATTTCAATCTTAAAAACGTTTAATGTATTTTTATTCAAATTCATATATATTCCTTCATACGGCATTGCTATTAAAATAACTGAAGACGATTATAATATACGAGCAATATACTTTTAGATGTTAGATAAATTGAATAATATATGTTATAAACCTTAGGTGTTATGAATATTATACGCTTTAATCGATATATCAATTGATATTATGTCTAAAGTACGTTATACTTTACGAAATTATATATTTTGTCATTATACCTTTCGTTCGTTATGTGCAATGAACGTTATACTAAACAAACTTATACACAGTGAGCGTATATATTATGACCGTTATATGATTAGTTGTTATACCTCGTATTACTTACCCAAAACCGGCAGATTCGTACCCTGGAGACAACAAGGAACACATCTATACCAGTTTTAGGTATATAGAAGAGATGTCCACGAAAATCGTGAAGGAGACGACTTTTAGCGATTTTGCCACCGTACTATTACGCGGCATTTTGCTACGCCGCTGCGTGCTGCCGATACTGCGCCGGGCTTCTGTCGTCCTGGTACCGCGCGATTGCGACTACAGGTGTGAGCGGGAGTGATTTACAATATCTGCAATTCTTCATACTTACCTAGATGCATACCTATCTGCTACGCCGAGTAGCTACGCCGCATCTGCTACGCCACACCCGCTACACGCTACACCGCGATCCAATACGTGCTGATGTCAGATTTCTGCGCTGCGTTTCTGTCGACCTGGGGACCGATTTTTGACTTTCGAGCGCTTGACTCTTGCACTCGAGAACCGACAAAAAAAAACCGGTCAAGTGCGAGTCTGACTCGCGCACCGAGGGTTCCGTACAAACTAACAATTAACTCAAGATAAAGTAAATGTCCCAATATTTGTTAAATTACTTATTTTAACCCAACACAATAGAATTCAATTTCAAACGAGTAACTTTTACACCAAGACAATTGAATCGCGATCTTTTTTTGACCTGCTATTGAAAATAAATATACGCGTCCCAATCCCAAAACCATTAATTCTAGAAAAATCTTAACAGCGCGAATGGGGTCAGCGCCATCTATCGGCCCCATTTGGTACTAACGTGCAAGGGCAATCGGCTTAGTATGTATGTTGGTCTTTTAGCGATTATTGTTTATCACGTGAACCGATCTCTATTATTTTTGTTTTATTTGAAAGAGAGTATTTCTATTATAAATTTATAAACATACAGGAATTTCAAAACGAAAATAGTTATTTACGATACAAGTGCCGAAAATAGTAAATTCGCAACGAGTGGTGATAAATTAAAACACGACCGAAGAGAGTGTTTTAAATCGACACGAGTTGCGAATTACCTATTCGCACGTGTGTCGTACAACGTTTTACTGTACATATGGCTCTTTAAAGTTTCGACATATGCACAGAAAGTGCTCTTTTCCTTACTAGTGCGGGAAAGTAGCACCATATGTACTGTAAAATACTTATAAAGTTGATTAAATTGCAAACTTAACTAGGAAATGATTTTTGTAAATAAAACAAAAAATATGCTAGATTCAGAAAAAAAATACTTTTCCAGATATATTTATGTTTATCTTAATCACAAGTAATTATTTAAAATTTTTCGCTTTGATAACTTCGGAGATAGGGGCTGTGATAGTTTTCCTTTTAAATTTATTATAATGTACTACTGCCACGAATTTTATCACGTCCCCGGTAGTAGCCATTAAGGCGGCAGAGGGGGGGGGGGGGGGGACACATGACTCGAACAAAAATTAGGGCTTTAAATCCCATTGTCTCGCAAACGCATAACTTAGTTGAAAAATAGTCTTAGAAAAACCATAATATTTTTGAACAAGCTATGCAACGCACCCTACACTATAGGTTTAACGAGAAAAAAAATACATCACCAATTTACAAATAGGGGAGGTACCCTAAAAACATGTTTTTTTCATGATTTTATTCTACTGTTTTGTCGGCGTCATTGGTTTATATACCCACACCGAATTGCAGTTTTCTAGTTGTAAGGGTTACTGAGCTAAGCCGAAGACGGACAGACAGACAGACAGACGGACGGACATGGCGAAACTATAAGGGTTCCTTGTTGACTACTGACTGAAAACAAAATCATAATAGTAAATAATGAAGCTTGCAAATAAATGGATTAACATAAAATAGGTATGTGTGATAGGTGAGTAGGAAAAATTACAAAATATAATGTGTTACCTACTATGCGTTGACATGGAGTATAGGTACATATATGGAAACGTGTACTGAGATGTGTGATGTCCCTCAGAAGCACGACTATATTACAAAATCTGCAATCAAATAGCCATGCAGAATTCCTGTCACATGCTTGTCCAAGAGAAATCTTTTCTATTTAACTTAAAATATTCCTTGTAGTAGTTAATTGTCTAAGTGGCGGAGGAATGTTATTCCAGCATTTGGTCGCCAGATTCCGAAAATTTACACTAAAGGCGACCGCCCGTACCCAATCAAAGAGTAATTATTATAAACAACATTTATTTACTTTTAATCTAATATATAATGTGTTGGAGGGATAGATTTTAGCTGCCATGAACAATTGAACACAATACTTGTAACAATACTTCGAATTCTCATGTAATCTATTTAAAGTTCAAAATTCTACATCGTTACATCTTGAGTTGAGCAGTGACATAACCCTGTCATGTCAATTAAGCACAATGTAGTTGGATCATTAAACAGAAGATGTGATAGCCGTGTTATGACATGGTTATACCTTTGTATAAAGTGTCTCAAATCCACATATAAATTATGTAAGTTATAGTTGGTTATAGCAATTGTGAGTTTAAAGTTACAGAGGAGAAAACAATAAAGAAAGAAGAATGTGTTTATTTTTGACAATAAAACGACAAATTGATAAGTGCCAGAGATCGGAAAAATTTGCGACATTGTTTGCAATTATGTGGACATGACTCCAAAATCAATCAAAATGTTATTCAGTTAATTAGTTTTTTACTTGACATATAATTTGATTCCTAGTCAATAAATACAAAAGTTTGTTAAAGTATAGGTTTATAAAAAAAAATTGTCAGTATTTTTTCAAAATTTTCTGCTGTCAGTCTATTTCTTTTTACATCGAAAACATACTTAAGTGCTGAGAAACTCCGCTGATGCAATCCACTGATGTTAATGGGGCAAACTTCAGTAGTTTTATAGGAATATTATCATTCCAGCATAATTCAGAATTTACTTTCTGTTGTAAGTTCTGGGCGATAACCTCAACATCGGGATTTCTGTTAAGTACGGCTTTCATTTTAGCTTGCAAACGGTTACCTACTGCTCCTGGTATACTGTCCAGATTATTTAATATAGTTGTTATTTTACTTAAAGTATGTTCGACAGTATTTGAAGAAGACTGTAAATTGTTTATTACAGCCAAAATGTATTGGAAATGTTGTGAAATGAAGCGTAAATTGTCAACGACATCATCCGACTGCATAATCTGTTCACATTTGCGGACATATACACTATCACGATTGGGAAATGTTTCTATAACTCTCTTTACTGCTGCAAAATGATCATTATAATAACATGCCGCTTGGATCCAAGTACCCCATCGTGTGATTACGGGTTGAGGTGGTAAGGGAATGTTTGGGTTTATTTATTTCAATGAATAATTAATTAACATTTTGATTAATTTAGGAGTCATGTCCACATAATGCAATTGTGCAATGTCGCAAATTTTTCCGATCTCTGTAATGATAACGCACACATTTGTCACGAAATAGTCACAAGTCAGCGTGATGTAATGCTGCGGGCCAGCGCTGGTTTTCCGTCGGTTAAACACGGCGCAATGACGCACACAGGGATTATTTATAGAAAGCTAAAATTAAAAGAGGAAGAACACAAAATTATAAAAAATAAATACTACATAAAATACCTAAACAATAACTTAAAAAACTCCTTACAATAGAAACAAGCTTTGTAACAATCATTAAAAGAGCACCTGACTCCATTCGTCATACAAATTATGTCACCCAGCAACATCTTCAAATTACAAGAGCAAACTCAACGGTGATTGGTGAATGGGCTGGCCAATTGAAGCAATCGGCGTCTTCCGTTCGACGCAGGAAGAACCATTTGCTCGTGCGTTCCCTTTCATAGACTATTAAATATAATGCCAAGGGGAATTTTATTGAGTTAAGTGGCTTATACGGGCTGTTACTGATATATCGTGACCTCCGCAGGCATTTGAAGACTATGACGCGTGATACATATTTATAATGGTGGCGTTCTAAATTTGTCTAGCGGCGGACGTGTGTTGTTGTGAATAGGTTTCGAGCAATTTTGTTATTGAGATACATTGGTGTTTATTATGTCGTTATAGGTTATTGAGGATTTACAATTATTGTCTGACAATAGCCTGGGATTTGAGGCGCGAGATAGGAGGTTTATTTATACACGTATAACTACATCAAAAGAGAAATTGATTATAAACAATTTGGCTCTGTCCGCGACTCCGTCTGCGTGGAAGTCGTTTATATGGTAGTTCCATACAAACTTTTACCCCCCATTTCACCTCCTTAGGGGATGATTTCCCGGACAAAAGCTATCCTATGTCCTTCCCCGAGACTCAAACTATCTCTTTACCAAATTTCATCAAAATCGGTTCAGTGGTTTAAGCGTGAAGAGGTAACAGACAGACAGGCACACTTTCGCATTTATAATAGTAACCAGTATGCATTCAACATTAGGCAAAATACTCAAAGATGTTAGGCGTTCAGACATAATTTCAAGTATCAATTTGAATCAAATCCTGTACCCGTATCATGGTCAGCCTTATCACGCGATAAGTGACAAGATAGAGCGTCCGTCTCGTTCCATCGAATGGTGCAGCCAGTGACGGATCGATAGTTCATGGTGATCCAATAGAAAATTTAGTTTTTCCCAAATGGAAGGTGTAAAACTGCGAACCTACTGTAAAGGTAGGTTTAGACGAAGACTATTTTCAGTCGCCTGAATTACGGCGCCTAAAAAAGGCACTGGCATAGAATAGAACACGCGCCTATGTTTTGGCGCCAGTGACCTCCGCCCGCGTCTCTCTCTGCCCCGCGCCTATTTGCTAATGACTGAATGAATGAATGAATGAATGAATGAAATGAATGAATGAAATTATTTATTTGCTTTAAACATGGTATACAAGACGTGGCATGTTATAGTTTTGTAGCGAATACATGTTTAACCATATGTGGCATGCAAAAATTATTGAACACATTAGAAAATAATAAATTAATTACCAATACATTAATTAGAAAATAAATGTCAAAAGAAAAAAAAAATGTTTATCTAAAAGTCAAAAGCAATACATCAATACCATTACCTACAATACATGTCAATAATTTAAAAAGTCCTTAATTGAATAAAATTCCTTCTCTTTCAGCCAGTGAAACAACAACTGGTACTCAAAAGGCACCGTGTAACCAGGTTTGCTGGTCACTGGCGGCGAGATTTAGGCGGCTAAAAGTAGCATTGTCTAAACGGCCTGAAAATGTGCTGCACGGTAGACACTGGCGCCGTAATTTAGGCGTCTCAAAATAGTCTCGTATTATGTACGGATAGAGTGCAGTAGGCAAAAGCCGGACGGAGCCGGTCAGACGCGGCGACAGCCGAGCGCAGCCGTCCACGTCCACGAGGAGCCTACCAGTGGCAAGTCCATTCAAATATGAAACGTAAAGTCTGTATTAAAGCATTAAATTCCTTTGGCAAGTTGTGAAATGCGCTCAGGTGCGCTCCGGCCCGGCCCGTTCGGTGAGAATCATAACATAACTTTACATCTGAACAGAACGCGAGTTAAAAATCTCGAACAAAATAAATATGTCCAACTGTTGGTACCCAGTGGCGTTGATACAGCCTCTGAAACATTATTTAATGATCACCAGCCTATATACGTCTCAGTGCTGGGCACAGGGCTCCTCTCATGGATGAGTGGAAAACATAATACAACGTGTTTTTTTTACCGTCTTAGAGCCGAAGCCCAACAGTATCCAAAAGGTACTAATCATTCGTGAAAAAAGATTTAAGTTTTTAGTAATAAAAGGTAATTAAGTTTGAAAAATTCTCTCTGGCGCACGGAACGAAGTTCATTCACCCGGTTAGAGTTCGTACCTATCTACATAAGATGGCGGCTAGCGGACACTGCGGTCACTCAGCTGGATGATTAAAATTAATATTAATACAAAAAAAAAACAATATTTTATGCATTTAAAAAAAATCTTTAAATAAAAAGAAAACCTTTTTTAAGTTCTTTGTAATGTATACATTAACTGGGGTTGGGCTCTAAGACGGTTAAAGAAACACCGTGTATAGTTATTTTATTTACTTATTACCAACAGCTGCAAGTACATGATATAAGTCTTACATTAGTACGTAATACAAGGCCAATTAAAGGAACTTTATATGGTTCCGACAAGGATTAGACAGCTCTAATCCTTGTCGGAACAGAACAATACTTAAGGCCTCCACCCACCGGACGCGTGTGCTGCGCGGCACACGCGCAAGTTGTAAAGCATTGAAACTACACATCGAACGCGGCACACGCGCAGCACCCGCGCAGCTGCAGCGCAGCACACGCGTCCGGTGGGTGGAGGCCTTCAGATAGGTGCCAGATCATTTGACGAGGATACGACGTGCATCAATGAGTTACTCATTCACATGAGGAATAATTAAAGGGGAAAATGTATTTAATATTTAAGAGACTGTAACATTTACTTGGAATTATTATTTTGCAGCCGGTAAAATATCTAAATGTACCTCTGAATTGAAAGTATTGTAACGCAAAGAACTTAATATGGTATAGAAAGAGCTCGAAGGAAGGAAAAGTTTGTGATGATCTTAGCAAGAGGAAATCCATGATCTGTGCCTCTACCCGGGACATAGCCGTGATTATAAATGAAACTTTCTTATATGTAGATTGATAGAATAAAAAAACTCAAGCAGTATCCACAGACACACCATCACTACACCAAATTTCAACAATTACACGTCTATTGACTTTTTAATAGTTCACACGTGCTTCCTTAATCAGTGAGTGTTCACATAAACCCTTAAACAGACTAAGCTTTAAAAAAAGCACTGAATGCTATTATACAGCTTTATGCTCACCAGTGTACTTAGAGATCAAAATAAGTCCAACAAGCTATCTGTGCTACTTGGGTATGTAATAAAATGCATAAAAAATGCTTCACCATGTGTGTACTGTAGAATTTTCATATGATTAGCCAATCTTCGAAATCCACGCCTTCCCCAGTGCACATCTTCTCAAAACGCTGGCTGCCTCTTTCTAACCAGCCTGCGTCCAAGTCTTCCTTCTCCGTCGAACACTAAAGACTCATTGATAAGCACTTAAGCAGCAGGAGATATCCAAACAACTCCTGCGGCACTAGTACTTAGGAACAAGTTATAGTAGTCTTCTGGTCTTGATGCGTAGATCTTCATTTGTTTCTAGGCGCCTTTAAACTCTAAAAATAGAAAATACAAAAAAAGAGGAGCCTGAGATTTTTATGTCAACTTTATAGGTAACTATGGCAACAGTAATATCATTGTTAAACGTCTTGATACTTGATATGGTAACTAAGAAAGTAACTGATCCATAATAAATTGGAGTGTTTTTACTTTTAAGGAGAATTAGAGGGTCGCTTCATCTAAAATGTTAGTTATTTTGTCTCGTAGGTTAGGTTAGGTTAGGTTAGGTAATCTTTATTACACAAAATAAAAATTTACCGTACAAAAGGTGGACTTAATGCCGTACGCATCCTCTACCAGTCAACCTTTGGGCAAAGCAGACAAATTGAAATTGATTAATAATTGATTATTCTTCTTAAATATATTTATATTAAAGAATCAAGTTAAAGAGATTTATTTCATATAACTTTACTTCCATCTGCTTGATCAGACAGTTGCATGGTTTGAAGAAAAATAATAATTGCTGAAGTATCATTATTATTTTACCGCGTTATACACAGTGTTGCAACACACTTTTTTTCCACTCTATTCTAGGCTCATCTTTGCCTGGCCAGACTCTACGTACAACGGAACGTATATACCTTCCTATATATATGAAACGTCATTAGGAGACCGCTACACGGGCCGATATCGGCAGCACTGCATGCAGGCCGACGGGTGATTCGGCCCGTGTGGATACGTGTTAGCCTAAGAGCTAGCGACCATATCGGTCATGTGCTTTTTGCATGGCTATTTTTTTGGGGCATACATATTAATTAATCTCGCGTCAGAAAAAAAGCCAATACAGCTGAGGCCACATGAAAATTATTATTATTTTGTTATTTTTGATTAACGCTGGCAACCCCTTCCCACCACGCGATCGATTTAAAAAAAAATTGGGTGCACAGGGAGTACAGAGCAACTGTTTGAAAAAAAAAATTAAAGTCGCTGAGCCCCCATTTTTTTCCCCACCCCTCTACACCCGCACCCACCGCCCGCGGCCTGCCAGCACGAAGATTATCGGAAAAGGTTGTTCAGGGAAGTAGCTAACGGAGTTTCAATGCAGCTGAAGCCACATGACCGATTGGGTCGCTAGCTCTCCGTCCATGTCGGAAACACAGCGGCCAGCCAAATCAAGGCCAGCCAAATAAGTGTAATTTCGCACCAAAATGCCAGTGGGACTGGACTCATAGAAATCCAAAGTAAGTAAGTAAATAGATAATAACTACAAAGTGAATTACTACATATTGTGCTACCGAGTCCCGCTTCAACAAGCCGACAAATGCAGTCATAAAGCTCAATTAGGGCCGTCTGCAATCGTAATCATAAGCATTAATAAATACCAGTATAACTGGAACGGCTAGACTACGACCGTCCATGAAGTAAGGGTTCAACTATATTTGGACGTCGTCTCGCTGTAAGAAGGGGGATTATTTTTATTACATTCCAGGAATTTTGTGTGGTATAATGTGGTTAAAGTTTGATGGAGAATGTGTGCTCTACGTTTTGTGTTGCTTTCCATGCAAACTTTATTCTGATTGTGATTCGTTACATATCATTTATTTCTTATTTATTTGTAGTTGTACTTAATCAATCACCATTTTTCACATTATTGATGAAATGAAATGAAATGAAATTTATTTGCTTGAGACATGGTTAACAACTGTGGAACAACTTTATTAGGATCAGCACATTTCGCCAACATTTGGACATGCAAACTTTACAAACTTATTTGAATTGTATGAGGATTAAAAATACTAAAATAAACCTATAATTTAAGACCCAACATATAACAAATTAAGACCCATTATAATATCCATCCCTGTCTCTCAATGCCCTTACTGGGATTCGATAATTCGAAATCACCAGCAGTATCAGTCTCTACTTGTAACAGCGAGGCAGGGTATATTTAGGTAACTATTTACGCCTAGACGAAAAACTTCGTCTATAATTTACACAATTTATGATGGATCGTGGGACTACGCGGTTGTCATATTGATTTCAGATATTAACTGTCAATATGACAGCCCAGTTATGACAGTTATATCACTGGTAAATCTCCTAAAGTGTCCCATACCGGTCCCAGCATACATTTTGAAAATTATAATATTATTTACATCCAATTGAACATGGCCTATGTTATTCCTACTGACATAATTGGAATAAGGAATGTTGACTTTTACGAAATGTTAAACTTTTTGATTTATAGCTTCTGCCTGCGACTCCGTCCGCGTGGAACTCGTTTATATTGTAGCTCCATATAACCTGTCAGTGTGTCAGTGGCAGTGGCCGGGGCACATAGCACGTAGAACCGATGGCCGTTGGGGCGGAAAGGTTCTCGAGTGGCGACCACGTACCGGAAAGCGCGGCGTGAGTAGGCCGGACACGGTGGAGTAGGTTGCGGGAGACCGCTGGATGCGGGTGGCGCAGGACCGGTCACTTTGGCACTCTTTGGGGAGGGCTATGTCCAGCAGTGGACGTCTTCCGGCTGATATGATGATGATGACGATGATGATACAAACTGTCTCCCCCCTTTTCACCCCCTTAGGAGATGATTTCTGGGATAAAAAATATCCAAGTCCTTCCCCGGGACTCGAATATATCTTATTGGTTATATATTATATATACCTAACCAAAATTTCATCAGAATCGGTTCAGCGGTTTAAGCGTGAAGATATAGCTAGATAGACAGACACACTTTCGCATTTATACATTGGTATGGATTCGGTCCGTTTTCATCTTACTTCTGCACGAATGTAAGAGACTTAACAGCTACTGGAATTAGGTCCCAAAATACATTGACCTCTGTCACTTGTGAACTCGAGAGGCGCACAAGGTTCAAATAATACTGGTGCTATAATTGCTCAATTGGTCGCATCCGCACCATAGAACGATGTATCGTTAGAAGTGGGCGGAAATTGTGATGAGAACAATTAGATTTGCACTTGTATAATTCGATAAATTGCGGGATCTGATTTAAATGATGATCATTCGATCGAGACTAAGTGCTCTGATTTCTGAATGCTTGTGTACATACAAACTTTTACATGTAGGTATTTATGGTTAGTATGTCCCAACTCCCAGCGTTTGTAATACCTACCTACATGACAATTGCAATCTGAATATATATACTGTCTAAAGTATATTCAATTCAAGTCAATTCAAAACATTTTTTTGACCAACTGGGATCATTTAAAGTTGTTTCTTAGCCTAAAGTTAGCGAATATTACTAAACTTAACCTAACACATATACAATACAATAAGGAGAGCACTTAGTAGGGCTTGACTGTCAGTACGTGGATCATGTGACAATGATTCAGATACTCACAATCAAACCTCTCCGCAAATGCCCTCAGGATACCACTAGAGCTAGCCCGCACCCTGCGCGCCAGGAATGTGCAGCGTTTCCTCATAGTTGTACAGAGACAGTCAACTCTGGCATCCGCGAACATCCCCGACGCACTACAGAAACGGGGCAGCCCCAGTAGCACCCTGAAAGCATTATTGTACTGTACACGAAGGGCGTTGTACTGTCTTTGCGTACAAGAGACCGACAGACTGTTATGGAAGATGATAATTATAACATTAACTAAGTAAAATTAATCTAAAAAAGGCCCCCGAGGATGCTGGCGGCATTTCCTCGCTGAATTGCAACGCAGCACGGCTATCAGGAAACGGCGCGCGAGCTCTCTCGATTTTTCTCGCACTATACGTCTCTCTCTTATTAGAACACTTAGAACAAGAGGTATAGTGTGACAAAAATCGAGAGTATGTAGCGGCCATCTCATGATAGACGCGCTGATACATTGCGCGAGAAAGCCGCCACCACCAGTTACGTCAACCAGACATTTCGCGATTTCCGCAAATAACTTTTGCGCACTGGGAGTACTGGGACCCCATGGACCGAGGGTCTCAACGCCAAATGCAATTTTAATTTATAAAATTGAGGTGAACAGAAGGTTTCAATACTGTTGTTTAGCTTAATATTAGGATTATTATATTATAGGTGCTAGGGAAAACACGCATTTGGTACCTACAGAGGATAAATTGGAATTAAATAGACAACAATAGATCCGTTATTGCAGTATAATTATCGCTTACCACGCCATATTTAGGTACAGTCGAGTCAATAAATATATGTACCTACGTTCCCATAGGTTTAAAATATCTGAGCAACCTCATGCCCTTATCGACAAAGTCGTGTTCGCATATTTTTGATCACTTTGTCTGTGCACATATTTTCGAACTCGACTTTACGAGTCGGTAGCAATATAGATACTTACAAACAAATGACGTCATAAGTAGTGATTGTCGGTAACTAGCCCACTATTTTCCTTGTCTCACTACGTCACTAGTAAGGTTGGTAGTCATTATAACATTCGAATGTATGGTATAGGTACGACATAAAGTCTTAACTTTTATAGTAACTAAAGACGTAAAATCCAAGGATTTTGTGAGGAGACCACATGACAGAGTTTGAAAAAGACGTCCACTGCTAGACATAGGCCTCCCCCAAAGAGTGCCAAAGTGACCGGTCCTGCGCCACGCATCCAGCGGACTCCCGCAACTTTTACCAGGTCATCAGTTCAGTCCACCTTGTGGGGTCTACCCACGCCGCGCCTTTCGGTACGTGGGTCGCTACTCTAGAACCTTTCCAAACGACACTTATGAAAGACATTTATTATGCGGGTATTTAGTGGCGGGGAACTCGCGACCCCTATTTTAACAACATTTAACGTTTTAATATAATATCAACAACTCAATGCGTGGACGAATCAATCAAGACAACTTACAGCGTTTGTGTTAATTCGCGATCATTCAATAGAAAATGGCTGCTGCAATTGCCCGCCTTGCACGATAGGTTTTATAGTCCCGCTTTATGGCCTAATGTACCAAAACGTCGCGTAATATGTGACCTAGCCTACCATGCTAGTTTTAGGCTTCATATTCGGATTCATGGGTGCGTCCTACGAGATATAACAACAATATATATAATTTCATATTAATAACGTTCACAAGATATAATGAACGTTAGCTATAACAACATTACCAATACTTTTATAAGGAATAACGGTCAAATGCCATAATAATCATATAATATAACGTTTTTTTCTATAACACTCAAATTGACTAATTTAATTTCGTATACCATACATAACGTATAACAATCATGACATATAATATCTTTTCGTATAACATACATAACGTATAACGATCATAACGCATAGTATATTTTCGTATAGGGATTATTATACCGAAAATTAGGTTAGGGCAGCCAGGAAGGGGGGGCGGGGAGTGGAGCCATCTACAAGGGGGGCTCGGGGGGCGAAGCCCCTCGCAGTAAAAAAACAACAAATACTCTTAACAATGGTATTACTTGTAGGTTAGGTTAGGGTTGCCTTGTGTCCCTTATTGCGGAAATAGCCACCCCGCGAAGCGGGGTGGCGTCTACACGCTGGCGGTTAGGTAAGGTAAGATTAAAATAATTGGCGTGTTTGATATCAAAATAAATTTAATTTCAATCTTACAAACGTTTAATGCAGTTGCAGTCTTCTCGCCGGATTAACTCGCAAATCCAATAGAATTTATTATTTACTTGTCTGTTTCTACAAAAACTGTAACCATTCTCGTGCAATTTAATTGCTCCTTTTGCGCTTTTGAATACTTCACATTTGAACGCGTTATTTAAGATTTAATACACAACACATACAACAGTAAAAATCAAGTGTGTCAACCGACTAAGATGACCACTAAATCATATTACGTTTATACCCCAACCCACAACGTTGTTTTGATAATGATTAATACTTACCTACACACATTAAAATAACTGAATTAAAATAACTGAAGGCGATTATACCTACTATACGAGCATTATACTGTTTGATGTTAGATAAATTGAATATTATACCTCGTATTACTTACCCCGGATTCATAGCTAGCCATTTTATCACACTCGCTGTCGACAAGACATCCGTCACGTTCTAAGTACGCGAGTGCAAGAGTGACGGATGTCTTATGGGGTGTATACATGTCATGGTTTGTCAGCCCCAATTTATCAGAATCTGACTAATTGCTATCGTCTGGAGGCAAATATGTTGAGCTGCTGGTCCAACTGTCAAACGAGTTGTACTGACAAATTGTATGCACATCACAATTACACAATTTGGACCATGGAAATATTTATGATCAGCCAAGTTTTCGGTCAGATAATATAGAAATAAAATTAAAATATTATGTAATAATGTGTAATAGGCTCCACAAATTTATCACACATTTGTTAAATAGTTTGTATTTTATAGGTGTTATAGAGCTATAAAATGCGTTTTATAGTCGTTTGAGCCACGCTTTGATGACTGTGTGTTTTTATCAATTTTGCATATATTAGTAAATAGCGATATGTTAGGAATAATAAATAATATCACAATCATGAGACTGCTTTCGTACGGCAACATTAATTTTACTGAATGGTATCCCTAAATTCTCACAATTTGTCAGAAATTGGATCCGACAATTCCGAAATGATAAATGTATGGTTTGTAGAGCCCATTATTCACAACGATAAGTGATAAAATGGCAAGCGTGTTAGGCCTGCTGGTGTCTATAAATAAAGAAGTCTCTGTATAGTGTGGGAAATATTTCGCCTGGACGCTTGATGGCGATATTTCGTTAACCTATTCAGCACAAATTATAATACTTGAGATTATCTGAGTAGGCCGCATTGCAGGAAAGTACTTCAAAAAGCACCTCTACCTTCCAAGGAAGAAGATTCGGATTCCAATGAAAGTTTTATAAACAGTCAGCCACACATAATCTCAACCATACGACACAAGCGTCAGAGCTCTACGCGCGCTTTCCGCTACATATGGAGATGCTGCTACGGACTACGGCGTAGAGAAGATTGCTACGAGCGTAGCGTACGGATGTGCAAGTTGCGGAATTTCCAAAATAATGAGAACATTCACAAAAATTTCGAGAAACTCTCACGAGAATTAAAGAAAGTCTCCATTTCAGGAAATTCTTAGGTACCATTGCCAACACAGTTCACTGACCATCCGTGCACTTTATATGCATTTTAATAAGGTTCTATATAATAGAATGGTTAGTTAAATGTGTTGGCGTTGTATTCATAGGTACTAATACTATAAATGCGAAAGTGTGTCTTTTTGTCAGTCTGTCTGTCTATATGTTACCTCTTGTCTACTTAAAATCAATCAAACCCAATCTGTCTGCTTTGCCCTCTGATAGAGACTGCTTACGGCATGAAGTCCGCCTTTTGTATGATAAGTTCTTCTTTTGTGCAGTAATGATTACCGATTGCGATGAAATTTAGCATATAATTTGAGGCCCGAGAAACACATAGGATAGTTTTTATACCCTAATCAGTTTCGTGACGGGTGAAGGGTGAGGTAAGGTAAAGAATAACAGCCCTGTAGTATAACTCCTCTGTATATATAGTTAGATACTGTACTATTGTTTCGGAAATGTTTGTCATTAATTTTCACCCGGTATACAACCTCGTTAGTCGTGTTAATGCGTCTGTTTGTACGTGAGAGTGTAAACAACCGATATGGAACATTAATAATCAGTCGTTGTACATATGAACTATAATTAATTATCTATTTACTCGACCGTTAACTCTTAATACGTTGTTTGGGTTAGAGCATTTATTTACAATCTAACCAATACACAATTCTTGTATTTTTCGTTTAATCTATCTACATCACTATAGGGTCGGGGGAACGCCCCTCAATCCTAGTTGAACGAAGTATTTATTTGTCTATACAAATGAACATTAATTCTTATGGATTTCCGATTCACGCGTGAATATAATATATTATCAAAACGTCTGGCCTACCGCGACAAAAACTACAATAATAAATATGCAAATATGCACGTGTCACTTCTATACGCTACCAAGCAACGTGCGCTCACATGTGTTCGCGGGATGATCGGTCCGACCGAGTTCAGTACCCAATTCGAAATTTAAAAACATTCGTTTTTAATTGCTCTAAGTGGCCAGTATATTTAACCATAAACCAACCTCGTTCCTGTCATGATTACTTCCTGCAAGTTTCAACTTTATCCGCTTTGGAAAGGGTGGTTTTTTGAATGTTGCGACTGGGTGAGATGTGAGATTGCAGAAGATATGTGCGATTACCGAAAATAGGTCGGATACACATTTTATGGCGATGTGGAAATTTTTATGGGCAGCTACTGCGTTTAGTTTAAGCTAATTTGTGCGGTTTTATTATTTTAAACTATGTAGTGTGTTTACTATGTACTTAATAGGGAACCAAAACGTAGAATCCATCTCTATTTCATGATATCAGAGTCCGCCCAGCGATTTGTGTCATTAAAGAAATCTTCGTTGATGACGTGATAGCTACCTACCTACCGTAAGTACATTACTTACCTACGGCGGTAAAACCCAGAATGTCTCGGATCATAGGTATTGGACGCCTCAGCCGAAGGCAAGCGTCAATATTTGAGTGTTTTTATGTTTAGTGCACACACATATTACATGATTCACGCCTTTATTTCCAAAAGGGGTTAGGCAGAGCATATGAAACTTATCTTCGAGTGCCACTTTTAGCACAAATGTGGGTATAAAAGATCGTAGTGTTTAGTGCACTTAAAAAAAGACAGCATATTTATTTATTACGCTGATATCAAACACATATGGCAAAAGGTCTGTAAAGGTATATCTGTCTCGAAACGAAAGAAACATTTTTTGCAAAATACTATACTTTTTTAAGAAATACCGTGATACGACAGAATTTGATTCTTACGAAATAATCATTATCAGGCAACGTTTCGTAAAATGACTTATTTTATAGAAGATTAATTTGTCAAATGATCATTTTTAAAATGTCAAAAAAATCTATTTTTTTATTGTTACATTTGCTAAATGAATATTTGTCAAATAACAATTTATGAGCGTGATATAGAGACTGAACTCATTTGAAATGTGGGCATGGAGAAGGCTTAGTTGGACAGAAAGAAGAACAAACGAAGAGGTTCTAAATTTGATAGGAGAAAGAAGATGTCTACTAAACACGACTGAAAACAGAAAAGAAAATATGTCAGGGCACCTGATACGACATGACAATTACATAAAAACAATAATTAAGCTATAAATATTGATCATTTACTCGGCACCAATTTTAAGTGTCTCTGTTTGGCCTTATGTTTGAGTGGTAGAGAATGCCTTACATTATTTTGGTTTTGTGCAATAAAGTTTAAATAAATAAATAAGTGAAGGAAAGATAGAAGGAAGGAGAGGCAGGGGAAGACCAAGACGTGCGTTTATGGACCAAGCTGAACAGAAAGTTAATGTAATGTCGTATCAAGAGCTCATAACAGTGGCAGACAGAAGGACAGAGTGGCGATTAGATACTCCACCGACAAGAGCCCGGCTCTTAAGTTTATGATGATGATGAATAATTTATAGTACTTATGATCAGTTTGTGAATCGTTTTTTATACAATGATCATGTATGAAATGTTGTTTATGAAGTGATAATGACCCTTTTTAACCCCCGACGCAAAGAGCGTGTTATAAGCTTAACGGGTCTGTCTGTGTGTCTGTCTGTGGCATCGTAGCTCCCAAACGGATGGATCGATTTGAATGCGATTTTTTTTGTGTCATAGATAATTTTATCCCGAGTGTTCTTAGCCATTCATGAAAATCCGTTCAGCGTTTTTGAGATATTGGACTTTGAAATGAAAATGTCGGGGTTGGTAACCTATCGCAATCACTAAAATTTATTAACCGAATATCGTTTGTCCGAAAACTTTTCGTACTATTATGAGCTCTCCGAATATACAATTCATTACTTTTTTCATTTACCATTTAATGTTATCCAAATGTTTCGGTTGTCCGAAAAACTTTTACCAATACAGTCATTTGGGCTTTGGCTTGTTCCAACTTTTGTTTCACAGCCAATTTTTTACTTATCCATCATTACTTTCCGCATTTCATACGTTTAGCCAAATGTTCATTTTGAGGGAAATTCAAAAGTAGTTTTACTGGGACTCTAAGGCATCGGTGTAGGTACGACGAAGTGAGGAGTGTCAGGTGAACCACGACCACTTTTTTACTACCTAATGCTTACATATGTAATAATAATAATATTAATAATAAATACTCTTTATTGCACCACAACAAGAGACAAACATGTTACAAAAAATTTGCTTGATAAATAATGGTAACAACAGGCGGTCTTATCGCTTTAAAGCAATCTCTTCCAGACAACCTTTGTACTGTATAAAGTATGGGTCAGGTCGGAAGAAATGGGTAAGTAATACGAGGTATAACAACTTATCATATAACGGTCATAATATATACGCTCACTGTGTATAAGTTTGTTTAGTATAACGTTCATTGCACATAACGAACGAAAGGTATAATGTCAAAATATATAATTTCGTAAAGTATAACGTACTTTAGATATAATATCAATTGATATATCCATTAAAGCGTATAATATTCTTAACAACTAAGGTTTATAATATATACTATTCAATTTATCTAACATCAAACAGTATAATGCTCGTATAGTAGGTATAATCGCCTTCAGTTATTTTAAATCAGTTATTTTAATGTCCTGTAGGTAGGTATTATTTATTATTAAAACAACGTTGTGGGTTGGGGCATAAACGTTATATGGTTTAGTGGTCATCTTAGTCGGTTGACACAATTGATTTTTACTGTTGTATGTGTTGTGTATTAAATCATAAATAACGCGTTCAAATGTGAAGTATTCAAAAGTGCAAAAGGAGCAATTAAATTGCACGAGAATGGTTACAGTTTTGGTAAAAACAGACAAGCAAATAACAAATTCTATTGGATTTGCGAGTTAAGCGAGTGCAACTGCATTAAACGTTTGTAAGATTGAAATTTAATTTATTTTGATATCAAACACGCCAATTATTTTAATCTAACCTTACCTAACCGCCAGCGTGTCGACGCCACCCCGCTTCGCGGGGTGTCTATTTTCGCACTAAGGGACGCAAGGCAACCCTAACCTGACCTACAAGTAATACCATTGTTAAGAGTGTTTGTTGTTTTTTTACTACGAGGGGCTTCGCCCACTGAGCCCCATTTGTAGGTGGCTCCGCCCCCCGTCCCCCCCCCCCCTTCCGAAATACGAATATACGCATAGTATACGAAAATATACTATGCGTTATGATCGTTATACGTTATGTATGTTATACGAAAAGATATTATATGTTATGATCGTTATACGAAATTAAATTAGTCAATTTGAGTGTTATAGAAAAAAACGTTATATTATATGATTATTATGGCATTTGACCGTTATTCCTTATATTAAAAGTATTGGTATTGTTGTTATAGCTAACGTTCATTATATCTTGTGAACGTTATTAATATGAAATTATATATATTGTTGTTATATCTCGTGGGACGCACCCGGATGAAATAACTTGAAACGCCGCCATTTCATGATATGCCTAAAAGTTGGCCAGGCTTATCGCGATATGCCTGATAAAATACGGCAGATCTTTGAAAACAACGCATTCGTCGATATTCCTAGCTCTATACCAGGCACATCGAAAAGTAGTTTCTTCCTTGGCCACTGGTGGCGCTGCGTATGCGATGACAGCCGTGTTTGTTGTGAGCCAATAATCAGGGCGAACAAAAAATGGCATAAGCGAACTCTGTCTTAGGTCGGTTAGGTTAGGGTTCACTTGTGCCCCTCAGACCAGAAATAGACACCCCGCGCAGAGGGGTGGCGTCGACTCGCTGGAGATTATTAGTCCGCACTCCTTTTTTTTTCTTTTACGTATACGATATGCCTCGGAATTTTCATGATCTGCCGAATATTAGAATCGCCCGCCGAGATATACATTATTTACCATAAATACAGCTTTAGGAGGATAACCTTACTTTAATTTTAAGCTTTTTGCTAATGTTTTTAATATTGAAAATGCATAAGGTAACAATCATTTTTATAAACAAACATATGAATTAGTAACATATGTGTGCTCCGTATAAACAATAATATTATGTCAAATATAATAAAGCCGATTTGATAAAATACGAACATATTATCAACCGAATCGTTACGTCGGTATAACGATATTGCGGGTATACCAATAATTGGCAATCATGGGTTTGTTAAACAATTACAAAAGCTAAACCATAAAATGACCAGACCTAAACGTCGCGAACTAAAGTGTCGGACAAACGAAAAAAAGGCAAACGAAGTTTGTCGAATAGTAAATGCCGAAATGAAAATAGGACAAAAAAATTAGTGATTCAGATGGGTAACCGTCGGGGTTTTTTAACTTTTCTAATTTAAACCATAGAGCGCCGAGACGCGACACGTCATAGATTAATTAATAGCATCAGATAAATTACGCTCGACGAAGTGCTGATCAACAGGGCGTTGACCTCACTCTGAACTGAAGATGTGAATTTTTCGCATGCCCACTTAAGCTCATTATTATATGCGCGAGTGAAGCGAACGAAGTGCTTCGTTTCAGCTTAGGCTAAAGTTCTCTGCTGCTGCTCTCCTCTAGGTCGCATTTCTCAACCGATTCTCGTAAAATGTTGTATAGAATTTTTATAGAGAACTTTATTGTCGATTCTGCTGTAGCAGTAGAAGCTATTCAGGTGTGACTTCTGTGACGTCTGGATTGTGAATGACCCATAATTGATTTTTTTTTTTTTTTTTGAACCTGACTGTTGCTATAATAGGACGGACCCAATATAGCGGTCGAACTGCGTGGTTGGAGGGTGGCCTGGGGAAAATCCAGGGGAAGCCTCCGGCACGACCACGCGGGGAAGTTTGTACACTGGAATACTCTAAGAGTTTGCGCTCCAGTGAGATTGGTTGAACGGTATCAACCGAATCTGGGGTGTGAGTGGTATCGAACTACTGGGAGTTTTATCGCTGGTTCGCTAAAACCTAGCCTAGCTGAGAAGAGTCCAGCAAGAAACTCAGCTAGGCCCGACTTGCGTCGGAGACCCATAATTGACTGTTCCCCCCTCCTTTTATACGCGTTCAGGGTGGCACAACTAGTGAGGCTACGAACTCGTATGTCGGCACTTTTTAATCTAAATGCTGTCGTTTTGTGATTTATACTTTTACTTTTTTTTATGTTATAGGAGGCAAACGAGCAGACGGATCACCTGATGGTAAGCGATTACCGCAGCCCATGGACACCTGCAACACCAGAGGTGTTGTGAGTGCGTTGCCGGCCTTTAAGGATGGAGCTCTGGGAACCTTACTCACCATCAGGAACACAACACTACAATACCTACGGAATAGGCAGCAGTGCTATTATGGCTGTGGTCTTCTGTAAGGCGGAGGTACTCCCCCAGTCGGGCTGCTCCAGATTCAAGCGTGATGACATTACGCTGTGCACTACCTGTCTTAAAACTTTACTTAAATATGAATGCTTCTTCTTTTAGAAGCTTAATAATTTAGCTTTCAAATGATACTAATATCGACAGGGTACAGGGTACATATTAGGAGTAATAATCGCTTGAAACTAATTTAGGCAAGGTGCGATTTATTGACGCTAGTGTATCTGATTCCAAACTAATATTATTTTTTATGCCGGAAATCATGTTACACGACTTAATTACAGATTTGATAAAATTTGGCATAAAAGTAGTTTATAGCCTAAATAGAAAACCTAATAGATATGTATTAGGTACACCTGCTTCAGACATTTGGGAGCCAGTTCCTTCAGGAGCTCTATTTTCAGACGTTGCTTCGCATTGCAATCACATTACGATATCTTTAGTGATGCATTCACCCCACGCACCACCCCCGCCCACGCACTAGTCGGGTTCTCTACTCAGATTTGCTACAAGTCGGAAAAACGGTACAAATACACGCGTACCGCTCCGAATGTAGCAGCGAATGGTTTATCGTGTAGAATGAGCACGGAACATATTAAAGTATGATCGAATGTGATACGGTAACAGAGGCCTGTCTGTGGCGAATGTACAATTTCTCAATAGCCCATCAACACCTTATCCGCAACATTCCCAATTCAAAAATAACCGGGCTATTGTTAACAGACATACAGCGATAACGATAACCCTGCCGCTGCTGACCCGAGATAGCCGGATCAAGCGGGGAGGCAGTCTATCTATTCACTAAGCATTTCTCGGAGAAACGACCGCAGTGCCGCAGTCGCTAACGCCCCGACGCGTCACTTTCGTATTGGATTTTGTTTGTAAGGCCTTAAGGCGCCGTAGGTTCATGGTCTTCTCTCCCTGTCACTGAGCGTAAGCGTGAGCGAGATGGAAGTGCGTGCTCGGAAGCGAGGAAATCATGTTTTTTTAATTTTAATTTTTTGGCTGTTTAAATAAATAAAAAAGTAAACACTGATTTCCCTCAAACATGATATTGCCGATTTTTAGAAGCCATTTTAATATTTTTAGCTTTTGTTCGTAATTTGTAACAAATATTTTAAGTGTATTTTAGACCCTTTTAGACCTATGTTCGTGATTTTTTTCTATCGAGCGAAAATTGCTTAATCGTGTTTCTAAACACTGATTTCCCTGCAGAAAAGCCTCAAGATTACTATTCGTATTTTTTTAAAACCATATTATTATAAACAGACGCATTATATTGTTTCAAAAATACTGTTCGCTTGACTTCGCTGAACCCACGGCGCCTTAAGTGCCTGTCGCAGTAAAGACACCTTCAATTGAGAGTTACAGTTTACGGACTTAGTTGCTAGTGTAACTTGAGCTCAAGATTAGCAACGACTATATTAAGGCGGAGGTCGTATTATACTAGACGATAAACGTGAACGAGTCTTACTCACCGGTGCCAGTATAAATCGGACCTAAATGTCGCACGCTAGTGGAGAGTGTTGATGTCAAGTTATATTGGACGAGCTCACTATTGCTTATATTGTGAATAGGCAGTATCTATCAGTGGTGGATGAACTTGTAAGTAAACAGTGGGTGTTATAGCGCATATGGTGATAAAGCCGTATGTGTTTATGACGCTTAGACCGTGTCTTTCTGTGTCGTACTGTGCACAGATGACATATTGTTTATTGTGGAACGTGTCTAATGTCATGATCGTGAGGTTCGGTGAAGGAAAACATCGTGAGAAAACCGGTCTAATCCCAATGAGGTCTAGTTTTCCCTCTCGGTTGGAAGGTCAGATGGCAGTAGCTTTGTAAAACTAGTGCCTATGCCTAAGCTTGGGATTAGGTGGCAAAGCTTTTTTTTTTTTTTTTTTTTTTTTTTTTTTTTTTTTTTTTTTTTTTTTTTTTTTTTTTTTTTTTTTTTTTTTTTTGGACCTGACTGTTGCTATAATAGGACGGACCCAATATAGCGGTCGAACTGCGTGGTTGGAGGGTGGCCTGGGGAAAATCCAGGGGAAGCCTCCGGCACGACCACGCGGGGAAGTTTGTACACTGGAATACTCTAAGAGTTTGCGCTCCAGTGAGATTGGTTGAACGGTATCAACCGAATCTGGGGTGTGAGTGGTATCGAACTACTGGGAGTTTTATCGCTGGTTCGCTAAAACCTAGCCTAGCTGAGAAGAGTCCAGCAAGAAACTCAGCTAGGCCCGACTTGCGTCGGACTGACTCTACCCGGTATGCGGCGGTACCGGGACGAAAGCGGACTGTATGTGTCTGTGTTGTCTCGCGGTGGACGTCCCCGCCGGCGGGAACGCTGAAGTGTACGCGATGTGTTGGACGCCGAAAGCGCAGCGTTCCATCTTTCGATGGACGCTGTGATTTCGTCGTCCGGGTCCGTGAGTGTGTGCCTAGGACGCCGGACCGTGCGGCCCCTAATCAGTGAGCGCCGAGTAACGACAGAGGGGGGAGGGATGGGGACGTAGTCAGCAGCCTTCCTAACTAACGGATTCCTATGGTGGGGAGCGTTATCAAAATAACGTCTGGCAGCCTGCTTAAAGAAACCATACATGGTGCTAATCTCCATGTCGTGGTGCAGGCTGAGGTTCGATTGGTACCACGGGGCACCAGTCGCCCTTCGGAGAAAACGATTCTGAATGACCTGAAGCGGCTTGAGCGATGACATAGGCACGTGAGCGAATGCTACACTTGCATATGTCATGATTGGACGAACACAAGTCTTGTAGAGTGTCAGCTTATTCCTAAGTGACATTTTACTAAACTTGTTGATCATCGGCCCTAGCCTTCCTAGCACGAACAACGCGCGGTTGCGTACCCTACGGATGTGGCTACGGAAAGTCAGTCTCCTGTCGAGGGTCACTCCAAGATATTGGCCTCGTTGACCCAGGGGATGGGTCGGTCAAACATCTGGATCGGAGCCACCCGCCTTTCTGTACTAATGCAGTCCGACGGATGAAAGACTATTGCAGTGCTTTTCTCCGGGTTGACTTCGATACGCCAAAGATTAAACCAACGACCTAGGTCGGAGATTGCCTCTTGGAGGTATCGCCGGATAGTAGCGTACTTACAATGAGTCGTAAAGAGCGCGGTGTCATCCGCAAACAACCCCAGTTGCACCTTAGGGTGCCTGGGAATGTCGTTTGTGAATAACGAGTAGAGAGTGGGAGAGAGCACGGAGCCTTGCGGGACTCCGGCCCGGATGGGGTGTGGGTCCGAATACGTTCCCTCCAGTCGGTATCGAAAGCTTCGGTTACTGAGAAAATCTCGTATTGTGAGTACGAGTCTGTCCGGCATTCCGAGCTGGTATAACTTGTATACAAGCCCGTTATGCCAGACCTTGTCGAAGGCTTTCGCTACGTCGAGAAAGATCGCACCGGTCTTGAGCCCCTGGAATCGAGAGAAACCATCCAACACGTGCTCCGTGACGCGATGCACCTGTTGGACGCATGAGTGTCCGGATCTAAAACCGAACTGCTCATCGATGAGGAGGTTATTCTCAGCCGTAAATCTGAGAATTCTCGTGAGAAGGATCCGCTCATATAGCTTTCCAAGGGAGCTAAGTAAGCTGATCGGCCTATAAGAGGCAGGCGAGGTCCGGGGTTTGCCGGGCTTCGCTATCCCTATGACCGTTGCACATTTCCACGCGGCTGGAAAGTGAGCATTGGTCAGTGCGGCATTGAAGATGCCGACCAAAAGGAGGAGGAGGGTTTCGGGGAGAAGTTTCAGGATGCGATTGGATAGACCATCCGCACCCGGAGCCTTCCTAATACGGAGACGCCTGACAAGGTCACTGACTTCCTTAACCGACACCGGTAAAATGGGTGAAGTTACGGGGAGACGCGATCTCCTGTCCACCTCGGAATCGACCCTACTAATGTGGGCTTCGTCGGTGTTGAGGAGGTTGGGCGAACATTGGGACTCTAAACTACTCGCAAGGCATTCGGCTTTCTCACTGTCCTCGAACGCGGGGGTTGAGTGATCCGGTCGATCCAAGGGAGGGATGGTCCAACAGGCATCGGATTTGAGAGATCTCGCTAGTTTCCAGTAAGCCAGGTGACTAGGCGTTATCTCCCCCATCAGATCCCTGAACGAGTTCTCCCGAAATTCGGCAATTCTCTGTTTGGACTCGTTAGACAAGTCCCTCAGGATTTGCCGATTTTCGGCAGAAGGGTGATTTGAATAGGTACGTATGGCGCGATTTTTCCTTGTCACCAACTCTCTCAGTTCCGTAGGTAGAGGTCGGTTTTGGATGTCCTCCGCCGACACCTCCCTTGAGGCTTCGCTTCGAACAGCGTTGAGGTAGTTGGTGAAAGAATCGATCGCTTGGTCTGTCTGTTCGGTTGTAGTTATATTGTCTGGGATATCTCTAAGCAGGGGGGAGTCCGTCTGTAGGAGACCTGATTGTACCTTGTCCCAGTCCACGAGTGTCCTGGTTCGAGGAGTACTATTGGGGTGAGGGCCTAGTCTCAAGAGGACTGGCCTATGATCCGAGTCTAGTTCGTGTAGCACTTCTATAGAACGCAGAGTTAACGCTACGTTCTTTAGTAGAGCTATGTCGAGTATGTCAGGTCGGTGGTCTACGTTATGAGGGAAGTGAGTCGGCTCTAAGGGAGCGAGGAGATCGAAAGGGAGGCTATCGATCAAAAGGTGATGAAGCCGATTGCCGTTGGGATTGGATGCTACGCATCCCCAGCTGATATGCTTACTATTTAGGTCCCCGGCCACGATGACCGAAGGACCTAGGGAGGCTAAAGAGTTGAGGTCAGTCAGAAGTAAGTCTCGTTGAGGTGAAAGGTAGGTTGACGCAATCGATATCGGGGGGTGCCCCTCCATCGAGATGCGACAGACCGACACTTCCATATTAGTCAGGGGCGGTGGATTGAGACTTATGCAATGTAAGTTACGTTTGTAGAAAATGAGCGTGCCCCCGAATGGCCTACCATCTTGCCTATCATCTCTAATCTGAACGTATCCAGGGACGCGAAAGGCTCTAATGCCGGGACGATAAAAGGTCTCTTGGACCAGAAGTAAATCTACTGAGTGATCGCGAAGGAAGTTCATCACCTGGTCCTTCATACCCCTTAGACCATTGGCATTATAAATGCCAATGGTAATCGAAGCAGGTTTAAGCTTCTGGGATGTACTATCCATACTAATAGGCACCGTTAACCTGGCTGCCGCTTGGTGCGGCGAGATAGCGAGTAGCTGATGCGAATATGTGGGTAGACAGGCCGCTCGCCACCTCCGGTGGGAGTACCTGTACTAACTGCATAAACGCATAGAGTGGGTCCATAGCGGGCCGGCCCGCTTGACTGGCGGCGGGTCCCCATACAGAGGGGCCCGCCTGGGATTGGGGTGCAGAAGGCACCGGGCGGGGACCTACGGCCGCTGAAGGCGGCGGGTTCCTAGGGGCTCCTAACCCTACGGCCGGAAGGGCGGGGAAGTTTTGCGGAGTGCTATGGGGAGCACCCCGGCCCGCGCTTTGCTTGCGCCCAGAGGGAGGCGAGGACTTCGACTTTGCCCCGGTGTCGCGACTCTTTGGGCGGCAAGGGCATCCCCCATAATTGGCAGTATGCCCATGGGGGAGCTTGCGACCCAAACAGTTGCAGCACCGTATGCCGTTCGGGTCCTTGCAGCCTTTTGGGCGCTCGCAATCGCGAGTCGCGTGATCCCCAGCGCACTTGACGCAACGGGGGGGAGAGTGGCAGCCACGGGCGCCGTGGCCAAACCGCTGGCAGTTGTGGCACTGTGAGAGGTGGGTCCTCTTTTTGGGAGTCTCCACTCTCACCGCCATTTTAAGGACCTCCTTAAGGGAGTGAGGTGGCAAAGCGGACCCCGGGCTCCTTTAGGGGCATTACCGGGAATAACGCTAGGAGGATGATGGTGTCTAATGTCATGAATTGAAGGGTTATGGTTAAGAGCGGAATTCGCTGAGAAATTTCTCGCTTTATAATCTTTACCAAATTGACAGAATGAAACTGTAGTCACGTGTAGTTGTCATCGAAACTAGCTGTCTGAAACTTGTGTAACCGTGTGCTCGGACAGGAATAGCCATAAGTCATAGGTTGTCGTCTCGTGGGGCGACTAATGGGGGTCATAGGGGTCCCGAGTGTTTATTGAGATAAAAGCAGCGCGCCAAAAAGAACGGTGTCATTTATTTGAGAACACAGTTTGTAATATCTTCGATGGCTATGTAATTATGGAGTCATCAAACGTGATGGCGCATGGATAGTGGTCCACGTCTCGTCTGCCTGTCAGTCTGACCATTTTGTCTGACTGATGACTACGGACGCATTTATCGAATGATAAAAACAGGATCAACATTTCACTCCTAACAATCTTGAAAAAAAATATTAGAATTAATTAAAATTGTACGTTATCATCTTAGGTAAAGTTGATTCATTTTATTTCTTTGATCCACGTTAATCACTTGACCCCGATCACCCGGGGGAATTAGCGGCAATTATTTTATATTCAACTGGGAAAAAAATATAATTTTCGGTTATAGCGCTTCGCCGGACGCTACCGCGTCACGCTCGCTTCGCTCGCCCGGCTCGCGCGCTGTACGGTCGCAGTTCACCTAACAACCTAACCGTTTTTTAGGGTTCCGTACCTCAAAAGGAAAAAACGGAACCCTTATAGGATCACTTTGTTGTCCGTCTGTCTGTCTGTCTGTCTGTCTGTCAAGACCCTTTTTCTCAGGAACGAGTGGAGGTATCAAGCTGAAATTTATATAAAATACTCAAGACTATTGTCCCTTGAAGCTGTGAAAAAATCAAACTTAAAAGCCAACGCAATCAAAAGATAAAATCGTTTATGCTGCAAATTTTTGAGTTTTTCGACACTCGCAAAACCTACGGGGTACTTCCCGTGAACTCAGAGACTTGAAATTTGGCATGAAGCAACGTCATATATCACAGACAAAGGAAAAATTACGATATGTAGACATTTTTAGTAAAATCATACAAAAAAAATGCTTTTTTAAATTTTAAACTTAACACCTTTTTCCTCGTAAACGTGTGGAGGTATTGAATTGAAATTCATGTCAAATACTCAGAGCTATAGGACCTTTCAGATGTAGCAAAACCAAACTTTTATGTCAACGCAATCAAAAGAAATTGCAATTTAAGTCGCATATTTTGAAACTGAGCACTCACAACAAACTCAAAACCTAAAGGGTACTTCCGGTTAACTCAGAAACTTGAAACTTGGCACGAAGAAACTTCATATAGCACAGACAAAGGAAAAATTACGAAAAGGAGACATTTGTATTAAAATCATACAAAAATCATTTTTTGAAATTTTAAACTTACTACCTTTTTTCTCGTAAATGCGTAGAGGTATTAAATTGAAATTCATGTCAAATACTCAGGGCTATAGGACCTTTCAGATGTAGCAAAACCAAACTTGTATGTCAACGCAATCAAAAGAAATAGAAATTTAAGTCGTAATATAGTTTGAAACGGAGTACCCGCAAGAAACTCAAAACCTTCTGTGTAAACGGGAAGTACCCTTTATCCCGTTTACACAGAAACTTGAAACTTGGCACGAAGAAACTCCATATAGCACAGACAAAGGAAAAATTACGAAAAGTAGACGTTTTTAGTAAAATCATACAAAAAACATTTTTTGAAATTTTAAACTTACTACGTTTTTCCTCGTAAACACGTCTAGAGGTATTAAATTGAAATTCATATCAAATACTCATGTCTATAATACCTTTCAGCTGTAGCAAAACGAAAGTTTTACAAGTCCACGCAATCATAAGAAATAGCAATATAAGTAAGTCGCTTAATTTAAAACTGAAAAAGGTGTATGTGAAGTCTCCAACCCGCACTGGGCCAGCGTAGGTGTACGTAAGGGTATCAAAACCTAAAGGTACTTTCCCGTGAACTCAGTTTTATATCAACGCAATAAAAAGAAACAGCAATATAAGTAATCCGCTTATTTTGGCGTTCGCAACTACTCGCAAGGAATAAATCAAGGCCTAAAGGATGATTACTAAATTGATACAGTGACCCTATTTAAATTTATGCTCCCTCAGCTTTCCACATTGTAATGTTACGGATTCCATTTTCATTTATCATTTAGTAATAAACATACAACAACTTTTGCTTGTTATAGATTTGTAGTACGGAACCCTCGGTGCGCGAGTCTGACTCGTACTTGGCCGGTTTTTTTCCCTGGAGGATCAGGCTAGGGGATTAACGTGGATAACAGCAAAAAGTCAGATGGCCATCCGCAGAAACTGGTGGATACGGTAATTGTCAGGATGACGTTGCCAGGCAGACTCGAATGTATAAGAGGATTTCTAGTCCTTTTTTAGGGTTCCGTACCCAAAGGATAAAAACGGGACCCTATTACTAAGACTTCGCTGTCCGTCTGTCTGTCTGTGATAGCTAGACAGTTGAAATTTTCACAGATTATGTATTTCTGTTTCCGCTATAACAACAAATAATAAAACAAAATAAAATAAATATTTATTGGGCTCCCATACAACAAACTTTTTTTTACTGTTTTTATAGATAATGGTACCTACGGAACCCTTCGTGCGCGAGTCCGACTCACACTTGGCCGGTTTTTTTCCGATATGTCATTAAGCTTCTTTGACATTGTAAATTTAACATTACATGAATCGGGTCTCTACGCCCTGATACGCCATACTCATAGCCTTGATGAAAGTCCTTTTTATTCACAAATAAAACTCATAATAAGTAGGACACTGCCTTGACTTTTTCATAAAAAACAACATTGTTTGACCTGTTACCAAAATGAGACATCATAACTAAAATACCATGGTCACATGAATTGTCTCTTTGTCCATTTGTGTCAATTAATCTATGATTCACAGCGCGTCATGGAGCATTAATAGGCTAAGAGGCAGCGACGAATATGTTGATAATTATTTCAGACATCTAACTTTAGATCATCTCTGCTCGGGTCATAGGGGATACGGTCAAAGGTCACGGTCTGAATAAGAAATTTATTAGTTACCGTATTTAAAATTTCGCCCGATTGCAAAGGGGCAGATTATGATTTGAGTGTTGTGTATGTGGGTATGTTTGTATGCGGGTCTACTGTTGGACAAATTGTAACATAAGTTGCTGTTGGGTAGTAAAAATAACTACGTAATTTTAACTTTACTTCGTAAACGTTACTTAAGCAGTAGTTAGTTTTATTCCACTTTGAATTCTGCTAGTTGGTTTGTTATTCAATCATGGTGATATATTTTTTTATTTTAGCTTAGGACGTTAAATTATGTTGACGTCCTTTATCCAATAATGAGGGAAAGCCATGTTTTTTTGTACCTATCCATATTTAAGTAGGGTGAATAGTTCGATGGTAAGGCCAGTAGCCTAAATCTACATACATAATATCTCTACGTTTAATTAGAACGTGAACAATTTGATAGCGAACTTAAATTGTGTCAAAAAAGTGCAATCAATTATCTAATTTAGTTAGATTATTACCGTAACCTCTTTGCCTATTTATGCATGATTATACAATTAATATAATATCTGTGTCTGGACTTAGTTTTGTCAAAGCGTTCAGTTACTTGAGTTATACCGAAGTTAAAGAATCAATAAGACCGTTTTGTAGAAGGAAAAGTTATTTTGTATTTATTTATAGTACCTACTTGTTTTCCTCAATTTAGTTTATTATTTGAGAGCGACACATAATTCCATCGTTTTCTTAATCCAATCCACGTCTCCATTCTGTAACTTTAAAAAGTACGATTGTCCTGTTGACAATTACCTATACTCCTATCCACCTTTTGACATTTTAAAATTGTATAATTCTTACCATCCTCCTTAAAATTGTTGTATGCTCGTCTGTTTAGATGTTGATCATAATTATGAATTGCTTGGTACAACACACAGATAGCTTATTATAACTTCGATGAAAACATAAGATACATTTTATTCCGCAAATCAATTAAAGGATAATTGGGGATGGATGTTAATCACGATTGGTCTAGCAAGCAAAATCTAGTTTCATTTAGATAATTTGAAACTCAAAACAATTTTTAAGATGTTACTTACTGTTGTAGCTGAAAACCGAAACATTATTTCACAAAAACGAAACCCCGACTTACCGCTGAAATGAAATATCCGTTCAACTGTCACTGCATATCGTCAAACAACACTTGAACGACCGCCGCGTTCTTATTTCAAATTTGAACTGCAAAAAACAAGATGGCGTGCGGCGACTCCCGCGCACGCTGTGAGACTCTGCCTTAACAAGCGTTGATTAGCTTTAAATAGTGGAGCCCACATTATCTGCTCGTTGAATGAATGCTGGGGCGAGGCGGGGTTCTGCAGGACTATGACACATTATGGGGATTTTTAGAAGTTTCGTTTTGCATAGAATATGCTCATTTTATAAAGTGTATTTGTTACATCTTACGCTGTGATGTTAATAAAATACATTTAGACAAAGTTGACTTTTTGCCTGGTCAAATATAAGTAGGTACCTAAACACCTAACTGCGATCCAAGCACGAGTCTACGGTAAAGAACGAAGGAATGAGACGTAGGTATGACAATTATTGGCAAAAATGCACATCATATCCAACTATCTTTAGTAGGTAAGTTAAGTTCTCGCCATGGTAAATTACTCCAACATCAGTTTAGCATCTTAACTGAGAGATTCTAATAGGGGACTAAATATATTGTCTAGAAAATCGCTTGCGTATGGGGGGCTGCGCCCCGGGTTTTTGACAGTTTCCAGTGTCACTGATGTCATTCTTTGTTGTGTTTTCTAATTTGTTTATAATCAGTTAAGTGTGATTAATATTTAGTGCATTGTGTATTTATATTTTACGTCCTTGCCTACGCTCTTCTCAGCGGCTAAACAATAATGTAAAGGACTGTACATGCTCTACTTTGTTGCGGTATTTTTATACTACATTTTTATATTTGCAACTGTAAGTTTTTCTTGTTTAGTTTTAATCATACTCTTCAACATAATAGGATCCACTTCAAACCAAGTAAATATGGCTCCTCCCCTGTCTCTGCCTCTGGATAGCTCCGTGCAATGCCCCTATTGCCCCCAGATTCGTTATTTTAAAAAGAGGGGACTGAACATCCATATAAGTCGTGTTCATGCTAACCATACGCAGCCACCTGCTCCAACACCTTTAAACACCACACAAACAACCCAAATATGGCAAGATCATATTCCTCTAGCTCGAGCAGCGCTCCTTGGGACTTCGGACATTTCTTCCCAAACGCAACATGCGAACGTTAGTCTAAACGACTTACCAACTTTAAAGTCGATTTTTGACCCATATTCCCAAGGGTGCCAGATGTTTAGCTGCCGGTAAGCTATGCACGGTTATTGAGGATTGTTTGCTTTCGAACAGTGTTGAAAATTGTTTTACTTTACTCTCTTTCTCTTTTTCAGCCTTGAGGGTACCAGATAAGACTGAAAAGAAATCGTTGACGACTAAAGTTAAAAATAATATCAATGACTCTAATTTGTACTTCGCTATTTTACAGTCCCCAATAAAACAAACTTCGATATATCGTTCCATCGAAGCCAAAGTACACGACGGAGACTTAAGAGGAGCGATTCGTTTGCTCCTTTCCGACGCTACTCTCGCTCCTGTGAATGAAACTACACTACATGCTTTGAAAGACAAACACCCCAGCCCATCGAGGTCAATAATCTTACCACCTGAACCGAGTTTAACAAGCCCTTTCCTTTCTGTTACAACTTCGGACGTAGCCAACGCAATTGCGTCTTTCTACAATGGGTCTGCATCCGGTCTAGATGGTCTGCGACCGCAGCATCTCAAAGAGTTGACTTCACCCTCCGCAGGAAATAATGGTCTCCGATTGTTAGAATCACTCACAAAATTATGCAATTTTTTACTGAGAGGTATGCTAAACTTGGAGGTGAGACCGTTCCTATATGGTGCTTCGTTATGTGCCTTATCTAAAAAAGATGGTGGTATTAGACCAATTGCGGTGGGCAGCTTTTTTCGTCGTCTTACGGCTAAGCTCTGTTGCCAATCTGTTAGAGAAGCTATGTCTGACTATCTGCAACCAATTCAAATGGGCTTCGGTACCAGACTTGGTTGTGAGGCGGCAATACATGCCACCCGGTCTTTTGCTTTACATCGCAGATCATCCAATACCATAATCGTTAAAATCGATATCAAAAACGCTTTCAATAGCCTAGAAAGGGACACTATTCTCAACGAAACCTTAGAGCAAACTCCTTCTCTTTACCCTTTCATTTACCAATGTTACGCCTCCTCAAGTAATCTTTTCTTCTCAGGCAGTTTAATACAGTCGCAAGTTGGTGCCCAGCAGGGCGACCCATTAGGGCCCTTGATGTTTTGTCTCGGCATCCAAAAGATTATTTCTGGATTAAAGGCGCCCCTTAACGTGTGGTATCTGGATGATGGCACTATAGGAGGAAGTCCAGAAGTGGTCTTAAACGACTTGAAAACATTGATACCTGCCTTGAAGAAAATTGGTCTTGAAATAAACCCGTCTAAGTGCGAGTTTTATACTTGCAGTTTTTTAGACACCAACTCTCTCGCAGAAATAGAGTCACTTTTACCTGGCATTAGACAAATACACGAACATTCTTTCAATTTACTGGGTGCTCCAATTTTCACCGAGGGTGTTAGTTCGGCCCTTCAAGCCAAAAGACAAGCACTTTCGGCGGCACAGGAACATTTGACACAATTGTCGGGACATGTTTCCCTTATCTTGCTGCGAAACTGCTTTGCTCTGCCTCGCATGGTGTATATGTTACGGACGTCTCCAACTTGGCTTTATGACACGGATTTGAAATCGTTCGATGACACTATTAAATCTTGTTTAGAGTCAATACTCAATGTGAGTTTAGACGACAAACAATGGTGTCAGGCGGCTCTGCCAGTTCGTTACGGTGGCTTGGGCGTGCGTCGGGTCCAGGACATAGGTCTGGTAGCCTTTTTAGCGTCGGCACATGGTTCGTCGGATCTTGTTGCTCGAATATTATCATTTGATGGCAGCAGCATTCGAGTTCCATTCGTAACCGAGGCCCTGGCTAAGTGGGCGACACTATGTCCGTCCAATGATCATCCGGATAGCTTAACGGTCCAAAGAGGATGGGACGATATTCTATGTCAGCAAACGTTTTCTCATTTGTTGAGTGATGCCTCGGGGACTGACCTAGCACGTCTCAAGGCTCTCACAAAGCCCGAATCCGGTGCGTGGCTGCATGCCTTGCCTTCCCCTCAACTCGGCACTTTGCTCGACAACGACTCCCTGAGGATAGCAGTTGCTTTAAGGCTGGGGAGCAAGGTATGCGAAGCGCACCGATGCGTTTGTGGGACAATGGTGGAGGAGAATGGCCACCACGGGCTAAGCTGCAAAAGATGTGCGGGTCGGTTCCCTAGACACCATTCTATCAATGAGATCGTGCGTCGGGCTATGGTGTCCGCCAACGTACCGTGCATCCTGGAGCCCCCGGGTCTGTCTCGGACTGACGGAAAAAGACCAGACGGGTTGACGTTGGTTCCCTGGCAGAGAGGGCGGTGCCTCCTATGGGATGCAACTTGTGTTAGCACTTTTGCAGCGTCCCATCTAAAGCACACAATTAAGTCAGCTGGTTCGGCGGCCGAAAATGCCGCCAAGCTCAAACACGCAAAGTACTCTGCCTTGGAACCGACTTATGATTTCGTTCCGGTTGCTGTGGAGACAGCTGGGCCCTGGGGCAGTGAGGCTCTCGGGCTGTGCAAGGAGTTAGGCAGACGATTAAGGGACAGGGGCCTTGACCCCCGCTCTGGGTCATGGCTCGTCCAACAGGTCTCCATTGCTGTTCAGCGAGGCAATGCCGCTAGCATTTTGGGGACCTTTGGTTCGGGCTTGACGCAGAGCGGGATGTACTCGTAGTATTACTTTTATTTATTTTTACGTATTTTAATTTTATCATTCTTTACACCATTGTATTCCGACTTGATTTGTAATTCATATTATGATAATGTCCATATTGTTATTTTAAACTAATTAAAGATACTTTTGTCATAATAATAATATTTATTTATTTAATCGTATGGCATAGATATGTCGAGTCACTTGAATTATTCAATGCACTAAAAATTATAATCGTATGTCTAGATTCTTCACCCATTGGGCTGCGTTGTCAGTGAGGGTGAACAGATCTTGAGGGTCACCGCTGTATTTTCGGATGGGACAGTCTTTTATGATGTGGTCTACGGTCTGCACGGGGGCCCCGCAGTCACATGCCGGTGAATCTCTCCATCCACATTTGAACAGGTAATCGGCGCATCGTCCGTGTCCAGTTCGCAGCCTGTTCAGCTGACACCACTCTCTTCTTGGGGCAGTGAAGCCATTGGGTTTCCGGGTGGGATCATGGTCAGTCAGTGAGTCCTTAGGCGGATTAGCCTTCCACTCCTCTTTCCACTGGTCCTTGATTTTAGGTTGGCGAGCAAGAAGGTTCTGGGCGGTCTGGTAAGGAGGGTGCCGGGATTTTAGCCGATGTCGCGGAGGGGAAGAGAACTCTTGGAAGATCGGCAGGTCTGGTCTGCTCGCTATCTTGTTGCACTCTTGCAACAGGGCTTGCTGTCTTCTTAAATGTGGCGGAGGTACGTGGCTTAGGGCTGGTAACCATTGTGTGGGAGTAGATTTTATTGCGCCTGAGATGCACCGCATAGTTTTGCGCAGTTGGACATCTATCTTCTCCGTATGTGTGCTATTCAGCCAGACTGGCGCACAGTATTCTCCAGCAGAGTAAACTAGGCTAAGCCCGGTTGTGCGAAGTACATCTGTCCCAGCTCCCCAGGTCGTACCGGTCAGCTTATGCATGATGTTGTTGCATGTACCTAGTTTCTTGCTTAATTTTTTGAGGTGAGGGCCATAAGTAAGCGAGCGGTCCAGCGTGACTCCAAGGTACTTCGGGAGTGGATTGTACCGCAAGAGGTTTCCATCGAAGGTTACTTTTGGCGAGTACGAGGCTAGTTTGTTATTCAGGTGGAATGTCGACACTTCAGTTTTGCTCGCGTTTGGTACCAGGCGCCATTTTTTGAAGTAATTTTCCAACATCTCTAGGTCACTGGTGAGTTGCTTCTCGGATACTTCAAACGTACGGTGTTGGTGGGTGAGAGCAATATCATCCGCGTAAACAAATTTTCTGGACGCTGTCTCGGGCAGATCGTGTGTATATAGGTTAAAGAGCAGTGGGGCTAGTGTTGATCCTTGTGGAAGACCGTTGTTGAGTTTCCTGACGCGACTGCGTTTGTCTCCAAGATGCACAGAAAATTCGCGCTTACTAAGCATTTTGTTTATGAGTGCTGTAGTTTTCCGACATGGGACAGCTTTCATCAATTTGAGGTATAGGCCTTGACGCCACACTGTGTCGTAGGCAGCTGATAAATCGACGAAAACAGCCACAGTTTTCAATTGCTTTTGGAAGCCTGTCTCGATATTGGTGGTAACGGATAGCACTTGATCTGCACAATTGCGGCCGCTTCTAAAACCAGCCTGCTCATTGGGCACAATTTCATCAATGAGAGGGGTAATCCGGTGGGCCAGCAGTTTTTCCAGTAATTTGTACAGTGAACTCAGGAGTGCGATTGGCCTATAGCTTTTGGGGTCATCTGCTAGTTTGTCTGGTTTGAGGATTGCTATTATTTTGGCGTTATTGAAGCCAGTGGGCAGTTTATTCCTATCTAGAACATCAGAATAGAAAGCAGCCAGCCATTTTCTGCAGTTGGGACCCAGGTTCTTTATAAATTCATTGTAAACACCGTCATGACCTGCAGCTTTACCTAAGGCTAGTTGTTTAATAGCAGTACTTATTTCCTCCGTTGTAAATGACTTTGAAAGTGTTTCATCAATGGGCAGCGTTTTCTTCAGTTCCTTGACACTTCTATTAATAGATTTGTTGTCTGAGCGATTTCCCTTAACTTGTGAGGTTTCAATAATTCGATTGGCTATGGCATTAGTCAGGCTTTGAGAAGCACAATGGTTTGCGTGCCCTGTTTTACCAGTAAGTCGGTTTAGTATTTTCCATGCTTTACGACTGGACACCTTGAAGTTCATTTTTTCGACTGTAGCAATCCATTTATTCTTGCGTTGCTCATCTAATGACTGTAATAGATTTTGTCCAATCTCTTGATCCCCCGTTAGTTTGTACTGTTCGTAAAGATCTTGGCTGTCTGGACTCCAGCATGGGACATACGTTTTCCTAAAGCCACGTGGCACGTGTTTTTTCGCTATCTTAGCTATTAGGCACACAAATCTCGAATAATTCTCCACTCGCGGAGAAATCCACCTAACTGTAGCGTCCATATCCTCTGAGAAACCCAGCCAGTTGGCCTTTTGGAAATTCCACCGGGGCAACGGCATGGAGTTCACCACGGGTATTTGGTTTCCTACCTCTAACAGAATGGCTCGGTGCTGGCTATTCGGAAAGTTGGACAAGATCTTTCTGGTTGTTGGTAGGGGCACTGCGGCTGGGTCCTGCGATACAAATGTGAGGTCCGGGTTATATTCCTTTTGCCACCTGGCGGATCTGAAGGAGCCCTTGTCTTTCGCATTGAAAATAAGCAATTAGATTCCGCCCAGTGAGATAAGTGTGAGCCGTTCGTGTCGTTGGAGCTGTAACGCCAGGAGGTGTGGTGGCTGTTAAAGTCTCCAGCATAGAGACTCGGATGTGGGAAGACTGGCAGACCATCGTCCCATGTATTGGCCGGGGGTTTGTAGATGTTGATAATAGTGAGGTCTTGGACTTTTATCACTGAGTGGAAGTAATTCATATTTGGAATTTGCGGTATAACAGTGACGTTGGGAATATTTTCTTTTACGTAGCTTGCGATTCCGTACTTTGGGTGATGGAGTGCATGAGCTGCGATATACCCAGGGATCTTGCCGCTCTTCTCGAGATCGTCTTCATCCTTTGTATGTGTCTCTTGTAGTAGCAGTATATCCACTTTATGTTTCGTCAGAACTTTGTGCAGTACTTCGCACTTTGCCAGGCTTATGCCCTCTATATTCAACTGGCAAACACGTAAATTAGGGCCTATAATGATAGTTTGTGGACTCTTAGAAGGGCCTTTTGAGGTGCTTGCTTGAATTTCCATTATTGAAAGTGCATCGATGCGACTCGGTTTTCGTGCTGTGAGGTTATCTTAGACAACAGGTGCAGCAGCCGAAAGGTTGTTGCTCGTTTGGCGCCACCCAGGGGACACGTGTAGGGTTATAGTGGCAGATCCTACGGACGTGGAGCAACTTCGTCCCCCTATAATAATAACTAAGTAACTAATATGTCCCACAGCTTTTTTACTATGGTGTTAACCATTTCTCTTATAGTTACAACAACACAATGGGAAAGTTCAAAAATGTATGGGAATTTTGGGTCACTGTTTGTCTCCTATTGGGATGGAAAGATATCGTTATTCTAAATGGACAAAACATACAGGTAGTAATTTGCAGAAAATCTCGTAAAAAAACTGAGCCATTTAATCATGATCATCATGCGAACCTTAAATCACCACTCACCACTTAGATGGTTGGCAGTCCTCAACTGTGCGCTTCTCCAGAAGCTTCCTGCCTCGCACAGCTAATCTGTGGAATGGATTGTCGCCTGCGGTATTTCCGGACCGATACGACCTTCAAACCTTCAAGAAAAGAGCGTACTCCCATCTTAAAGGCCGGCAACGCACTCACAACACCTCTGGTGTTGCAGGTGCCCATAGGCGGCGGTAATCGCTTACCATCAGGTGATCCGCCTGCTCGTTTGCCTCCTATCACATAAAAAAAAAAAAAAAAATGCGAACCTTAAATTCAGTTTCAATTTTATTAATTTATTATTATTTTGTATATTTTTGTATTTTTTATTGTTATTATTTATGGCATCATATAAGATTCATAAGCGCCTATCAATCCCACCAAAATATACAAATAAACACAACATAGGGGCCAGACTGAAAATCAGCGCAGAGCCGGCGAGCTACAGCATATGCTCCCGCAATCATAGTTTTTAAATTGTAATTTGTTTTCCTTTAGCACTTCATTTTATTGTATGTCTGTTGTTCTCCTGATTTTTGATGTGGCAATAAAGATTTTTTAATTTTTTATAGTTGCTCTAGTCGGAAAATGTTAATAAACATGCAGTAGATACAATACTTAGTTGTAATACACAATGCGATAAAGTTCAGTAAAAATGTGTTAGTTGCCTGGTAACTAATCTTACGGGCATCGGGCAAGTGACTGGCCCGATGCTGCAACTATGATTTTTTACGTGAAATATATTATTTATTTCCATGAAACTGTGTTAACAAATCCTATTGATTGGGCAGACTGACTTAGCATTTAAAATTATTATTATTTTAGCAAAATATTATAACATTTGCGAGAAAACATTACCCCTCTTGGCATTCCTGTACCTAATTAACTATCTTCCAAAGATACTAACAATATTTTTGTTGAAGAGCATTTTCATAATCCTGTTGTTATTTATGTAGTGAAGTTTCAAAAACATCATTATCATTAAGATAACTTAGCTTCATTATATTAAAATTAGAAGTAGTGTCAATACTTAGCTCCCTAATACCATCTCTCGACATACCTATACAAATTATAGTTAAAGACTTTTTTTTATCTGACTGTTGCTATAATATGACGGACCCAATACAGCGGTCGAACTGCGTGGTTGGAGGGTAGCCTGGGGAAAATCCAGGGGAAGCCTCCGGCACGACCACGCGGGGAAGTTTGTACACTGGAATACTCTGAAGAGTTTGCGCTCCAGTGAGATTGGTTGAACGGTGTCAACCGAACTGGGGTGTAAGTGGTATCGAACTACTGGAAGTTATGTCGCTGGTTCGCTAAAACCTAGCCTAGCTGAGAAGAGTCCAGCAAGAAACTCAGCTAGGCCCGACTTGTGTCGGACTGAAGGTAAAGACGAAGTGTTTCGAACTTTATATACCTAAAACATCATTACATTGCTAGAATGGTTAGGTACACAATTATATAAATGTCTTTAAATATTAGTTCGAATCACACACACCATGAAAACTAACATATCCATTTTTATTTACAAGCTTTTACCTAACTTGACCTATTCGTTTTTCTTCTTTTCTTCTATTTAGTTAGTTTGTTAGTGAGGGACAAATCTTAGAACTGAATTTTGGACGGTTAACCTCAATTGATTAAGCTTAAATTTTGGGTACAAATATAGTTTAGATGACAATTCAATATAATGGTACCATCGAGCTGATCTGATGATGGAGACAGAATAAGGTGGCCATGGGAATTCAGAACTTAATCGGCGCGGCGTAACCCCATTCATTCAGTTTGGGCTAACCCCAATTCATTCAGGCGGGCAAGTTTATAACAGTACTAGCTGTTGCCTTACTTCGTACGCGTAGAACTTCTTACCGTCTTAAAAAAAATGATTGCTATTCAATTATTGTAGGCGGAACCTTAAGTATCGTCGACCCAAACAAAGTTCTACCATTATAAAAACTATTAAAGGTACTTATCCTTGCACAGTGTTTTATAGGAGCCAAAAAAGTGACATCCCCATTTTATTACAAATTACTGCAGTTTAGACCATTACAAATGCGAGACTAAGTCTCCCGCGATTCTAATATGTGTAGTTTTTGAGAAAAAAAATTTTGAAAATCATGTTTCTGACGCTCGGAAATTACGAAAAATATTAAAAATATTTCGGATTATTGATCAGTCGGACTTCTTATTATTCGCTGTATTTAAATTCGGAATTTTGATACATTATGAGCATGAAATATTAATTATACTTAACAGTGTCAGTAGGTACAGCGTCTGTTCTTTATACAATTGGAAATTAGATTATAATCGGTGAAATTATGCAAATAGTTTTTATGGGTTTGTAACGTGTTTATTCAATTTACAAGCCCAAATTATACTATACGTCGTTAGGCAAAATGAAAATATGCAATTCGTTGATAATGACACATATTAGGTACCTTCGCACCCATGAACAATAACAGCGTTTTCACGCGAAGATACGGGTTGATAATGTAAACAGACCCTGATCACAGTGATCACATACTAAAAGCTCTTTATTAAGTTTGCATTTGGGAACAATTTTAAATATAATTCGTCATACTCTAACTCTTAATCATCGAACTAGCGAGCGAAGCGGACGAAGTTCTGTGTTTCAGATGGGCAGATTGTTTTTTTTTGTACAACGACGGCGGCAAACTAGTTTACGGCCCGCCTGATGGTGTGCTATAGACGCATATGTAAATACAAAAGAGTAAAGTGGGCGTTGCCAACCCTTGATATGTTTGAGGATTCGCCGTGTTGACAGCTGAAAGAACAAGTTCCTTCGCTCTCAACACAACGCATCCTCGGGAGAGCTCTGGCGACCTTGCCCAATTGTTCGGATGTCAGCCCCATATTCTGTAACTGGTTTTAAGCTCACTTCAACGCTCACCCACAGATATTTCATGACACCGCGATGCGTAGTAACTAAGCGTAGGCAGAGGTCTAGTTTCGTGACGGGTGACCGGCGGGGTGAGCCGCATTAGCGCGTAACGAATAACCGGATGTCCTCTTCAACAGTTGGTAATCTCAACCGATATTTGGTATTGTAATGGGAAACTCTAGGGTCTGTGAGCTGTAATCTCGCGAACTTGTCTTTTTTTAGGAACCCTTATAGCTTCGCCGTGTCTGTCTGGTCTGTCCGTCCGTCTTCGGCTAAGCTCAGTAACCCTTAGGTACTACTAGAAAACTGTAATTCGGCATGGGCCTATTTCGCGGACAAAAGACCGAGTACCTACTGCCCTCCACGTAATGTGGGGATGTATTTTTTTCTCATTAAACCCGTAGTGGTAAAATAGTATGGATTTCTTGTAACAATTTTTCAACTCTGTGATTCGTTTGCGACTTATTGGGCATTAAAGCCCTAATTTTTGTTCGAGTCATTGTCCCTCTCCCCTGCCGGCTAAATGGCTGGGTGTATCTGTCTGTGGTATCGTTGCTGCCAAACGGATGGGCAGTTTTTTTTGTGTCATAGATACTTTTAACCCGAGTGTTCTTATGTTTGATCAAAATCTGGTCAGCTGTTTTTGAGATATTGGACTTTGAAATGAAAATGTCGGGGGTTATTCAACTTTTCTAAGTTGTATTTATTTATTTCGGAAAACTGAATCGCGAAAACGTGTATGTAAAATTATTGAAATTGCTCACGATTTTTACTAGAATCGGTTGAGAATGCCACCAGTAGAAGACAGCAGCTGGATAGAAAAAAAAAACAAGCTGAAATGGAGAACTTCTTTCGCTTCGCTCGCTTGTTAAACTATATTGTTGATGTTTTAATGCTTTATTTATACGAGAATAATTTCTGCTTTTGATTTATTGACACATTCGTACACAACGCTACAAATTATCAAAATCGATAAAAACCACACCATTATTTACTTTTATTCCGTATAATTACTTACGATAACAAAATGCGGTCAAACTTAACTTATAATAAGAGATAATACTTAGCAACAAGAGTCCGAAAGATATCTCCATATACATAACACATATTTACTAGACAGACAAATATTTACTGTCTTTTCAATACTCAATACTCAATCATTTATTGCACATAATGGTTATACAGATGTCCTTAGGGCGGTGAATTCGTGAATGCTCCAGGTCGCAGGTGTTTGTGGCCCGAACCGAAGGTGAGGGCCATAAAAATATGCGATCTGGGGCGTTACGAATTACCGCCCGTGGTGCACACACAATTTTACGTCTTCTCCTGGGTTTGAAGTGAGATTTGGCGCTGCGCCCCTAGGTGGTAAATCTCACTTACCGCCCCGAGTGACGTAAAATAATAATTGTCACTTTATTGTCATTTAAATTCAAGATCGGTGAAATATTTATAGTACTATAGAAAATTTATTGGTAATAAAGTATATATAAAGACTAAAACTATGACAAATATTAAAAATCAAATTAAAAACTAAAAAATATTTAAAAATTTGGGCCCTCTTGGCATTGTTCCCAAGATGCTGGCAGTGTTTCCTCGCTGGATAGCAATACATTAATGCGCTGGGCGAGGAAGCTGCCAGATTTTCGGTCCCCTGTGGACTCAATTATTTTTTTTTAAGATGTCCTTAAAAAGTTGGCGAGCACTGGGACCCCACGGGCCAAGAGTCTCGACACCGAATGGAGTAAAAGTATATTGGGTGCCGAGACCCCTATATTTATATTTTTTGAGTTTTTCGGCCGCCTCGGCCGCCGCACTAGGATGATAACTGGTCCCGTGGAGGTGGGAAGGAGCCAAAGAGTCTACACAAGTAGCGTCCCACACAAGTGCCTTACCCAAACTCCACGGGATCAGGGTCATCCCGTCCGGTCTTTTGCCATCGTCCCTGGCTATGCCGGAAGGCTCCAGGACAGACGGCACATTGGCTGTTGCAAGCGACCGGCGGATGATGTCGTTCAGGGCGGCGTGCCTGGAAAAGCGGCCAGCGCTTTTCTGGCAAGAAAGCCCGTGATGTCCCAGTGAGTCAACAGTACTGCCGCAGGGACAATTGTGTGGAGTGCATATATCAATCCCGAGCCGTAGACATGTTGAGATCGGTGAATATTTTGACTTTAGCAGTTAAGATTTTTTCATCTGACTTTATCATTCCTCGATCTCCATGTGAGATTTACTTACTCTTTAGCGTATCTACTACTTGCACTGTTTTGGATATTTAACAGTAGTAACACAACCTGTATAAGAGCTGTTTATTAGAATATGTCTACGCTTAAAGCTGAATAAATTAGCTCAATTAGAGGTGAAAAGGCGCTTTTTCCACCGTTAACAAAATATTGCGATATCGAAATAGTAGTATAACGGTATCGTAATGGAATACTTAGGGGTCTTAGCTGGTTGGTTGCACCAAACCGTCTATAATCTTAAGCGGTGTTCGTTAAAATCTGAATGTACTCGTATGGAAATGTTGACAATTTTCTATGTAATGAGCTGCCGGCGGCAAGTTATCGGCGGCCCTTTATCATTATTTTCTAGAAAAGTGCCTATAGTAAAATAATAATAAAAATAGGCCTTTTATTTCTTGCAAGGATATAGATAGAAACTTATACTCAATATGAGTTTTTTTTTAACCCCCGACGCAAAAAGAGGGCTGTTATAAGTTTAACGTGTCTGTCTGTGTATTTGTGTACATCTGTCTGTGGCAGCGTAGCTCCATAACGGATGGACCGATTTGAATGGGTTTTTTTTTTACTTAGAAGTTTATTACTTAGAAAAGTGCCTATAACAGACATGGAAAAACCAATATAAGTCTCACCAACTCAACTTGAGTTTGTCAAGTGTTTTATATGAAAGTATTCCTTTGAAACGCCGCACTGTCAATTCAGACTAATTCAATTAACTTCAATTTCTAAGAATAACGGGGATTGGGGACCGTTTCCGGTGGAAGCATTCATAATGAGGAAGTTCCGTTTTAATAAAACCTTAAATTTATTTATTTTGAGTGAGTGTAACTAATTTAAATGTAATTTGGTACAGTCAGCATCATTTAGTTAGTAGAAGCCAAAGCAGCCAAATATATCGGAACACCTCTTTATTACTAAGAGTAAGAATATGTTACGATATATTTCGCTACTTTGAATGCTACAAAATACAATGCTGACTGTACAAACAAGAAAACTCTACAAACGCTATTGTTTTGTTTCAAGAAAACGCTATATATGACCATTATTATAGCGTATTAATTATGTATGTATTATCTCCTCTTTTATATTAGACTACATAGCTTCTGCTTGCGACTTCGTACGCGTATAAATTATGGTTCAAGTAGGTACATGATTTCAAAATAAAGATTTCAATTCCATAGACTGTAACATTTTGTATGGAGCTACGATGTAAACGGACGGAGTCGCTGGCAGAAGGTAGTATTTCATAAATAGGTACTTCTACCTTCAACGGGTAAAATTATTTTTAAATCGCACGAGTTCTTCCGGAGTTTGGGGTGTGTACACAAACTTACAAAGATACAATGTCACACGCTTTTACTCTTTATAATAATGGTATCCCGTTAACGAATTTAGTTAGGGTAGTATGAAATTAATTCACACTGAACATTATGAAATTTATGAATCAGTTAGTATGTACTCAGTCTACTACATAATATTCCGCTCCGCGCATAATACTCCAATCCAACCTTACATGAATCTTACCTTTAATAAATGGAAATTTCCTCGACATATATGTATAATGTTCCGATATACTTACCTATCAGGATTTTCAAACAAAACTTATGTAAGGTAGAAGTACTAGTGCCCGACATGTCAACAGAAAATACTTATTTGAATCACGATATTATGCTCATTTAAGATGTATTAAACAGTTTCATACGGTTTGGGAGACGGGAGACGAGGTATTTACTCAAGTTACTGATATGGAATTCGTTTCATATGGTGATCTTTTAAAAAATCCTGATAATAGAATTAGGTAATCAATCCGAATGTACGAGTAAATGGCAGGCGGTTATGCTGGCAGTCCCAATAGATGTCATTTCAGTACAAATGTCATGAATGACAGACTGACATTTATTGGGACTTGAAGGTTTAACTCATTGTCCCAATTGATGGCAGCTGGTTTTAACAAGTATGTTCATAACTTATAAATAAGTTATTTGTCTTGAAATTGTGAATAAGTAGAAATATTGAAGTCGCTAACATTTAGTAACTTAAAAATGATGTCGTGATCAATCTTAGTTTATAATTCGCTAGTTAAATTATATTCGTCGAGTACTAGTACCGCGTCGGGCACTAGTACTTCCACCTTACTCGTACATGAATATCATTAATCTTATTTAACAGTGAAGGGTCTAATCTCATTCCAAGATCCCTCTGGGTTTTGAAGGTCAGATGGCAGTCGCTTTTAAATCTAGTGGCCCAAGGGATCCTTTAGGGTATAACCGGGAAAACGTGTAGTGGATGTTGACGAGATTCAACTTCAATATATGTGTGACGCTATGACTATGAAGCAGAAATTGTTGGAAGTTTCATTAACTACGACTCAATCTCAAGACTGCATTAGTTGAGTCCGGAATGTTCCAGAGAGCTGCAATGAAATCACAAAGGCGGCGAGGAAATGATCACTTAACGTGATCACACAGTGAATCAGATTGAGAATGATTAACCCCTCATTTTAACGCGCGTGATCTCAGCGGTATCGATTTAAGGGTCAAAATCAGGAATATACATACATCTTTCCTCTTACAATTAACAGTATTTATTGTAGTTACTTTGCGGAATTCCATGATAAGTTTCTAGAAACATAAATTATATTGCGATCCATGGCAGTAGGAGGTTTACCTACCTTATAAAGAGCTTTAAATTTTTTATTATGTCCACTGGAAAGACCGAGTTAGTTCATATCATAAAATGTGTTTGACCCATAATGGAAAGATACATTTTTGTCATCCGTACAGACTATTTAGTTCCAAAACATATAAAATATAGAATGGATCCTATAATATTATCCAGTTCCAAAAAATGTGAACACGAGTTTAGTGTTAAAGTTGTTCGTATATTTTGAACCTTTGGGAAAGTACATTGGTACAGTATACTTATAAAAGCGACTAAACGAACTCGTAAAAAAACCCTTTAACCATATACCGTACACATACTTAAATAAAAAACAATATAAATTAGAACAACAAACAATTAGAAACTTCACCCTTAATCCCCTAAATGAATGGCATCATTATCACGCGAAATCGGTTTCTAAAGAAAACAAACTCATTAGCAACAGCAAACATTGATTATGGATGTAAAACTTGTAAACAATCATTAACTAATAACTTCAAATGTAAATCTCTTGTATAAAACCGGTCGAAATATCGAGACAATCATCATTCAGTGAAGATATGTGCAGTGATACAGTTTAAAGTAAAAATATTAATCGGCCCAGTTACAAATAACAGTGATATTTTAAAGTGATTTGTTGCAAGTTTAAGTAGATTCGTATGGCTTTGTCTCATTTAAAGCCACACTTTTCTACTTCAATTTGCGTCAAAAATATCATCGTTTCAAGCACTTGAAGAAGCTGAACTTTTGTAGTAGATTTAAGTAGATTTTGTCTGGCTTTTCTACTATTAAAGCCCTTCAATTTCTACCAAAATTTATTACAAATTTTATCTTCCATTATTTGTTATCAATTTTATTGGCGTTTCTATATTTTCTATTGTTTCTGTTCGATATGAGTTTAAGTAGGTTCTGTCCGGCTTGTGTTTGTGGACAAGCCGATCATTGCCTGCTTATATTTATGTCTAACTTCATTATCCATACTAATATTAAGTATAAATGGGAAAGTGTATGTGTGTGTTTGTTTGTTTGTATTTTTGTCCGTCTTTCACGGCAAAACGGAGCGACGAATTGACGTGATTTTTAACCGACTTCAAAAAAAAGGAGGAGGTTCTCAATTCGGTTGTATTTTTTTTTTTTTTTTTTTTTTCAATGTTTGTTACCTCAGAACTCCGTCATTGATGAACCGATTCGGAAAATTTTTTTTTTGTTCGTATGTATATACTTCCAGGTGGTTTCCATTTTTTTCAAAATTCAGTTAGATGATGGGATCCATGAGGAATTGAGGGGACTCCTCAATTTTATAAGGCACGCGTGTAGTGATTTTGGTATTTTCTCAACTCGTGTATTTACATCCGGAATCATAAATTTGGTGGCGACGAATTGATGATGAAGACCACAGATGACTTATCGAATTCCTCAATTATGTACTTAAAAGTGCAAAAGTACGTCACAGGTTCTGATAAGATTCCGTTGAAATAGGAACTAATGAAGTGCCATTGGTGATGATCTTGGGGAATCGATGGAAGTCCTCAAATATTATCGGCCCACATACAGCGATTCGGTTTTTTTCTATAGTAATCAACGCATTTGCTATCGGAAATCAGTTCATGTGGTAAATTGTAAAAAATAGGAAATGTGCTCGTGGCTTGGCGGAGTACTAAATTGAAGTCGGTTAAAACTTTGTTTTTAAAGTAAATTATTTAATTGGAGATGGTTGAAGGGATGGAGAGTGACATAGGATACTTTTTATCACCGAAATCATCCCCTAAGGGGGTGAAATGGGAGGGGGGTAAAAGTTTATATGGCGCTGCGATATAAACGAGTTCCACGTGGACGGAGTCGCGGGCAGAAGCTAGTCATTAATAATTTACGTGTCACTGCTATAAAGTTGCATTTACCCCCCGTAAATTTTACTTCCTTACAATTGTGTACCTACACACTACTGGCAGTATAAAAAAAGCCTCAGGTCAAATACGTACAGTAGTATAGCTGTACACGCCTTAATGACATTGACAATAGAGTCCGGTACAAATATTTATGTTCGTAGCCTACCTAATACCCCTGACTGTACCTTCGAGCTCATACATTCTTTGTTTTACCACCCTAGGTCAGTGTAATATCTATTGTGTTATACTTTTAAATTATCTCATAAACATTGTTATCAGTTTTAAGTACGCTTTGACCGGCTGTTATAGTATTTAGCCAGCCCGTCTTAACTTGCTTGAATCGATTACTTTGTATTTCACCGGAGTTTCAAAATCAAGTTTGGGGGTCACTCTCGCGCCCGTGCACGCAAATAATGAATAATAGAATAACTTAAGATCGATATGCCAGGATGTGTACGTCTGGGAGGACATCAATCATCATCATTATTACAACGAACATATCCTAGCTTACTCGTCACCATTTATTTGCTGCCTGCACTGCACCATGCGTTGCTTCGTAGAGATAGTTTTTAGGGTAGTCAAGGAACCCTTATAGTTGTTCGAGTCATGTGTCCAGCTTCCCCCCCCCCCCCCCCTGACGGTTAAATAACTACTACTGGGGATGTGAAAAAAATCGTGGTATTAGTACATATAAAGAATTTAAAAGGAAAATTATCACGGATAAGTAGGCATAAGTAGTTACCGAGTGATAGTCGACCAATTTAATGTGTACCTACTTGGAAATCCAATTTTCGTACAAATTCGGCCGACGTAAGCGAACCGCACGTTGATGTAACTACGGAAGACAGGCAACTACGGAACCCTACACTGCGCGTGGCCCGACACGCACTAGGCCGGTTTTTTTGTGTGCGATTTGGTTTGTGTTCGTGTTGAAATGTTGTAGCCACAATGGATGCTGTAATAAGTTCTGAAATTTAGTTAATTTTCAGGGTTCTGTACGAACCCTTATTTATAGGCTCACTTTGTTGTCCGTTTGTCTGTCTGCCAAGACCGTTTATCTCGGGAACGCGTGAAGGAATTGAGTTGAAATTAAAACCATAAGTATACCTACTCAAATATATAGTGCCTTGTAGCTGTGAAACAAATCAAACTTGTGACTTCTATCTCATGGATCTTACTAAAGTTTTACACTATAAGCCATTCGAGTTCAAATCTGACATCTGCGCATGTCAAGAGGATATCCCCACTTTCATGTCAGGACTCTGTTCGACATGAAACAAGGGCGATATCCGGGTGATGTCTCCTTCTGTCAACTAAGACAAATAGTCCTAGTATTTAACTTTGTCTTAAATTCCAAACTAGGTAGGTACCCACCTATGTGGATATGTGTACATTTTAAATCTATCTAAAAAAGGGGCGGTTCATATATTACGTAATTTCAAAATGGACAAGCCCAAAGGAGTAAACCAAAGATGTTTGCTACTTAACCCATTCAGAGCCCATGACGACACATATGCGTCAGACTGCCGTAGTCGCTTTCCGCTACATACGAGGAAAACCACGGCATCGACTACGAGCGTAGCGCGTAGCGATTCTGGGCAATGAATGTGTGTCACGTACTTCAGCGTTCCCTGTGTCATTTTATGCATGCTCTAGAAATATCAGCACTAAAAGGTTTTTCAATAGGCAAGCTCGAACTTTGCCAGCGTATAGCGGCCATCTTGGGAAAGCAACAGCTGTCAAATTTGGCGGTAATATAGAATGAATCGTGATGATCGTCATTTAACATAACTTCAACAACGCGTACAAATTGTTAACTGCACGCGGGGCTCATTAAAAATATTGTATGAGAAGTTCGAGGGTTTCGTCATATCGCGTGGTGGCGACATCAATTGCCCCCCCTCGACTACTTTCTGTGGGGCTGCGTCAATCCTCTTGTCTATGCAGACAAACCACAGACAATTGCTCTGTACGCAAATATAACCCGCGATGTTCACGAAATGAAATAGACACCCATTTGAAAATTTGTCCACCAGACCCCCTAGCACACTAAGTTTTATGTCAGACATAAAGCATTTGTCCCTCTTGTACTCGCATATTTGCCAGAATGGGACGAATGCTTTATGTTAGACATAAAACTTAGTGTGCTAGGGGGTCAGGATACATCACCTGCAGCGGAGTCGCGGCAGCCATTTTGACGAGATTATCTATGTCTATATAAATATAAACGTAAAGGTCTGACTGGCCAGTCAGGACTTTTACGTTTATACTGGGCTGGGTGTTAATTTGAGTGAGTGAGTAATCACTAACGTTGAACCTAGAAAGCCATTTTTTTCACAATAAGTAGTGTATATGACGTAAGTACCCACTGAGAAGGGATTTTTGAAAATTCCACCCTCAAGGTGGTAAAAAGGGGGTTGAAAGTTTGTAAGGGGATGGTGTACAATTTTAAGTGAGACTTGAAACTTTTGTGTGGACTCCTGTGCCGGACGACCACCATAGGGAATCGTAACTCGCTCCAATGACACCCAGTTGTAACGGACAAAGATTTATAATGATATTTGTAAATACCTATATTATAGCTAAATACCTAACTAGTTAAGTTTGTACGAAATAAACATTATAACATGGTGTACAATCATTACCCAAATAGGGCTAGACTTAGACACTTATTAACAGTCCAAGTCTAATAGGCAGGTCAGCCTCTAAGGCAAGCCATCTAGACTCAAGTCTAGAACATAACAATAGGTAGGTCAGCCCCTCAGGCAAAGGCTAGAACTAATCTAGACCTACACAAAACCTAAGTGCAACTTAGGTTAACAACATAAGCCCTAAACCAGCTATAGTTGTTATTTATTTAGGCCCTTAAGGCAAACACTCGTACACTGCCCATATGGCAAGTATAACAATGAGTCATAATTTAGGATACCTAGGAATATAAGTAATGACCTAGGATAGGCTAAAAAAGCCAACAATGTATCCATATTATAAGCTAGAAAAATGTAAAGTATGCGATCGTACCGACCGTTTCAGCCAATCAGAGCGCGAGCTCATTTATACCGCCATTAGATAGCGGGCTATCAAGCCAAATAAATACCCCCTTCTAGGGGCCCCAAATTCAGTCTAACTCAACGCTCCGGTACGAACGCACTCTCCACTTACTAGCCACAAGCGGCTATGTTTAGTATTTAAGAAGAAGTTATTTTATGTTTGTTTATTTCAAGAAGTATTATTTTATTTTTCATTTTAAAGAAGTTAAAGTAAATTCAGTGAAACTATCTGCGTTCATCCTTTTTCCCACCAACCACTAGCTATCGAAGTGCCGAGCTCAAATACAGTCCACGGTTCGGCACATTGGACCTTCGAACCGTCTCTACGAAGGATTGGCCGTGCACACCAGGCAGTACGAGGGATTGGACCCTCCACTCCGCATCGGTCAACCGTCAGTACGAAGGATTGGACCTTCGTACCATCAGGTAGTACGGGGGATTGGACCCTCGACTCCACCATGAGCGGCCGAGGTAGGCCCACCCAGGGGAAAAAGCTCAGCAGCGCGCCGCAAGGCGCCGTCACGCGTTCACGGAGCGGGCAGTCGGAGAGTGCAAGCCAAGCAACGCACACCACCTCCACGCCAGCCAACATCACGAAGTCATCCATCGAGCGCTCCACATCAGCGGAATCCGGACGAGATAGCAATAGGACTCTCGCCCGGCGCCAAAGGTATGACGAAAGCCGAACTAACCTAAACCTCAGTCAGGCTCCTCCTGGTGGCCCCACCAGGAGCAAGGTAGTGCACAACCCAGCGCACGCCCTCCAACAACAGTGCGCGCCGCACGCCCAGGCAGGGCGCACACCCCTGGAGTCAGCCGGCGCCCTCTCTCACGAGCATACACCGGCTGCGGCGGAGCCCTCATCGCCCGCCAACAACGTGCCAGTTGCACCTGAAGACGTCGCACTGCCGAATGGCCAGCCCCAGGGCACCCCAGCAGCGCCTTCAGCACCCCAGGGTCAGCAACCAGAAGCCAACGCGACCTCCACATCCTACAGAAGGCCCCGGTCGCGAGCAGGCTCCAGCACAGCATCACAGAAACGAGCCTACCGGCTCGCCAAGGCGCGCGAAGAGCTCGCCGCCGCCAAACTCGCCACCATCGAAGCCGAGGGGCCCTCCGACGATGAGGAGGACTCCATTTCTAGCAACAGCGAAGTCACTCAACGGGTCGAGAAATGGATCGATCGCAGCAAGCACCTGGCGGCCATCGATTTCCACGCGCACAACCCATCACCACCACAAGGTGATGTACCATTTATACCGGCGGGAGCACCGCAGCCTCCGCCTCGCCCGCAAGCAGCAGATGACAAACACCCCCCGGCACCCAGGCTTGCCTCCGCCGCTCCGCTCAACCACGCAGCGCCAGTCTTCACGCCACGCCCACCGGCGGGAGACGAATTCGCCATTCAGCCCTATACGCCAACAACAGATATAGCCCTCCTAACCGAGGCTATTCGAAACGCCATACTGGCCGGCAAGGACTCGCCTACACGCAGGCCGGCGGATCTCCCGAACTTCCAAGGCTCAAGGCGGCAATGGATATCGTTCAAAAAGGTATTCACGGACACGGCGCCCTTCTTCACAGCAGGAGAAAATACGGCGCGTCTTCAAGCAGCAACGCAGTCGTTATGAAACACAGCCCTCGGTGAGTTCATATTAGCTGGGGCGGCACCCGAGTTAATTATGGAAAAATTGGAGGAATCTTACGGCAACAAAGCTACGCTCGCAGCACTGGAGTACAGAAATCTTCGCGACCTTCCAAGACTGACGGACAACGCGCAAGATATATGTTCCTTTTCAATTAAACTAGGAACCATAATGTCAACACTACAATTAGTGGACCCCGACACCTCAAGGTACAACAGTGAAATATTACGGTCTTTACATGACAAACTAACCATTAATTTACAGAGCAAGTGGTACTCATTCTCAGCGGACAAACCGCGCCGCGAGAACGATGTAATGTTAATGGTCAATTTTATGCAGGAAGAAGCAAGACTACGCGAGCCCTACACCATCATGAATGATAATTATTATAAACCTAATATGCAAACCTCTCGCCAGCATTATTCACAGCCGCCGAAACAGCAATACAACGCACCCAAGCCCGCTTACGCCCAGGCGCGAGCGGCCATCTACACGCCGGTCGCGCGCACCGTAGCGGGCCCCGCCCACCAGCCGAAATATCAGAAAACGAACACGGCAGTGGGAACCCGAGAAAAGTGCCCGGTATGTGAAAGTGATACACACGTAAGTGGCGGAGAATGTGCTAAATTTATAGACATGTGCATAGACAAGCGGCGAGAGGTAGCGAAGCATAACAATATGTGTTTTAAATGTCTTTCTTACAGGCCGAAGAAACACACTTGCAAACGTGTAGTGTGCTCAGCTGTTAACTGCGGTAAGAATCATAATGTATTAGTGCACAGAGATAACAATATTTCAGATCACACAACCACTACCGAGAAGGTGACGTGTGCATGGGCTGCGACAGCGCAGTCCTACCTGAAAATATTGCCGGTGGAGGTGTCGGGACCACTAGGGCGCCGCCCAGCATGGGCATTGCTCGACGACGGCTCGACGGTTAGTCTCATATCACAGGAACTCGCCGACGCTGTGGGAGCTCCGGGACCGATCGAACCCCTCCACATTGAAGCACTTACCTCAGGGACACTGGATTCCAGCACATCACGACGAGTACGCATAGAACTCGTTGGGGCGGACTCCGCCCACAAGATTGAAGCGAGAACCGTGAGTAAATTATCGCTGTCACCACAGGAAGTCTCCGAAGCAGTCATAGACAAATGCGAGCACCTACGCGACATAAAGCAACATTTGATATATAAGTCTGCCCGCCCTAACATTCTAATAGGACAAGACAATTACCAGTTGCTGCTAGCCGAGTCCGTCAGAAGAGGACAATGCGACCAGCCGGTCGCTTCCCGCTCTCCACTCGGCTGGGTGCTGCATGGAGCACAAACTAGAAGCCTGGGACACAGGGTAAATTTCATATCTACAGTCGAAGAAAAACTCGAACATTTTTTCAACGTAGACTCTCTAGCCATCGTACCCGCCCGCCCTACAAGTGACCCTGAGGAAAGAGCCGCCCGCATCTTACAACAAACTACGCAACGTGTGTCAGAAAGGGAATACGAAGTCGGCCTACTATGGGCCCAAGACAAGGTACATTTACCCTACAACTACAATACAGTGTTGAAACGGCTGCACAGTGTAGAAAAACGACTCGACAAAGATCCAGAGCTGCGGGCTAAATACGAGGCGGAAATGAACGCCTTAGTAGAAAAGGGCTATGCAGAGATAGTCCAGTCAACGGGTCCTCCACACAAAACCTTTTTTCTCCCACATTTTCCAGTACTGAACCCGATGAAACCTGGAAAGCTCAGGATTGTCCATGACGCAGCGGCAAGAGCACAGGGCACTAGTATGAATGACAAGCTGCTAGCGGGCCCTGGATTGCTGCAATCTCTTCCCGGAGTACTATGTAAGTTCAGACAACATACTATAGCTATCTCTGCGGACATAAAGGAGATGTTCATGCGAGTACAAGTCAGACCGGAGGATCGCGACGTGTTAAGGTATCTGTGGCGGGGCGGGCAACGAGGGGACGTTACACCAACCGAATACAGAATGACAAGGCTCATATTCGGTGCGACAAATAGCCCTGCCTGCGCTATCTACGTCAAGAACGAGAACGCCAAGAGGTACGAGAACACGGAGCCTACAGCGGCAAATGCGATAATAAAAAAGCATTACGTAGACGACTACCTAGACTCATTCCCAGATCTAACCCAGGCGATCGAGACTACAGTGAAGGTGCGGGACATACAGGCAGAAGGCAACTTCGAGCTGCGAGGGTGGAAATCAAATTCACCCGCCCTGATGACCGCCCTAGGAGAAAACGCCCCGCCCACAGATACTCCAGTCAATCTGGACGAGGGCCCCGGCGCGACTGAACGCGTCCTCGGCCTTATCTGGAGGCCATCCACGGACGAACTCACCTTCAACCTAGATCTCGCCCGCCTACCAGTCGACGTGCTACACAACAACCGCCCTACGAAAAGAGAAGCACTGAAAATTGTGATGTCACTCTACGACCCGCTCGGATACGCGGCGCCTGTTACGGTAAGAGCGAAATCTATACTGCAGGAGGCATGGAGGCGCGGCCTCACTTGGGATCAGCGCTTTCCCGACGACCTCGCTGCAGTCTGGGCGGATTGGATGAAAAGCCTACTGGCTCTACGCAACGTAGCAATCCCGAGGTGCTACGCCGGCTTCACACATGCAGTAAATACTCAACTGCACGTTTTCACGGACGCCTCACAGGAGGCGTATGCTGCAGCTCTCTACTGGCGCACCGCTTCAAGCACAAGTGAAATACACGTGTCACTCATAATGGCCAAGGCGCGCGTATGCCCGTTAAAACTACACTCCGTTCCGAGACTCGAAATTTTAGGAGCCGTAATGGGAGCACGAATGGCCCAAGTCGTCAAAGAAGAGCACGAGAGACAGCCAGACTCTACTACGTTTTGGACGGACAGCAAAACAGTGCTGCAGTGGGTGCGCAACGGCTCGCGGTCATACAAACCGTTCGTAGCACACAGAATAGCCGCCATACAGGAACACTCAAAAGTAAGTGAATGGCGCTATATACCCACTAAACTGAATGTCGCCGACGACGCCACAAGAGAGACGCCCCGAGACTTCGCTTCCAGACACAGGTGGTACACAGGCCCACATTTCCTAAGAAAACCAGAGAAGGAGTGGCCGCAGTACATACCCGATGAGGACGAAGCCACGCCCACAGGGGAGGAGCGAACGTGTGTAGCCGTAGCAGTCAGAAAATGCGACATAACTCAGGCATTACCGGAAGCAAGCAGGTTCTCAAAATGGGAACGATACCTGCGAACTACGGCGCGCGTCCTACAATTCATAGAGCTCTGCAAGAAAAAAGACTCCGTAAACTACAAGCGTACCAAAGCAAACGCCAAGGCGGACCCCAGTTGGAGCAAAACTGCACTCAAAAAACAAAAGGTAAAATTACTAAAAAATTTTTACCCCGACCATAGACCGCTACGAACCCCTGTCTACGGAGCTGCTACGACGAGCTACGAACCTTATCTGGCGCGGTGTACAACTCAGCGCGTTCAAAGACGACAGCACTCAAGAGCAATGAAAAGCGAAGCGGTAAACTAAAAAATCTTGCAGTACAAGTCACAGACAACGTAGTCACACTCGTGAGCCGCATCGACGCCGCCGAGGACACGGTAATAGAAAAGAACCCCATAGTCTTGGACGGCCGTCACCCCGCTACGCGACTGTACATAGATTTTGTACACAGGAAACTGCATCACGCACGCATAGAAACTGTCATCAATGAAGTACGACAACAATATTGGGTACTACACCTAAGGCCGGCGACCCGACAAGTAGCACACGCGTGCCGACAATGCGCAAAGAAAAGAACATTGCCGCCGACTCCGCCCACAGGAAACCACCCCTACATGCGCCTCGCCCACCATAAGCGAGCGTACACGTACACGGGATGGGACTTCTTCGGGCCACTTACAGTTACAGTCGGACGCTCAACTCAGAAAAGGTATGTCGCACTCTTCACCTGCCTCACGACCCGTGGGGTACATCTAGAAGTCGCCGCATCGCTCAGCACCGACTCCGCCATAGCAGCATTAAGAAGATTCATAGCCCGGCGGGGCTGCCCTACAGAGATTTGGTCTGATAATGGCACGAATCTACGCGGGGCGGACAAAGAGCTGCGGCGAGCACTGGAAACGGGTGTCAACATCGCCGCAACGCAGCGAGGCATTAGCTGGCGCTTCATCCCACCGGGAAGCCCCTTCATGGGGGGCGCATGGGAGCGCATGGTGTCAAGTGTCAAGAAGGCGCTAACAGCAATCCTGAGCGAGCGACACCCGAGCGAAGAAACATTGTCCACCTTCTTAGCCGAAGCAGAGTTCTCAGTCAACTCGCGACCACTCACACACGTCGCGGTGGACCCCAACGAGCCAACGGCCATCACTCCAAACCACTTCACAATCGGGCCGGCAGCATGGAACCCAGCCCCGGGTACTTTCGACGAGCGAGACACAGTCGGCAGAGCAACGTGGCGGACAGCACAGCGACTCGCCGACATGTTCTGGGCAAGATGGCTGCGGGAGTACCTACCCCAGCTACAGTTCAGGCGGGACCCCACCCATAAGGGCCCCATGATCGCCATAAACGACGTCGTTCTAGTGATGGACAACACCCTGCCGCGCAACGTGTGGCCAATGGGAGTCGTCACAGCACTCTACCCCGGTGAAGACGGAGTAACAAGAGTCGTCGATATCAGAACAAAGGGCGGCACCCTACGCCGCCCCACAAAGAAGCTCGTCATCCTCCAGACAAAGCCAGACTCACATCGCGACGCACCCGCGCCGCCCGCCGGCGCCGCCACGCCAGGCCCTCACGCGCCTGGCCCTCCCGGCGCATCCGCGCCGCCTGCCGGCGCCTCCACGCCAGGCCCTCACACGCCTGGCCCTCCCGGCGCATCCGCGCCGCCTGCCGGCGCCTCCACGCCAGGCCCTCACACGCCTGGCCCTCCCGGCGCATCCGCGCCGCCTGCCGGCGCCTCCACGCCAGGCCCTCACACGCCTGGCCCTCCCGGCGCATCCGCGCCGCCTGCCGGCGCCTCCACGCCAGGCCCTCACACGCCTGGCCCTCCCGGCGCATCCGCACCGCCCGCCGGCGCCTCCACGCCAGGCCCTCACACGCCTGGCCCTCCCGGCGCATCCGCGCCGCCTGCCGGCGCCTCCACGCCAGGCCCTCACACGCCTGGCCCTCCCGGCGCACCCGCGCCGCCCGCCGGCGCCCCAAAGCCCGGCCTTCCCGCGCCCGGCCCTCTCAGCGCATCCGCGCCCTCGGCCGGTGCCGCAGCCTCCAGACCACAGAGTGCACCCGCGCAGTCACAAAGCGCACACGCACTCACCACGCGCGCCCAAGCCGAGCCTGCAACCCAGCACTCAGCGCGCAATATCTCCGAGGCTGAGCCCGAGCATCGAACCTGCACAGCAAACCCGAGCATCGAACACCACGTCCAGCACCCGAGTTCCAAGACTTGCGACTGATGGCGCAAGCGGCGGGAGAAATGTGCCGGACGACCACCATAGGGAATCGTAACTCGCTCCAATGACACCCAGTTGTAACGGACAAAGATTTATAATGATATTTGTAAATACCTATATTATAGCTAAATACCTAACTAGTTAAGTTTGTACGAAATAAACATTATAACATGGTGTACAATCATTACCCAAATAGGGCTAGACTTAGACACTTATTAACAGTCCAAGTCTAATAGGCAGGTCAGCCTCTAAGGCAAGCCATCTAGACTCAAGTCTAGAACATAACAATAGGTAGGTCAGCCCCTCAGGCAAAGGCTAGAACTAATCTAGACCTACACAAAACCTAAGTGCAACTTAGGTTAACAACATAAGCCCTAAACCAGCTATAGTTGTTATTTATTTAGGCCCTTAAGGCAAACACTCGTACACTGCCCATATGGCAAGTATAACAATGAGTCATAATTTAGGATACCTAGGAATATAAGTAATGACCTAGGATAGGCTAAAAAAGCCAACAATGTATCCATATTATAAGCTAGAAAAATGTAAAGTATGCGATCGTACCGACCGTTTCAGCCAATCAGAGCGCGAGCTCATTTATACCGCCATTAGATAGCGGGCTATCAAGCCAAATAAATACCCCCTTCTAGGGGCCCCAAATTCAGTCTAACTCAACGCTCCGGTACGAACGCACTCTCCACTTACTAGCCACAAGCGGCTATGTTTAGTATTTAAGAAGAAGTTATTTTATGTTTGTTTATTTCAAGAAGTATTATTTTATTTTTCATTTTAAAGAAGTTAAAGTAAATTCAGTGAAACTATCTGCGTTCATCCTTTTTCCCACCAACCACTAGCTATCGAAGTGCCGAGCTCAAATACAGTCCACGGTTCGGCACAACTCCTTTATTACAAAACAAGAAAAGTGATTTTAGGGTTTTGGAAAAAGCGGGTTAAATAGGGGTGCAAACATTGTACGGGGGACATTTGGTACCTATAGAGATAGTTTGAGTACCGGGGAAGGCCATAGAATAGTTTTAATCTCGGAAATCAGTCCCTAAGGGGGGTGAAATGGGGGTGTAAGTATAGAGCTACGATAAAAACCAGTTTCACGCGGACGTTAAGCTAAGCTAGTATTTCATAAATAGTGTCATCAAATATACTTTTAAATAATATAAAAATTGTTGCAATATCAGCTACACAGGTTATTTTATTACATTTCAAAGTTCGAACGATCTTAATAAAAGATCATAAAAACCAACCGCTGGGTTATCTTCTAGAATATTCTAGATCTTCTAAGCTTCTCCAATCTTCTCCCCGTAGAATATAGTCAAGCGAGTTCATTTTGCGATCGTCAAAACGAGCAAATACGTCATCACTGCCCGTTAGTGACGGTCACAAACCAACTTCGCTTAACAGTAACGACGCGACGTCTCTTCTCATCTGTTCTCTTCTCTTCTTTTCTCTTCTGCTCTTTTCTTTTCTTTTTTTTTCTTTTTTAGGGTAGGGTTCCATAGTCAACAAGGAACCCTTATAGTTTCGCCATGTCCATCCGTCCGTCCTCGGCTTAGCTCAGTAACCCTTACAACTAGAAAACTATAATTCGGCATGGGTATATCAATCAATCACGCCGACATAACAGTAGAATAAAATCAAGAAAAAAAAAGATTTTAGGGTATATACACCTAAAGTGGAGATGTACAAGTTAAACCCATCGTTGGATAGCTTGTTAAAAATATTATGGGTTTTTTAAAACCATTTTTAACTCAGTGATTCGTTTGCGAGATAGATATCGGGATTTAAAGCCCTAATTTTTGTTAAAGACGTGTGTATGTGGTGTGTGTCCCCTGCCGGCTAAATGGCTATACTACTGGGGATGTGAAAAAAATCGTGGCACAAGTAAATTTAATGAATTTAAAAGGAAAACTATCACGGCCAAGTAGGCATAAGTAGTTAGCGAGTCATAGTCGACCAACTTAATGTATACTTGGAGAGGCCAATTTTCGTACAAATTCGGCCGACGCAACCGCACCGCACGTGGAGGATGTAACTAAGACAGACATGCAACTACGGAACGTGGCCCGACACGCACTTGGCCGGTTTTTCTTATGTTATTTTTCTTCTTCTTCTATTCTTTTTTTGTCCGTTCTGGAGCTCTTCTCATGCCTTCTGAACGACGTCCTGACAGTGACACTGAAATGGGAATGAAAGGATATTAAAGTACGAGGTAATTCAAGTTATTAGATAGTGATACTTAACCTAAATACGTATTAATTAACCTGCCTAATTCTAAAGTCAGATCACCTTCCGTTATTCGCGGTTGTACCCTACAGAAGCCCGGGGTCCGCTTTGACACCTAGGTAATTTTACGAACACTAGTTTTACGAAAGCGACTGCCCACTCAACCCAGAGACAAATCTAGACCTTATTGTGATTAGACCGGTTTACGATTTGTTCCTTCACCGAAAAGCGAATTACTGGATAGCCCTCAACTTTATTTTCTCCACTTGACTAAGTTCTATTTCAATACAGGGTCAGATAGTATGAGGATAGGGTAGGTACGGGATTAAGTATCTTAGCAAAATATATTGAATCGGAAATTTATAACTATCCGTAACCACATGTCAATTTTATTGGATAGCCACCTTCAAAAGCGCTGCTTGGAGGACCATGAGCCTGATTTTATAGCTTTGCAGTCTCCTACGGATGAGGATGACTGCCTGGATGCGCCTTTCGGCCACGACATTGCGCGATGGTGGCAGCGGTTCTAATACATTGCGTGTGATCCCAACTAACCAGAGAGCGTTGCGCATCTCGCAATGAACAGTTAAAACGCTTGCCCTGCCACAATTCGCGCAATGTCGTGGCCGAGCCGTTAGGCGTTCGCTACAACACTTGCAACATATGTAAATCTATCAATTGATAAAAGATGAAATTTCAGTTAAAAATTCTCCCGTGTAGGGGCCACGACACACGACCAATTCTATTGTTTTAACTACCAGTGGCAAAGTCGTTGAAGGTGCCAATGATTAAAAACTCGGTTTCATTAAAAAATAACCTTATAAGTACATCTCATTTTACACCTCAAAGACGATTCACTGCATAATCAAAATGATATTTAAACCGGCAGACTAGTACGTAATGTCAGACGAGGTTGCCCAGAACAAAAGACCAACTGTACAAACATTGAGACATCTCTGACGATCTGAATCATTTCATTTTGAAGGAAATATGGAGTAACTTTAGTAGCTCAAGCACAAATGAAGACGAACGTGAATGACCATTTATAGGCTTTATCTCTTTTGCAATTGGGTTTGAAATTGATTGCGTGCGAGTGGTTTATAGGCTTAAGTTATGTTTTTTTAGGGCGGTTATAGGCTACTTTCTCGTCTTCGGGTATTTGTATCTTCACTTTAAAGGATGCTTTTCCAAAGAGTGAAATATCGTTCGTAATTTCGTTGGATTCATATAGAAGTAGCAAAAATATATTCTGATCTATAACTTAACAGCAAAATTATAAGACTATAGAGGATGCCACATGTTTTAGGCCAAATGGAATGACATAAAACAAACAAATCTGTAACGCATTAAATATAGAGGCCTCGGCAGAAAGTATAACTTTGTACCATTTCGCGTCGAGCGAGACCCTCGGTCCGTGGGGTCCCAGTGCGCAAAAGTTATTTGCGGAAATCTCGAAACGTCTGGTTGACATAACTGGTGACCGAAGAGCTGGCGGCTTTCGGCTACCAGCATTGCCATCCAGCGAGAAAATGCCGCCAGCATCCTCGATACAGTGCCTCGAGGGCATTTTTTTAGTTTTAACTTAGTTTTAATTTAATTTAGTTAATTTTAGTTATCATCTTGTATAGGTATGTATATGGCATGAGCACTCTATGGCAAAGTGACATGGAATAAATTCAAATAAAGAAAAATCCTCTTAGTTCGAATTTAACCCTTATTGCTTTCATATAGAGAGCACATGCCTTACATGTACATTTATAACACCTGTGTATGTTTTGCAAAATAAATCATTTCATTTCATAAATGCTTCTTACCTTCAGCAGCACGTTGTTAAGAGGAAACAAAAAGGTCGAGATAATTGAGAAATAATTGGGTATTTGTAAAATGTATTGCTGTCGCGCCAACCTCAAGCCTTCCCTCGCAGAGCGCGATAGAGACAACTGCAGCTTGGAACGAAAATACCTATTAAAATAACATAAAACAACGTTCCGTAGTCCCCTGATTTCTTCTCCAAAACTTGACCTATATAACAATTTTTTTTTTAATCAAAGAACGGCTTTGGCCGTGTTCCTATGTTTTCCTTTTTTTATATAATCTAATCAAAATTGTTTTCTGGATGTTTGAAAACAGCAAAAAATTTGGCATTTTTTTAGGTTTATGAAAGCTAATATCTCTTTTAAGAATAAATAAATGAAAAAAAGAAAAATATAGGAACATGTTAATAGTAGCCATAAATTTATGGAAAAAAAAATATTGCTCTACTTCCATTATCTAGGGAGAAAACAGGGAACTAAGTTTCTATGGAAAAACGGCCGTTGTGTTTCCTCTTAATATTAATAACTCTGATAGATATTGGTAGGTACCACGTTGTGTGACGGCGCTGGAATGGTGAAGACTGTGGGGTCTTGCAGTAACCACAGCCTCCAGAATACTGGGCTGTACCGTACAGTCGAACAGGGGCGGCTTTACTTATAGTGCAGGGTGTGCGTTGCACCCGGGCGCACGGTCCTAAGGGGCGCCGAGCGCCATTCACGAGGCGCCCCACTCGTGGGGCGCGCTAATGCACAGCGCTAGGGGAGGGGTGCTAGAGGGCGCTAGGGTAGTGATGCACACGGGCGCCACCTGGGCTAGAGACGCCTCTGAGTCGAACTCATAAGTAGCTGATTTCGATAACTGACAAGAGCATATTTCTTTTTTTTTTAAGTGTAGGCTATTATCATATTATTAATTGTGAACGTATTGTAATGTAATAAAACTTATCGACATTTTAACTTGTAATTAATCCCATTGTTTATATCATTATTTTTTATTTGAAGTCAATCCAATTAGTAATTGGTAATGTTATATAATTTAATGTTATGAAACATATTGACATTTTAACTTGTACCTAATTAATCTATTTGTATAAATTTTGCATGCCTACATGACAGAACATTTAAGCACCTTACATGTAATTTAAATATGTACACAATGTACCACTAGTGTTCTCGCAAATAAAAATCTTGAATTTTGAATCTTGAACGCCTTAATACCCTATACAGAGTGTTGCAAAAATGGGTTGTGAACCGACTAAGATAATTTTGTTATACGCGATTTTTTTTACATTTGTATTGGCCGATTCGGGTGACCTGCTCCATACAAAGGTAAAAAAAATCGAGACAAAAAAAATGCATGGTCTTTTATGAGAACACGATACCTGTTATGCCCTTGATCAGTTCACACCCCATTTTTGGTACATCCTGTATATACAGAGTGAACCTCTAAATCTAAACGATATAGTTTCACCTGTTTGACAACTTCGTTTGAGAGTTTAGACATGACATTAAAGCGTACCGGATGGGTAGGTGGACTGATGACCTGGTAAAGGTCGCGGAAGTCCGCTGCGGTTGGCGCAGGACCGGTCATTGTGGCACTCTTTGGGCGAGGCCTATGTCCAGCAGTGGACGTCTTTTGGCTGATAGGATGATGATGATGATTAAAGCGTTACCGTAACAAAGATGTCCAGCTTCTTGTGAGGCCGACCATATTTACATATCGCATGCAATATTATTTACGTCACACCTGACCATAATGCGAGTTTTACTGCACGCTGCGCGTACGAGAAAACTCGCATTGTGGCCAAGTGAAGACGTAAAATTTTGTACGCAACACGGGCGGTAATTCGTAAAGCCCCAGAGCGCATATTTATGGCCCTCACCTTCGGTTCGGGCCACAAACACCTGCGATCTGGGGCATTCACGAATTCACCGCCCTAACGTACGTAATGTACTATTATTACATACATAAATACATTCACGCCTTTATCCCTAAAAGGGGTAGGCAGAGCACATGAAACTTGTGTTCCAGTACCACTTTTAGCATAAATGTGGATATTGCAGTGACAGGTTGGTAACCCATTGCCCATAACACACTTCAACCCTGTTCTCTACTCTTACGACACCCACAGGAAGAAAGGGGTGTTGCTATTCTAACCCGACACCACACGTGGTAATTATATAATATTATAATATAATATTAGGAGACAATCTTACAAAAATCGACCTAGTCCCAAACTAAGCAAAGCTTGTACTAAGGGTACTAAACGACGATAAACATACTTATATAGATAAATAAATACTTAAATACATAGAAAACATTCATGACTCAGGAACAAATATTCGTGCTCATCACACAAATTAATGCCCTTACCGGGATTCGAACCCAACCCTCTTGCTTCGTAGGCAGGGTCACTACCAACTAGGCTAAAGCGGTCGTCATTTTTTGCGTTTCAATAATAAGGAATAGTCAATGTGTCTCACCTTAAAACAGGTTACAGTTGAATTAAATGTAAAACTGGTGTTTGTACCACGTTGTGCGGCCGCGGTGGTGTGGTGCAGACTGATCGTGGTAGGTGTGAGGCTGATGTAGGTCTCGTGGGCGCCACAGCCTTCAGAATACAGGGCTGTACTACATTTTCTGCAGTAATAGGGGTGTACACATTAAATAAAATAACCAATAATGTCATAATTTTTCGAAAAAAGGATTTAAAATGTAGTCAAAACATCGACGCAAGAGGTTAAATAATCACGAAGTTATAAATGTCCAAAGTTTTAACCCTTAGGTGCATTTGGTATCAATCACTTTGCTTGCGGAATGGCTAATGAACAGTTAGCTTCACATACATTTGAGACTCTGTGTCTAGTTTGACAAAGTCTAGAACTGACATTAATTTGATTAGGTACTACCTATTTGTGTTACTTTTTTTTTTTTAGTGGCTCTCACATTTGATTAGCCATTGTGTTACTTCAGTTGTATCATTTCTGATACTGTATGCATCTAAAGGTTAAGAAGGGGTTGGGGGAAGGGGTGTTCTGTCCCTTTTTCTCAAAACGCAACTTCATATGAAACGATGTCGCTTGTAGATTGTGACGTCACTAATAGACAGCGGCAACGTGCCGTGCCCCGTCGTGTTCGACGCGGCCCCCCGGCAGCCTCGCGTATTTTGACGTCACATTCTGTTTGCGTTTCTTCTCTCGAACAAGCAATATTAAAACGGTTGTAGCTTCGTAATTCTTTGAGTGTGTGGACTCTGTCTGTGGGCTGTGGGTTCGCAGCTTAACCTACGAAATGTAATTTGATATTTCACTAGCTGTTCGGTGAAGGAAAACATTCGTAAGGAAACCGAAAAACAACTATAAACTTGTGGTACCTATAGGTATAACTTCTGCCTTGCATCCCGCTCGTCGCCCTCGCCCCGTTATTGTCATACCCCTGCACCCGCGCGTCGCGCAGGCGAGGACCGAGTTAAGCGGCGGTCGACCTATAGGCACTTTTGCATAATTTATTACTCATCTGTATTGTAGAGCCCATTACACATTAGGTACCAAATTACACATTGTTTTACATTTACACTATTTTTTTAATGCAAAAGTTAACCTGTCTATGTCTGTTATCTTTCCAAGCTTAAACAGATGAACCGATTTAGTGTAAAAAAGTTTAGTGTAAAGTGTCTAAAGCTGGCCACACACAGTCGGAATCAGTCACTGAATTCAGCTGGAGCACTCGAGAGCAAAAAAATGGTGCATGCTGTGGTAGAAATTCTGCACAAACTGTACTGTTTTATTTGCTCGTGAGTGATTCAGATTTTATTCAGTGACTGAATTGCTTTCAGCGTCTGGTCGGCCTTATGTTATATTTTCACATCAGCTATTCAGATAAGGGCTTTTTCTTCCCTTTTAGGAGGGATCAAAGTGGCACTTTTCTGTTCCAGGACATATTGTTGCCAGAATAAAAAAAATATCCCAATGAATACATGAAAATAGTATACCTACACATAATCGATTACTTTTTTTTTTAATCCATTACTTGCATATATTTTTTTATCTTGACTACTAATGTTACTACTACTAACATAATAAAATACAAGTAATTATATGTTATTCAAAGTAACACTATAATCAGTAGGTTTATAATAATTAATTTAATACAGCTACATATTTCATTATCCTCATAGATGATTTGAAAAGCAGTATGAGTCACACGGAAGCAGAACTATTTCCAACTTGGGCGTGAACACTTGAATCCCTCACTACGCTCAGGATTCCACGTTAGAATCCCTTACTACATTCGGGATTCTATTTATTTATTTATTTAAAGGTTCACCAACAGTTATTACATTGATACTTAATACAGATAGTTTATAGATCAGGTGTCTTATGCTTAATGTATAACTACTTACAGGTAAACACAGCATGCCAATTTAAACAAGGACTCAACACAAAAAAATAAGAAAGCAATTGACGTTAATTAGCTAAATGTACAAATTTCTAAATTGATCTTGGATATTGACTCAAAGTTTATGTCGATAGAATCGCTATATTTGTTGAGTAATTTGCTCAATCGTGGTAGAGGGGAGGAAGAGCCCAAAACAGTTCGTCGCAAGGGACAAGACAGTGGTTTGGCTGCAAAACGTGGAACTCTACGAGGCACTGAAAAGCGAAGACTACTGAAGAGCTGTGGACAATCAATCTTGTTTCTTACGAGTTTAAAAAGAAATTGAAGATCCAGTAGATCTCTACGACTCTCAAGTGATATCATTTTAAAATGTTTGAGTCTGTCCTTATATGAGAAAGATCGTCTCGCAAGGCCTGCAGATCGAGCCAGGTGCCACATAAATCTTTTTTGTAGCCTTTCGATGCGGAGACAATGAGTTGCGAAGTGTGGTCGCCAGACAATAGTACCATACTCAAGATGACTGCGTACAAGGCTATAGTATAGCATTTTTTTTGTGTTAAGTCTTCGAAATTCCCTACCGTTCCTCATAATAAACCCTAACATTCGTGCCGCTTTTTTAACTGCTAAGTCAATATGAGGAATAAAACTGAGTTTTGTGTCAAAAATAACACCTAGATCACGAACAGTATCGGCTTTAGGTAGTTCTTCGCCAGAGATGCAGTAAGATGTCGAGATAGTATGAATTTTACGGGTAATGGTAATGGATGAACATTTTTTTGCATTCAGGGCCATAAGATTATCTGTGCACCAATTGTTGAGCCGGTCTAGATCACCTTGGAGAAGGACTGCGTCGTTGGGAGATGTTATAACTCTTGCAATTTTAAGATCGTCTGCGTACAAGAAAGGGGTGGAGTGAAGGAATTGATCAGGTAAATCGTTTATAAAGATGTTGAATAATATTGGCCCGAGGTGGGAACCCTGTGGGACGCCGGAAGGAATGTAGAAGGAGTCTGATGAAAAACCATTTGCGACAACATAAAATGATCTGTTACAGAGATAGGACTTAATCCATTGTAAAAAGGGACCAGCAATACCATATGACGAGAGCTTCTGAATTAAGACCATATGAGATACTCGGTCAAATGCTTTGCTGAAATCAGTGTAGATAATGTCAGTCTGTTTATTTTTATCAACAGCCTCTGTAACAAACTCAGAAAACGTGACGAGATTGGTAGAAATTGATCGCGCTGGGACAAAACCATGTTGATGAATGGTTATGTATTGTTGGAAATGACATTGGATTGTAGGACAGATAAGAGATTCGAATATCTTGGCAAAAGTGCTGAGTATCGAAATAGGTCTGTAATTTTTTATTACTCTTACATCATCAGCTTTATGTATTGGGACGACTTTAGCTTTTCTCCATGTGTCTGGGAATATCCCAGTAACAAGAGATTTATTGTATATAACATATAGTGGATACGCCAGTGTTCCCGCGCAATTACATATGAAAACTGCAGGTATGCCGTCAGGACCAGCGCCTTTGGTAGTGTCAAGATGTTTTAGTTTACTGTAGATTTGGTCATATTCTAAGGAGATATTTGTGATACATTCGGACGAACGCTCGACAGATGACCTGTTGTTTATATTATCATCCCGACAGTAAACAGATGAAAAGTATTGAGCAAACAGATTACATATAACACTGAACCATCCGAGCTTTCGGAATGTCCGTCTGTCATAGACGCTGGGTAACTACTCGTCCCTCCTCGTTTTGCTTTAATGAAAGACCAGAATAATTTTGGATTTTTAGGGATGTTGGTCTCTATGTGAGTAATATAGGAATTATAACAAGAAATTGCCAATGAGTCGCATCTTTTTCTGAGTAATGTAAATTCAATTTGATCTCGCGGGTTTCTATATTTTTTGTAGCGCAATCTTACATTATGTTTTTCTTTTAATAGCCGTATCAGACAGCGATTGAACCACACAGGATATTTATTCGAGGTATGTTTTTTGGAAAATGGAACAAACAACATAATAACATCTCTAAGTACTTCGTAGAATATTGACAACATATCATTTGTATCCTTGCACTGCTTAAATAGTTCATCCCAGTTTTTAAGATCTAGGTGTTTATTAATATTATCATAGTCAGCCTTACGAAAATTTGGAGTCAAAGGAAAGTGATTGTATTTGAAACTATTAGTTCTATTAATCGGAATCGAAGTGACAATCGGCGAATGGTGTGGGCCAGGTTTCGAGAGAATATCGCAGGCTTCAGAAACAGCGGAAGATGAAATATCTGTCAAAACCAAGTCGAGTATTCTACCGAACTTATTAGTAGTACTGTTAATTTGCCCCAAGTTATTTAAATTTGTGAAATCTATTAGAAGTTGTTCCGTTGGTGACATGCTGATATCAGGCAATGAATGATTAACCTGAACCCAGTTAATGCGTCCTAAATTGAAGTCTCCTATCACAACTATATATTCTGGAATCCTTCGCTTCATTCGGGATTCAATCTACGCCCTCGCCGTAAATATGCCACTTTGCTCCCTTGTGACACAATCTACTATTTGTAAAGGCGTGTAGTATAATCCTGCCAAGAATCGCTACGCGCTACGCTCGTAGCCGATCCCGTGGTTTCCCTCGTATGTAGCGAAAGCGACTACGGCGTAGGCATCCGCGGAGCGGGTTTCTGGCAGTGTTAGAGAATAGGTATATGCTGGCGAAGTCGCGGGCACAAGCTTACTCCTAAATAAAGTAGAACAGAAAGGCGTCGAGTGCGTCCCTGGCGCGGTGTGGTTTCTTGTGTGTTCAAGTGTTCACAGTATTTGTTCTAATTCCTGCGTACGAACGAGTCGCACAAAATCGTTTAATTTCTCTCCCATTGTGCCACCGTTTTGTAATATTGACGATTATCTTTAGGTAACACCGACGGGTCTTTAGTTTGGAAAAAAATACTGAAGGTATTCAATTGTAAGCACAGTATTCTTGTAAATGTTTAATACCTAAAGCTCGGTAATTTGTAAGCGACCGACCGATCTCTCGGGACCATTCTGAAAACCAGCAGCCGTTGTCCACTAATTCTTCTTTGTGCTTTTGTTTGTATTTATTTGATCCTAAGTTTTTTTTGTTCATGTAAGTTATTGTTTTTTCTTTTTGTGCCAATAAATACTTTTCGAATTTTTATTCTGATTTTGAAGACACCGTTGCCCACGTACAGATTAATAAAGTTTGTATCAAAATCCGTTCAGCCGCAAATCGCGTGATGCGTGGTCAAACAAAAATAAACAGACAAACAGGTAAAAAGACAAAAAATCTAAAAATTGTTACCAACTTTTTTTCGAATGTCTTCCATGTATAGACTTTCGACGAACCCCTTCAGCTTTGTTATATGTATATAGAAATCGCACTAAATATTATGAATGTAGGGGTCCAAGAATAGTATAGACCAGCTCGGATAGGAAATCGCTCTATGACGAGAACATTCTCAGTTTAGGTTCTCGTTTAGTAAGTAGTAATACTGGTAGGGTTCAATGTTACTTATAACTACCTACTGTATGTAATTTAGAGTTTTTCTGACTTAGAACAGTAACCTTTCCCCGTATGCTACAACTTACAATTCGACAAGTCTAAATTGGCAACACTAAGGCTCTTGACCGACGAGGGGCTACTTGACCTGTGTTGCCTTATCTTGACTTATTTTGTCGCTGCTGTGCCTACCTTGAATTCAACTCTTACTTTCTTCTTGATTTATTCTTGCAGGGTTCCCTTTTTTTAACGGACTTCAAAAAAAGGAGGTTCTCAATTCGGTTGTTTTTTTTTGTTTGTTACCTCAGAACTCCGTCATTGATGAGCCGATTGGATTTTTTTTTTGTTTGTATGTATATGCTTCCAAATGGCTCCCATTTTTTCAAAGTTAGATGATGGGATCCATGAGGAATTGAGGGAACTCCTCAATTTTATTAGGCTCGCGTGTAGTAATTTTGGTATTGTCTATTATAACTCGTGTATTTACATCCGGAAATCATAAATTTGGTGGCGAGGAATTGATGATGAAGACCACAGATGACTTATCAAATTCCTCAATTATGTACTTGAAAGTGCAAAGGTACGTCACAGGCTCTGATATGATTCCGTTGAAATTGGAACTTATGAAGTGCCATTGGTGATGATCTTGGGGAGTCGACGGAAGTCCTGAAATATTATCGGCCCACATACAGCGATTCCGTATTTTCTATAGTAATCAACGCAATTTGCTCTCGGAAATCAGTTCATGTGGCAGGTAAATTGAAAAAAAAAAATTGGAAATGTTCTCGTGGCTTAGCGGAGTACTAAATTGAAGTCGGTTAAAACTTTGTTTTTAAAGTAAATTATTTTATAGGTATGTCTTTAACCGACATCATTAACACGACATGATAACTGGCAGCCGATCGAAAGTCCTCCAGAAGAATATTCATATTCTTATTCATTTATTTCGTAATACGTCGGCAGAGTCAATCCTCAAAACTGAGGGACCGATTGAGGAGGAGGATGATGTTTAGGTATCATCGGTCCCGAACTAGGGGGTAATTACCCCAGTGGGGAGGTTACCCCCAGAGAAAGCGGTTCTCTGGGGGTAATACAGTTGGTGCCTGGTGGTTAAATGGGACAGAGATAGGGGTTGAAGAAGTTTAGCGGTTGTTAAAACGGTTTCCCTAATAGATTATGGGGGTAAGTATTTGTAGGGATATTGAAAAGGTCTGGAAACACTGGTTTAAATGACGTTATGGCTTTCATATATATATTACGTAGGATAATTCCATCATGGCATAGGAGTGCAATAAATAATATTATCCGAGGTTGAACTTATAGGTATCAATAACACAATAGCATTATATATGAGATATGGGTCATTCATTAGTATAAACTTAAATAATCGATTATGTAGACGAAAGCCCAATTGTTCAAACAATAGTTAATACCCTAGAAGAAAAGGGTCGACTCTCTTTGAATTTCAAACGTGGTTGTTACGTTTTTGTATGAGATAGTGTTGTATGCGTCTCCATCTTGTGGCCATTGTTGAAAAATACTTGGGAGCATCGTGCCGAAGAAACCGAAATGCTCTAGTTAGGACATATACTTACTCGTACGTACCTACCTCTGCAACTGGAAACACTTAGTTACCGTTCTATCCATTCGATAACCGACCAAGTGATCTGTGCAATACAGTTCGAAATTAAATGATAAAGGCATCTCAATTTTTAAAGTTGTGAAGAATGTTTGCTTTGGGATGATTCATTCGATCGTTCACAATGATAATGCAAAACAAGTAAAGTTTAAATATATAATAGGTACCTACGGATTATCTCACCTAAAGTAATAACGAAATAATAATTATTGGGTATTGGCAAAAAATAATAACGACGTACAATCCTAGTACTAAATGAAGTATGCCTTGGACCCGAAAAATAAAGACAATAGAGCCATAGTTTTGGCTTTGTTATGCCTCCTGCATATTAACATATATTAATTAACAATTTGTGATGCGTCTTATGGCCGCTCCACACGATGGGCCATCCTGAACCATCATACAGGACGCAACTATGCGTTAAAGGGAGTAAGACATATTTGTCTCGTTCTACCGCATAGCCGGGTCCTGTATGATGGGTCAGGATGGCCCATCGTGTGGAGCGGCCATTAGGTCGGGGACACGGCGCTCTCTATACAATCGGCTATCATGTCCTATCATACAGGACGCAACTATGCCTTAGAGCGAGTAAGACATACTTCCATCGCATTCCAACGCATAACTGCGTCCCTGTCCCGCACCATAATGGCCCATTGTGTGGAGTACGTAACAGTGAGAACTAGCAAAGGCTAGGGGACCTCCGTACCCGGAGACTAAGACCGCCTTGGTTTTTCTGTGATAGGAGTTGAAATGATGGTAGTGGCATCGGACATACTCTCTGGACCTGGCAACCCGACCATGCCCCATACTACGACGGCACGCGGCCTACCTGATGGCAAGCAGACACCGAGCTTAGAACAAGTTACAGAATAGGAGGGCTGATAGGGGTACGAGACTGGCAATCCCTTTTCACGCCACGGTAATGTATAGGGCTTCTCTCAAACATGCATAGAAATAAAAACAGAACTCCAACAAGTTTTTATAATGGTTGAAGAGATTGCCCTGACTGCGACTGCCGACTATGCCGAGTCGCGAATTGACACTGAAACAAAATAAGGCCGCTTTGTAGGCCTCCAATAGAGCCATCCATTACGGTTCTCTCGTCTCGCCGCGACCAAAATCAGGATACGTGATCAATCTCAGGGGTTCTACTCTAGGCCTCATTTTAATCTTCTTCTTCTTTGAGTATCTTCTCAGCTCTTCTTCTTGGTACTGGATGGTTCCTCCTGCGTTTGGGCGCTCTAAGGAGCTGCGGCGGGTGGCGTCTCCTACACCGGGGCCGTCATTTTGTGGACGGCGATGCTGTGGCTTCAGCGGTACCTATTCCCAATTTAATACTTTGGGGTCCCGCACACTTTAGGATAATGGGTCCTGAGCTAGAGGGAGGTGTAGTCCGAAGCTGGCAGGTGTTAGGATAAGGGAAGTGGCCGATGAGAAAAACGGTGCTGGTTCTAGTGAGCTAGTGACAGAGCCTAGTGGTATCGGCGGCGGTAATGTACGAAAAGTAGGTACATATTGTGAGGAAATAGTCGAGATTATTTAACATCAGAATCAGAGCTTATGTTTGTATCTTCCCCTTATATAGTCTTCCTTTGATGCTGACCCTCCATAGGTTATAATTGTTTTGTCTGTTTGTTGGCTGTACTCGTACTTATATCAAGTAATGTGTAAGTGGAAACATAGCTGCGGTCTCCATCAAACCGCGTAACGCTAGAAGCATGCGCTAGTTTGCTATTAATAACTGCATTAACACATTAACACTGTTAACCTTAACATGCGTATATTGTCGTTGTTAATAGGTAAATTATATCATAAAGAGCGTCTTTTTTTATTTAATTTCATTGGTCAAACGATTAGCCTAACTTTTAATATCGCGTTTACTTCGGGCATAAAACATGCGTCCCTCTCGTAGTAACTTCTTATTAAGGGATTCTTTACAAACTCCATGCAAAATGCAAATTCAAATACGTTGGCTATTGACCCGAAAAAAACGAAAAAGCAACTTTATTTAGTTTCTTTCGGGATGACAGGTGGAAATCACATACAATTTAATTTATCTAATTTTCTAAATTAAGTAATAGGGGTGTGTAATATGATTTTTACGATGCCATACGAACCAGTTTTTGGAGAGGATCAAATCAGAACGAACAAAAATTGGGGCTTTATATTAAAGCCCAATATCACGCAAACGGATTAATTAAGTACTGTATTACAAAATAAGAAAGAAAGAAAGAACGAAAACATTTATTGTTAACCATGTAGGTACAATTAGGTCTTAATAGAACAAAAGTATGTGAGTAACAATGGCAACCCATTTCGGGCATACAATATTAAATATTTATTACAATATTAGAGTTACAATGGTACCTAAGTAGTCTGATCAAGGACTATGACATTATTTATACTGAAAGTATTCTTTTAAATCATAAAATACATTGTGTGTCAACCATCGCTTTAGTTACCCATAATATAGTATAATATAGTACCTACCATAATAATAATAGTTTTTAGAAACTCATAATATTTTGAACAAGCTATCTAAATTTTGAACAAGCTATCTAACGATATCCTACATCATAGGTTTAAAGAGAAAAATAAACAACTTTAGGTGTAGAGGAAGGGTAACCTAAAAAAAAAGATTTTATTCTACCGTTTTGCTGCCTTCAGTCACCAGTTAGGCAGTTAGGTACATCAACCAGATGCTTAGCAATTCCCACAAATAACTTATGTGCACTGGGACCTCAAGGACCAAGCGCCTCGACGCCAAATCTGCAAAGTTGTACTCTCTCGGCCATATAATAATTATCATTAGTGATACTTTATTACTTATTACTGTGTATATCGTATCGACTGAATTAGGACCCTATTGGTTTTGGAACGTACATCAGCTGTACTGTCATGGATGACAGCTGTCACTGTCACTGTCATTTATAATTCTTCGAAACTCGAATAGGCACGGCACGGGCACTTGATGTAGTAGTTGTTGTTTTCTTTCCAGTCAGTTAATATTACTTTTGCATTAGTGGATTCTATAGAATTGTGTCAATGCGAAAATGTACATATACCAGTTACCGTTTGATATTAACAAGGAATTGTGTAGATTATTGGACAACGACGACATTTGGAAGGACTTGGCTGGACGGATGAATTATTCCGCTTTTGACGTTAACGTGAGTAGAAACCCGTTGGGGTATCCACTGATAGACTTTATGTCGTTGCAATATGGTATATGAAAAGTCAGATATCAGTGGTTCATAAATTCGTATAATAATTGGGGTTTCCCAGTACGATATGCCTTGGGTCTCTCGGAAATTACGTGCCAACATTTATGAAGCAACGATTATAACTGGTTTCTTCTGTATGTCCGATACCGTCACGGTTTTGTAAAAACCTCACAGCCAGGCTAAATATTAACGTGAAAGTTTTGGACGATGTTTCGATGTTTGTGTGATGCGCGCAAAACAAGTGACGGCGAACGACTTTTACACCGACAGGTTTTCGTCTTCTGAGTTAGTCATGAAGAACTTTGGAACCTAAACTTGGCAGTGTACGTTTAAATGCACACATAATATATTGTCACGTATTTGCATTTTTTCTGTAATGCTGCATGAATGCATGAATTTTTAATCTCTGCCAAGTTTAGGGATTAATTTATTTTACAACTGGGCACTAAACCTATTAAAAACCAGCAGTTCTTTGATGTTATATCCCAACAGCAGCAGAGAGAGAGAGTATACTCTAAATGTTAGAGAAACTATTATGAATATTTTGTCTCTTGAGTTCCCAGACATACTACTCTGTGTGTTATATAGGGAGGCTATCTATATTTTTTTATTATTTTCATATATACCTATGTACTTTATTTATTTTGAAATATTCCTTTTAAAAAACCTGCTGACAAAAATTGATGAGAAATGCGACCTATAGAGGTGAACGGCCGGACATCGGACAGACATACAAAAGCATTTTTGGTATGGAGAGCTTCATTCTCTCTGCTCTGCAAACTAACTTATAATGTAAAATAATTTTATATATAATTTGATCTGAATCTGAAGCTACGGTAGCCCAGTGGTTCAGGCATGCGGCTGTCAAAAGGCGGTTGTGGGTTCGAATCCCGAACTTTTCGAACTTATGTACGGAATATGATTTCATATTTACCGTTAGCTTTTTGGTGAAGGAAAAACATTGTGAGGAAACCTGCATACATCTGCGAAGAAATTAAAAGGTGTATGTGAAGTCGCCAATCCGCACTGGGCCAGCGTGGGGACTACTGCCCGTTCCCTCTCATACATGAGAGGAGGCCTGTGCCCAGCAGTGGGACGTATATAGGCTGATGATGAATTAAATTTTTTAATTGTATAAAAAATGACAATTAAATACCCATGAATAAACCAATTCAACCCCAGGAAATAGAACAAACTGCAAAACGCCAGGCCACTTCACCGACAAGCCTGCTCCTCGTGCGATGGGGGCAGTTCAACCACCGCGCCGAGGAGCTGCTAATTTTGCTGTACCGCATGAAACACTTCCCCGCAGTCAGGTGCCTGGTCCCTGTGGTGGATAAGAGATTTCAGAAATTGGCACACAAAAATGACAATTGCCATGCACAAGGCACCACTCCCATTGAAGGTAAGCTAGACAGATAGATAAAATTGACAAAAGACAAAAGCACGTGACTTAAGAGTCTGCAGTAAGCTCGGCCGAATTTCACCTTCCCGTACAATAATATAATAATAATAATAAATAAATAAATATAAGGGGACAATCTTACACAAATCGAGCTAGTGCCATAGTAAGCTCAATAAGGCTTGTGTTATGGGTACTAGACGACGATATATATAATAGATATAAATACTTAAATACGTAGAAAACATCCATGACTCAGAAACAAATATTCATGCGCACAAATATTTGCCCTTACCGGGATTCGAACCCAGGACCTTCAGCTTCGTAGGCAGCGTCACTAACTACTAGGCTATCGGTCGTCAAAACCCATACAAACGGAGTTTCGTTCTAATTTTAAAACTATGTGTCGGATTATGACGAAACTTTGCATATACAATGACATGTGGTATATCTATGTCTGTAATTAGTTTATATGGTTCCAGTTTATAAAACAAACGAAATACAGCAAAAAGTTTTGTGTGAAAACCTTAAATTCGCAGTATTTTCTGCTACTGCAGCTACATAAACTAATTACAGACCTATATACCTCATGTCATTGTACGGTCAAGGTATTTAATTGTTGGGCCATTTAGGTGTCAAGTAATTTTGGTTTTTAATAGTAGCTTTGAAGTGTCCAGTATAAAGTGAGCTCTAAATAGCTCAACAATTAAATTCCTTGACTGTAAATGCAGTTTCGTTACAATCCAACTCGTAGTTTTAAAATAAGAGCGTAACTGCGTTTGTATGGATAATCGAGCTTACTGCGGACTCTTAAGACTACATACTTAATTTAAATTCCACTAAATGCTTCCTGAATGAAAATTGAAACCTAAATTCTCTTTATATAAATATGGTTTTTTATTGTCTGGAAGCTGACGTAATCGAGACGGTCCTTAGCTAGGTTTTAACAAAATCGGTTCAGCCGGTTTTGAGATATTGAACTTTAAAAAGTTGTTCTGCTTTCCATATGGTTCACATTGTTGAGTGCAACTAATGTAGAATTTATAAAACTAATAAATCCACGGTTAAACTCGCCTATTAAATGTCACTATAGGCGACATGTTTCGAACTCTTCGGGAGTTCTTCAGGACGAGTGTTCTCGCGGCAATGTAGCTTGAAGAAGAATTTTCGATGAGTTCGAAACATGTCGTGTATCATTACGTTTGATACGCGAGTTTAACCACGGATTTATTGGTAGTATTTTAGACACGAAAGTTTTAATTCGACTTCTCTAAGTTGCTGTATGTAAAGTTGTTCTGCATTCCATATAGTTCACAATTTTGAGTGCAAAGTAATGTTTTTCAGAAAATGCTAAAAGACACAAAGCGGTCACAAATAGCGAGAGCATACCACTACCCGTGATGTTAATAGAAAACAAAGGACAGATTAAGGTAAATCATTAAAACTATTAACTAATTAAGACGAAAAACAAAACATTACATAGAATTGGTATTTTCAGCCAAGTATGGCAATTAAACTACCAAAATTGGTCAGTGAATCATGAAGAAGCCACTAGCCGAGCGGTTAGGCGCGCGATTTTCAATATTGAGGTCCCGGGTTCAACCCTGGCTTACCAATGAGTATTTCGGAACTTATGTACGGATTATTTACCGTTGGCTTATCGGTGAAGGAAAACATCGTGAGGAAACCGTTCTTATCCCAATAAGGTCTAGTTTTTCCTCTGGGTTGGAAGGTCAGATGGCAGTCGCTGTCGTAAAACTAATGCCTATGCCAAATCTTGGGGTTAGGCGTCAAAGCGGACCCCGGGCTACTTTGGGGGCACTACCGGGAATAACGCTAGGAGGATGATGATGAATAATATTAGTGGACAATCTTACAAAAATCATCCTATTTAGTTCCAAACTAAGCAAAACTTGTACCGTTTGTTAGTCCTTTACCTCATAAGCATAAATTACTTGTAGTTATTCACCGGATCGCGTTTCGCCGCGATCTCAAAAATTCTGAACAGATTTTTTTTATTGTAGTAAAATGTCTTGTCGCCAGTCACAACGATGTATAAAATTCATAGGCAATTTACTTTTGGCGTAGTTTTTTACTTGAGTCGCTTTTCACCGCTATAAATATTTGTTTAAATTGTTATTACTTAACGCGATATTTCATTTCAGCACTATATCTATGTGGTTTTGTTTTTTAAACGCATTTCGCAGTTGTAGTTTCTCTCCTGGAACGCTTTTTATGTAAGTAGCTACAATTTGCAATATCAATATTTGCCGCCCTTTCTAACATGCGTGTACAGTCAGCAGCAGAAGTAGCTAAGCGTTCCAAGTGGTCACAATGATCGACACACGACTCTATTGTCAACAGAGTAAGGATTGTGTAGCTCATTGTGAGCGTGTTATTCTGCGTAGCTACTTCTGCTGCTGACTTTACCTATTCACGACGATATGATAGAAAAGAGATAACCGAAAAAGGTGCACTGCGACTAAAAATATTGTCTAATACAAAAATAAACGATTAGGATACAAAGCGAAAATTTAATACATGATCGATGTGAAATGCGACTAAAACTAACAGCGACGAAAAAAAAACAGGATTAAGACACAACGCGATAGTTAAATGCACGATCGAGGAGAAATGCGACTAGAACTAATAGCGACAAAAAAAAGTACGATTGTGACACAACGCCATAGTTAAGGCGCCGTAGGTTCATGGTCTTCTCTCCCTCTCGCTGAGCATAAGCGTGAGCGAGATGGAAGTGCGTGCTCGGAAGCGCGGAAATCATGTTTTTTAATTTTAATTTTTTGGCCGTTTAGTTAAATAAAAAAGTAAACACTGATTTCCCTCAAACATGATATTGCCGATTTTTAGAAGCCATTTTAATATTTTTAGCTTTTGTTCGTAATTTGTAACAAATATTTTAATTGTATTTTAGACCCTTTTAGACCTATGTTCGTGATTTTTTTCTATCGAGCGAAAAATGCTTAATCATGTTTCTAAACACTGATTTCCCTGCAGAAAAGCCTCAAGATTACTATTCGTATTTTTTTAAAACCATATTATTATAAACATACGCATTATATTGTTTCAAAAACACTGTTCGCTTAACTTCGCTGAACCTACGGCGCCTTAAATATAGGATCGAGGTGAAATGTGATCCGGTGAATAACTACAGGTAATTTCTGCTTATGAGGTAAAGGACTAACAAACGACTTGTACTATGGGTACTAGACGACGATAAACATACTTATATAGATAAATAAATACTTATATACGTACATAGAAACATCCATGACTCGGGAGCAAATATTCCTAGTGTTCTTAGCCATGTTTCATGAAAATCTGTATTGGACTTTGAAATGAAAATGTCGGGGGTTAATTAACTTTTCTAAGTTGTAGTTATAAAACAGTTATCCCGTGTTTCTGTTACTTACTTAAGTATTCGAGGCTTACGTGGGCTAACCATGTGAATCTATCCGTGATTCTGAGCAACTTTTACTATGGGACCAACTTTGTGTTTTGCCAAAAAAATTCGACTATTTCATTAACTTTGCTCATTTTAGACTGACGAAAATGTATGAACAGGTGTTTGTTTCCTTTTTGCATAACACAAAGTTGGTCCCAAAATAAAAGTTGTTCAGAATATATTCACATTTTGCTATTTTGTATCACGAATTTAAATTCGTGATACAAAATAGCAGCATGTATATGGGAGGTATTACGTAGCAGAATTTAGTAAAGCGTGCCGAATAATGCAATTTGTCACGCCAACTTGCTTCTAACTATAGCGAGTTGCTGTGATAAATTGCTAGGTCTGTAAGGACCGTTCGTCGTCCACAGGATGCTTATATAGCGCCGTTGCCGGCTTCCAATACGAATGGGCGCCTCTCCACTACTGACGCCAGTTCTGAAGCGTCATCAAAAGTATGTATATTTTACTAAACTTGACGCCGTATATAAATTCCAAAATGATAACCTCAAAATTGACATTAAAAATAACAAATAACCGACACTGGCAAACTTACACTCTTCCAAATGATGGGCGTAGCTAAAAACTGGCTTCGTGTATCATAGCTTCTGCCCGCGACTCTGTTCTCCATACAAACCGTCCGTAGCTCCATACAAAGTTTCACCCCCATTTCATCCCGTTAGGGGATGATTTCCGGGATCACAACTGTCCTATGTCCTTCCCCAGTACTCGAACTACCTCTATACCGAATTTCATCGAAATCAGTTCAGCGGTTTAAGCGTAAAGTGAAGAGGTAACAAACACAATTTCAGATTTATTATATTGATATTGATCTACTGCTGTGCACTGAAAATTCATTTTCAAGTTCTATGCCTATCCCTTCTGAGAAATCTATCGTGCATTTATAAATGTAAATACCTACCTAATTGTAATTATTTGTTGCAATTCCTCCGCTACGTAAAGGTTGTCTGGAAGAGATCGCTCTTTGTCAAGAAGACCGCCTATACTTTTAAGCTCATGTATTTGATTTTTGTTTTGAAGTGTGCAATAAAGAGTATTTGTAGGTTTTGTATTGTAATTGTTGTCTTAAATACGGTTGTAGACTCAAAGTTTATTATTACTCCAAAGGAATCAAAACAAAAAAATATACCTAGTGATTTTAAAGAATTACAAAGCCACAACTGTTTTAATATTATTGAGAGAGAGAAAACATATATCGTGACGTGACAATCTGCGAGCGTCCTAGTAAATGACAGTCGTTTCATGTGAAGGTGCGTTTAGCGGAAAAGAGACAGAATATACCTCTTAAAACTTTGGACACTTATCACTTTGTGATTATTTAATCCCCTGATTTACTTCGTTATCCATTTGACAGTAAAATTTCATCCTTTTTCGGGAGAATTACTGCTATTAACAGAACAACATTATTGGTTGTTTTATTTGATGTCCACACCCCTATTGGAGTATGCTGAGTTGTGGCCCTTTTGTGACAAACAGTGTTCGTCCTATTTTTGTAATTTTTGTTACCTTCTTATGTGTTTGTCACTAATAAATGCTTTCCTTTTTTTTTATTGCTGTCTTAAATTCTAGGACGGAGGTCACGTTGATGCCCTGATGAAGACCACAATACCAGTGATGCATTACAAAGACCTAGAGGAAGCGACGGGCAACTGGGCGCTGAACAATCTGCTTGGCAGAGGCGGCTTCGGACAGGTGTTCAAAGGTGAGGCTTGTGACGTCGACGTAAGACTTAATTTCGCTTGGCATGCGTCAATTTCCTATAGATATTTTGGCAGGATAGAATTTTGTTTTTTATATTTTCTGTCTAGACCCGTGTCTGCAAAGAGTGAAGTATATCGTGTTTGGCTAGCATAATGTCAAGTCTGGAAGGATGCAGGAATCTATTATCATCGTTTTCATGTGAACGTTGTAGTTTCCTTTAAGTATTTCTTTCGTGTTGTGTTTATTCTCCTGCCTTGTTTTTAGTTTTTACCTCGCGACAGTTTGCACCGTATTACGTCTGACTAAAGCATCCATTCCTCTGCAGGTGAATGGAAGCTGCTCCCCGTAGCGGTGAAGGTGCTGAGCAGTAAAGACAACCACAACGAGCTAATCAGGGAACTGACGAGCGACCAATTCCGACATGATAATATACTGCCGCTGTATGGGTACAGCGTTGGAGGTATAGTTTAAGCAATTTGAGGTGAACTCATTAATAGACATTGTACTGAGCTCGTGAATAGACATTGTTTGCGGTCGGCGCGTGCCAATTTTGCAAACAAAATGTTACCGCCACGTAAAATGGTCATTGTGTGATAGCATTGGAATGTAATAGGAGTCATTAATTGGAATTGAGATTTCTAAAATTAGGACCTGATGCGTACAGTCAGCATCAAAAGTCTTTATTAAAAGGGAATAAGAGCTTATGACGTCTTCGATTGCGCAGCGACTTTTGATGCTGACTGTATTCCCTCGTGATTACTTTATCGTTTTAAATATTAGTATGTATAGAACGTATTATTGATTAGCTTTTGCCCGGGACTCCGTCCGCGTGAAACTCGTTTACATCGTAGTTCCGTACACAGTTTCACCCCCATTTCACCCCGTTAGGGGATGATTTCCAGGATAAAAACTGACGTCCATGACCATCCACGACATCTAAATCGGTTCTGCGGTTTAAGCGTGAACAGGTAACAGACAGACAGACCTCAAGACAGACACTCTTTCGTATTTATAATAGTAGATAGTATATAGTATGAATTTTTATTTATTCCATATCCATTTATCTAGATAATTTTTATCTGTCATTCCATAATTTTCAGGACCGAAGGTGTGTTTAGTGTACCAATTAATGACGGGTGGCTCCCTCGACCAAAGACTGAAATGCACGACGTACCATCCCCCTCTAACTTGGTGCCAGCGGTATATGATAGCACAGGGGGTTGCCAGGTAAGCTATAGGATGACTAAAAATAAAAACATATATTATCTGAAATCTACCCTTTTTTCAAATTAAAAAAAATAAGAAATAAAAATCATTTATTGCAGACATCGGTGGTCCATAGGTATTTTGTTAGTAACAGTCAGCTTAAGGAGACTATGTTAGTGTGGAATTGAATAAAATTAATGCATTAAATTACATTACATTGGATTAAATTGAAATAAAAACATTAAATTATACAGAATTAAAATAAATTTAGTTAAAATGCAAATAAAATTAAAATACAAAAATTCGCAACTTAGCAGCGTCACCGTCTGTGGACGTGCACCTGTATAAGGTGGCGCATTATGTGCGAGTCAACCCGCCCGGCTATGGTCTTCAGGATGGAGTTGGAACTAGCGCAGAGTCTGCAGAGCAAGGAGGCAGTTTTTTTGCGCATAATGGCGTAGAAGTCATCCACTCTCGCGCGCGCAAACATACCTGATGCCCTGCAGAAACGCGGCAGTCCCAGCAACATCCTGAAGCCGTTGTTGTACTGGACTCGATAGGTGTTGATGGCCTTCTGCGTATAGTTGGTCCATAGGCTGCTCGTGTAGTATACCTGGCAGTAGGCTTTAAACAAAGTTATATTAACCTGCTCACTACATCGCGCAAACCTCCGAACCAACATATTGCATCTGACCGCCAACGCCCTCCTTTCCCGCTCTATATCTGATTGGTCCTTTAGGTCATCGGTTACGAAATGGCCGAGGTACTTAAACTTGAAAGCTAAGAGCTAATTAAGAGTGGGCGTGATAGTTCTCGCCTGGAAGAACAAAAAAAAAAGAAAATAGTGTATCTTATAAAATACAATGTTGTACCCAGTTGTTACTACCGACCTTTATAACGCCGCCAATTGAGCCTTAGATCTACCCGCAATATTTATGGCTTTGACGTTGCATAAATAAAGATCGAGTTTAGTTGTTGTAATCAGAAACGGTAGTTCAACAAATCCCAGTGTCATTTGTCACTGTGTTAGGCTGGTTTTAGTGTCACGCGGAGCGTCCGCGCGGATCACGTAAGCTGTATTAAGCTTAAGGGAGCGTTATAGAATAATGCGGACGGGTCCGCGCGGACGCGCCATACATATTGGTCGTGCGGAGCTGTCCGCGCGGCCGGTCCGCGTGACACTAAAACCAGCCTTAGGTGTGGTTTTAGGTTCAGTTCAGACGTGTTTTAAAATAACCTAAGTGATTTCTTTGACACATGCCTTCGAAAAGATGAGTTTTTTTTATTAAATTTGTTAGGTAGTGTAACCTAATCATGGTATTTTCCAAAGGACTATCATTGTAGTATAAATTGTAATATAAAAATAGTTTTCATTATCACGTTCTTCAGCGTACTTTTTTCAATTGGAAAATTGTGGCGTTATAACGCCCGGTAGCAAAATTGACGTCAACTTATTATTAGTGTTTTGCTTATAGACCACTGAAGAAAAAGGTTTTAAGCCTCAACGAAATAATTGATAACTTACACCATTTAGATTCCCATGACTATTTGCCAAATGCAATCTCCATTTTTCCACCCGAAAAGCCTAATGCTGAAGTAACTGATGAAGATTCAGGTGATGAAGAATTTCTGTCATTATACAATCTTCCAGGTTTTGTTTTTTTAGTCTCTTTTGTATGAAATTATTTACTCGACTGAGATATTTTTACATATTTGTAATCGTTTTATGATCTCAGCTAAGGGCTCCCACAGAGGCTATATATAGCTCATCGGAAAATGAGGATTCGGAAGATGATTTATCTTTGTCAACATTAGCCAAAAAATGCGTACTACTACCGAGACTTTACCTAAAACTCATGATGATGAACCCACAGCTTCTGTTTCCAATCCTAGAATGAGTTCTACGCATTCACCTAGTGTACAGAAATCTCAACAGTACAAGTGGGGAAACCAGGATAACTCAAGGGAACATAGACAGTGGGAAGACCGGGAAGAGCCAAGAAACTACCAGTCCCCTATATACTACTACGAGTGTATGATGAGTGATGAGATAATTGAGTTGTTGGTATATTATACAAATCGTCTATCCGCGGGAAAATAGTTATTTGTGCAACAAGAGAGCAAAGTTTGTTTTTGCTGCGAGTGCTAATTTTGAGTCCTGAGGAAGCGAAAGATTCTAAAATTGAATCACGAGCGCAGCGAGTGATTCAAAGTTTGAATCTTGAGCGCAGCGAAGGACTCAAAAGCACGAGATGCAAATACTTTGCTCTCGAGTAACACATACAACTTTTCACCTCAGCAGTGAGAACACATTCACATCAAAAAATATATCATAGTATCACGTACCTATTCGTCTCACGATTATTCAGGAAGAGAACTTAATTAGGCGTTAGTTACTGCTTGCTTTAACTCCTCAGCGTCGGCCGCCTCGTTATTCAATACTAGAAAGGCGAGACAAGGCGCGAGAAACCGAAGGTTATTTCAGTGAGTATCTAAGTGTACGAGTGTCGCGTGACACTACCACATCAATAAAAACTAACCGTGTTATTGTTAAAATTCACAGATTTTACTTATATCTTCGAGATATTTATGAAATATTTATCATTATCACAAAGGGCACACATTAGCATATTACGTGTATCTCGCGTGCACACCAAAAACTATCCGTACTGTTGTTAAAAGACTGCCTCCGTCATGTCACTGACTTCACTATATTTCCTAGTTAGATAGAGAATTGATTTATCCTAGTATTTTTAGGGTTCCGTACCTCAAAAGGAAAAAACGGAACCCTTATAGGATCACTTTGTTGTCCGTCTGTCTGTCTGTCTGTCTGTCTGTCTGTCTGTCTGTCAAGACCATTTTTCTCAGGAACTCTTGGAGGTATCAAGCTGAAATTTATATCGAATACTCAGGTCTATTGTCCCTTGGAGCTGTGAAAAAATCAAACTTAAAAGCCAACGCAATTAAAAGATACAGTCGTTTATGCTGCAAAAATTGAGTTTTTCGACACTCGCAAAACCTACGGGGTACTTCCCGTGAACTCAGAAACTTGAAATTTGGCACGAAGCAACTTCATATATCACAGACAAAGGAAAAATTAAGAAAAGTAGACATTTTTAGTAAAATCATACAAAAAAATGATTTTAAATTTTTTAAACTTATTCCTTTTTCCTCGTAAACGTGTTAAGATTTTAAATTGAAATTCATGTCAAATAAGTCATGTCTATAGGACCTTTCAGATGTAGCAAACCCAAACTTTTATGTCAACGCAATCAAAAGAAATAGCAAATTAAGTCGCATATTTTGAAATTGGGTACTCGCAAGAAACTCAAAACCTAAAGGGTACTTCCCGTTAACACAGAAACTTGAAACTTGGCACGAAGAAACTTCATATAGCACAGACAAAGGAAAAATTAAGAAAAGTAGTCATTTTTAGTAAAATCATACAAAAAAATGATTTTAAAAATTTTAAACTTATTCCTTATTCCTCGTAAACGTGTTGAGATTTTAAATTGAAATTCATGTCAAATAAGTCATGTCTACAGGACCTTTCAGATGTAGCAAACCCAAACTTTTATGTCAACGCAATCAAAAGAAATAGCAAATTAAGTCACATATTTTGAAATTGGGTACTCGCAAGAAACTCAAAACCTAAAGGGTACTTCCCGTTAACAAAGAAACTTGAAACTTGGCACGAAGAAACTTCATATAGCACAGACAATGGAAAAATTACGAAAAGTATACATTTATAGTAAAATCATACAAATATATTTTTATAAATTTTAAACTCACTACCTTTTTCCTCGTAAACGCGTAGAGGTATTTAATTGAAATTCATATCAAATACTCAGGTCTATAATACCTTTCAGCTGTAGCAAAACGAAACTTTTATGTCCACGCAATCATAAGAAATAGCAATATAAGTCGCATAATTTAAAACTGGGATGTAGTAGAGACACTTTTAAACTTGATGGTTTTTATGAGGTGTGCAGAGTAGAAAGTCCAGCTATATCTAAAGCAAATCCAGGTTGGGGATCTATCGCTTATGTACGTCGCAATCTAAAGGATGCCATCCCAGATGCATCATGTACAAGATATTTTTTTTTAAATAACCCAGGTGCTGCAAACGGCCATTGTGAATGCTTGCATTTTGAAATGTTTGATGTCAGGCAGAGTGATAACTGTATCTATATATATAATATAGGTCACCACAATGTCAAATTAATGTTGCAATTGAATGCATAAATACAACAATATACGGCAGCAACCCCAAAGGGGCTATACCCCGTGTTCCCGTTTGATTGTTGTGGGAGACTTCAATATCGATTTTAGAATGAATCCCCAAAATGGAATTTCCACATATTTTTCATCCCTAAACATGTTTCCGTTAATAAGCACTAGCACTACACGAAATAGTACAATTATAGATAACGTTTTTTCAAACTTCAATTTTCAATGTGGTACTATTCATACCTTTTTCAGTCAACATTTTACAGGTCTGGTTAATTTTTTTCAATTTTAACAGTTAATTAGTATTTTGAACCGGATTTATAAAAAGATAGTGACTAAAAACTTTGTAAATAAACCACTTTGATAAAAGAAGTTTTGCCAGGCTGCTGCAAATCTAGTGTAGGTATTTCAGGTATTTCAGTTTTATTATAAAACTAGCTGTACCTGTGACTTCGTTTGCATGGTAATGTGGTGGGAGTTAACGCATTTCTTCTCTTGGACATAGGACACATGCAGTTCTCATTTAGCCTATCAAGTAAAACGTGGAATAAACCCATTTTAGTTGAAATGCCGTTAAGATTCGTTCGTCTTTATCTGTCACTCTGATTTTTAAATTAGTAGGAAAAGGACAAAACTCGTTTTATTTAACATAGGTATTTTAAATTTTATGAATACCGGGGGAAAAGTTTAGTAGATGTTTGTGACAATAGATCCAACAGGTAGGACACAGGCTGCAGCATTAAATGTTTATTGATCTTCTTCTGTACATATTTTTAACACTTAATATTAAATAAATAAAGAGGTGATGGCCGAAATGATCTTGAGTCACTCCGATATAATTTTTTTCATACTTATTGCAATGTTTCAGATCACATTCTGCCAAATGTTATGTATGTTACCGCTATTGCCAACTTAATTAAATGTGTGTTGTGATTCATTATAAAAGTATTTTCCTGTATGTTGGCCAATTTCTGTGTCTCTATATTGGCTGCATGTCAACTTGAAGGCGCGTAGTACGAAGTTATAATACCGCCTTAATACAGACGCGGTTGATAATTAATGTTTATAAAAGGCCCGTTCTGTACTGATTGAATACATACGTTTATTGCTGATAAATTATATAAATACTGACAAATCAGCATGGCTTATCACAAGACGGCGCGCAAGCTCTCTCGATTTTTCTCGAACTATCCGTCACTCTCTTATTAGACAACTTAGAAAGAGACGTATAGTGCGAGAAAAATCGAGAGACCTCGCGCGCCGTCTTGTGATAGCCGTGCAGTATCGTATCGTGACAAAATACTCCGCGTGTAATCTTGCAGAAACTCAAATAAACTTCATGGCTGAACGCGATGAGCCGATGACAGTGCTAAATATTCCATGCCATAAAAAAAAGGAAGTCGGTCAGACTTTTGACGTTTGACGTTATTTTGTTGAAATTTGTTGAACCATTTGTTGAAATTACGCCTCAATACGAATTTAGCGCATATAAGTTTCCATATCGGAATCGATTATTTTTTTATGCTTTAGAATTTAATATGCGTATTGTGAAGGTCTATCACAACACCGGATCGAAATTATTAGGTACTGTTGGATAGTTAAGGCAAGGCCGCCATTTTAACGCCACTGACAGTTGACAGATATGGCGGCTACGATTTCAAGCAGAAGAAATGAATAATTTAATGAGATTCAAATGTTTCCGAAAATGTATTAACCATCGCAGTCGGATAAAAACTATCCTAAGTCCTAGCTAGAATAGTAATGTACTTGTAAAAAAAGTTTAAAGTATTTCCGTTCACGGGAAGCCGAGATCATTCGGAACACAAAAATGGTTAGTTTGATACTGGCTGATTCTTTTTTTAATTTAGAGTGTTATTATAAGTGAGAGATAAATGATGTGGTTCTTAATTTTTTATTTTTTTTTAGGATTACTAAATTGATAAAGAGACCTTGTTTAAATTTATGCTCCCCCAGCTTCGCACATTGTAATGTTACAGATTCCATTTTCATTTATCATTTAGTAATAAACATACTACAACTTTTGCTTCTTATGGTTTGTACGGAATCCTCGGTGCGCGAGTCCGACTCGCACTTGGCCGGTTTTTTATATTTAAAACCAATATCAATAATGACGAATAATATACAGACTAAAATCGCAAACAAATTAACAGCGCGCAACTTTTTAAAAGGGGCGAGGCCCCGCGCTTGCGTTCGGAAACTGCATCTGTGGTATACGTTCATAGAATTTAAATTGTTTAAACTAGAATTTTTAATTAGCTAGCATAATAAAATTCATGTTTTCCTATTTGTTATGAAAAACTGAGTTTATTCAGAGATCTTTTATCTAAATATTCTTCAATTTAAAATTACTTTGTATAATTATTTTGGTAATTTAAACGTTTTAATTTGATAGTTTTCGAACGTGTTAGTTGCCCGCTTTTCTGGGGGTCTACTTTGAAATTCGATGGTCGAACTATGGATCGACCTATGTCTGCCATTTTCTTTTTTCGTAATGGAATGAAAGGGACAGTGCTAATAAAGTTCAAATATTCTGAACTTGTAGGTAATAGACCCCATACGACGAAATGTCAGTGCTCCGCACCAAAATTAAAAAGCTACTTTGTCTCACGGAGTGAGCAAAATCGCATTTTGCACACTGTTTTCACGCAGCAAAATATGCTTGTTCGAGCTGCTGAGGTGAAAAATATATTTCTCATTATTCTGCCACAGTTTAATATGACAACTCATAATGCCTGGCAGTTGTATAAACGTGATGGCGGAGAATACGTCCTCTTGACTTTTCGCAGAGTTGTGGCAAGAGGACTGTTGGAGACCTATAAAAATTGTTGCTCAGATGCCAGCTGAGCCCGCTAGGCGGGCAGTAGTATGAACTTACACGCCTAGCGAATTCTGTCGGTTTCTGGTGAATTGTTCCATTTTCAGTCCGGTTGCGAAAGTGTCGATATGTTAAAACTGGACTGGTTGTAGGGGCCTCTCGTACCTGCACACGATGTGCCGGCCCCCGCTGATCCACGGAGACATCAAGCCGGCCAATATCCTGCTGGACCAGTGCTCGGCGCCCAAGATCGGGGACTTCGGCCTCGCGCGCCGCGGGACGCACCCGGACCGGCCGCTGCTCGTCTCCAAGTAACACATCACTTTAAAGCCCGACCTGACCCTTATCACGCGATAAGTGGCAAGATAGAGCGTCCGTCACGTCACTGGCTGACACCGTTCGATAGAACGAGACGACGATCTTGTCACTTATCGCGTGATAAGGCCGACCATGATACGTTCTAGTTTTGAATAATCTTATGATTTCGAGATTCATGCCCTTAACCAGTACAATGTTAACATATCAAATTCTATTGACGAATATACTTTTGTGGTTATTTTAGTTGGTTGTTAGCTAGTAGCTTTTATCGCATTTCATCCCCTTAGGGCATGATTTCCGGGATAAAAACAATCCTATAACCTTCCCCGGGATTCGAACTACGAGTATTTGCTTACCAAATTTCGTCTCGATCGGTTCAGCGGTTTAAGCGTGAAGAGGTAACAGACAGGCACACTTTCGCATTTATAATATTAGTATGGATTCGAATTAACCCCAATTTATTATCTCGCAGAATCCACGGCACCCGTCCCTATATCCCCGTGGAGTATCTTCGCTCGCATCGCATATCGCCCGCCGTCGATGTCTTCAGCTATGGAGTCGTCTTATTCGAGATGGCAACACTACAGAAACCACTAGACGCTGACCGGCGGAAGGAGTTGCTGAGTGACTTCATGCATTCGAAGGCGCAACAGAACGTTGATATGGGTGAGTACGAAGCTGCGAGTAGTATTCGATGGCAACACTACAGAAACCACTAGACGCTGACCGGAGGAAGGAGTTGCTGAGTGACTTCATGCATTCGAAGGCGCAACAAAACATTGAAATGGGTGAGTACGAAGCTGCGAGTAGTATTCGATGGCAACACTACAGAAACCACTAGACGCTGACCGGAGGAAGGAGTTGCTGAGTGACTTCATGCATTCGAAGGCGCAACAGAACATCGATATGGGTGAGTGCGAAGCTGCGAGTAGTATTCGATGGAAACACTACAGAAACCACTAGACGCTGACCGGAGGAAGGAGTTGCTGAGTGACTTCATGCATTCGAAGGCGCAACAGAACATTGATATGGGTGAGTGCGAAGCTGCGAGTAGTATTCGATGGAAACATTACAGAAACCACTAGACGCTGACCGGAGGAAGGAGTTGCTGAGTGACTTCGTGCATTCGAAGGCGCAACAAAACATTGAAATGGGTGAGTACGAAGCTGCGAGTAGTATTCGATGGCAACACTACAGAAACCACTAGACGCTGACCGGAGGAAGGAGTTTCTGAGTGACTTCATGCAATCGAAGGCGCAACAGAACGTTGATATGGGTGAGTACGAAGCTGCGAGTGGTATTGGATGGCAACATTGCAGACAGATAATCACTAAGTAGACGCCAACCGGAGTAAGGGGTTGCTGAGTGACTTCATCCATTCGAAGGCGCAACAGAACATCGATATGGGTCCGTAGCTTTATCTAAATGTTTATACGCGTCAGTAAACATTTCTATAACATATACCATTGTTCCCAGCAACATTAGAGGACCCCAAGTTGATCAACACCCCGGAATCGTTCCCGCAACTCTGCCGCGAGTTCATCCAACTCGGGCTAGAGTGCGCGTGGCAGGAGAGCTCACAAAGTCCCACAATGCTGGAAGTGTACCGGCGTTTGCGCGCGTTCCCCGTTCCCATGGAGTGGAACTAGTGTGGGAACTCTCAACAACAGTCGTTCCCTCAATGCTAAGGATCGTGAAATCATTTTTTTTTATACGACGGTGGCAAACAAGCGTACGGCCCGCCTGATGGTAAGCGGACACCGCAGCCTACCATGCAACTCCAAAGGAGTAACATGGGCGTTGCCGCGTGATATGTTTGAGGATTCGCCGTGTTGACAGCTGAAGGAACAAGTCCCCTCGCTCTCAACACAACGCATCCTCGGGAGCTCTGGCGACCTTGCTCACCTCCAGGAACACAACACTACTACAGAGCAAGTAGTGGTGTTATTATGGCTCTGGTCTTCTGCAAGGCGGAGGTACTTCCCCAGTTGGGCTGCTCCAAATTCGAGCTCACCAAAAATGTCCTCTTCCAAAGGCTCCTATCACCCGCTTTATGTATGGCCTCGTGCAGGTGTAGTTGCAAGAGTGCAGTGATTTCTGTGCTCCATCTAGCGGGTGGTCTGCGCGGCCTCTGGCCGGATAGCCTGGAGAGAGAAGTTGAGGAACTTCTCTCTCCAGGCTATCCGAAGAACGTCGTGAGAGGTGATGTGAGGAACTACAGGATTTTTATTTATTTAGACAGGAAGATCATCAGCTTAAGGCACTGGTCCCACGGTGGCGAGTAAGCGAGTGTTACTATCGCTCAAGCGAGTAAGAATTACTATGAGAGTACTCGCTACTCGCCGGCGGTGGGACCACGGCCTAAATACTACACATACACAGTATCTTAAAACAGTACTTACTGACAGTGAGCTAATGACAGATCCTCACCGATAGCGTAATCCTACTAATATTATTAATGCGAAAGTTTGTATGTTTAGATGTTTGTTACTCAATCACGCTTAACCGATTTGGATAAAATTTTGCACGAAGATCGTTTATAGCCTGGATGAAAATATAGGATAGTTCTAATCCCGGGTCCAAGCAGACGAAGTTAAGAGCGGAAGCTACTGTAAAATAAAACGAATAAAGTTATTTTTACACGTAATGTAGTATATAGTCCGTAAGCTGGACCCACAAGATTCGCCGACGTGGCAACAATTAACGTCATACGCATATATTTTGACCAACAGTGTTGCCATGTGGTTCTAGATTCAAGTTGCGATTGCCTTGCTAATAATTTTGGTGAAACCCATAATCTTGTAATTACATTCTCACAGCTAGTCATAACGAGTTTAGTTAAAACAATGACGCGTAGTGCAGTGTCTAACAGGCAAACGGATGGCTCGCGGTATTTGAGCTTCCGAAGGTCCCTCCCTGTGCAACCCGAACTGAGCCAACTCGGCCTGGGGCGGAAATTGGAGGAGGGGGGTTTAAAAAAAAATTGAAATAACATTTCATTATGTATAACGCTGTTTGTAAACAGCGTATACATTTAACGCGTTTTTTTTGCGTTTTTTTATTTGCGTTTCGTTATTTTTTTTAATACAAATGCCATCCGGTTGCCTCTTGGACACTGCAACTACGCGTCATTGCTCTGAATAGTTATTTTATTAACTTGGTTTTTTTTAATAGCCAATGCGATAAGATAAGAACATATTTTAAGAGTACAGTATACATCGAAACACAAATCCGGTCGTACTTTTAAAAAGTATTGGAATGTGAAAATGAATGCACTTAACATGTATACTGGTTATAAATATGGTAACGGTTTATTTTTTTACGCCGTGCATTTACAATTTTATTAATTATTATTAATTTATTTTAAGGAGAACCATCAGCTATAACACTTATGCTTACTGTAACAATGAAAAGTGGGTACAAGAGATGAAAATAATGCAGATTGACGAATAGCTACAGTAAATTGACACATGTTAATTTGTAACTAGATATGTAAAGAATATAAGCTAGGTGATATTTTTATAATACTTTTTAACAATGTAAATATAAATAACACAATTATATTATTGTATTTGTTAATGCTTCTACACCGATATTTTTATAATTTGTACACTCGAATTAAATTTTGTACCTAAATCAATTACTTACTGTTATTGTTTTTAGTTCCAGTTCCACTATGTTCCCCCTTCAACGGGTACAGTCGGCATCACAAGTAACTGGGCAAACGAACACGTCAAAAGTCTTTATTAAAAGAGAATAAGAGCTTTTGAAGAGGTCAATTGGGCAGTTGCTCTGACTGTACCTTTGCTGAATACTCCCAAAACAGGGACCCGCCCACCCCTTCCCAGAAAAAAGCCTTTGAACGGGTTAGTCGTTCGTTTAATAGCCCAAATCACTTGCTGGCCTTTATTGATTGAAAACTCATTCATTTAACTTGGCCGTATGGAGGGGTTTCCTTTACGGGGCGCTACCGCTACTGATAGAAAAACCCTTTCGAAAGGCTTTTTTAAGCGCCTTTTAAAGGGTTGAAGCGCTTACTCGTGTTGTAAGCCCTTTAAAAGCCAAATGAATGGGTATTGAGAAGCATCGGCTTTGGTAAGCAAACCCTTTCAAAAACCCTTTGAAGGGGATACCGTTGGAGCGCTTTAATCCCTTTATTGCTGTAGTACCATTGGACAGTACCATCAATGGAACTAGTGACACATTTGTATATCGGTTGAAATATAGTACCGAACTACCGATACTCTTTAGTAGCAACAGTTCGGTCTGTAATATATTTTTTTACGCATAAGCAAGGTCGGTTTAGGTAGGTACGACGACGAGCGAAGCGAGGAGGAGTGTTAGATGTACTGCGACCCTACAGCGCGAGCCGAGCGAGCGAAGCGAGCGTGCCGCGGTAGCGGCCGGCGAAGCGCCAAAACCGAAAATGTGTTTTTTCACTTCCTCATATTAAATGTTCGGTTATGGCGCTTCGCCGGCCGCTACCGCGGCACGCTCGCTTCGCTCGCTCGGCTCGCGCTGTTGGGTCGCCGTACACGTAACACTCGTCCTCGCTTCGCTCGTCGTCGTACCTAACGGAGACCTGCCTTAGGGTATGTCGAATTGGCCTTTTGCGTTTTTGGTCATATGCGTCGGGAGTTACGTTGTGTTATAATGTGTCACGTTTTATTTTTAGAATATTACAAACCGAACTGTTGCTACTAAGAGTATCGGTATTTCTGACTAGTCGTTAAGAAAAAAAGAATAAAGAATAAACAATAAAGAATTTACATACATACATTTTGGTTTTGAATGTATCACTTGTACCATTGCCATTCGTATAACAAGTAAACCCTGGACAATTTCATTATTTAGTGTAGTTTTTAAAGGTACTAACGTTACATAAATGTGTCACTAGTTCCATTGATGGTACTGTCCAATGGTACTACAGCAATAAAGGGGCTTCAATAGCCAAATGAATGGGTTTTGTGGATCGGCTTTGGTAAGCAAAGCATTACGAAAAACCCTTTCAAAAACCCTCAAACCCCTTCGACCGGGCGGGTTCCTGTACCAAAAGCATCTTAGTCTTTGCAGAGGTGGCTCACTCCGGGCTTTCAAGGAGGTGCTACCAGTACATGCTACGCGTGTGCCGCGTGGCCGGTAGGCCATGGGTGGTTTTTTAGCGCTGCTGCGGCACACGCGTTCTATCGCAGCGCGTTGCACGCTATAGAAAGTGGCCACGTTTAGGCTCGATCGGCATACTTATATAGGGAATTTGTTAAAAGATAACGGCCCTAGCTAAAACCGAACATCACCGGATTTTTTTTTCCAAGGTAGTGGTAAAAAACGTGTTGTTTGGATTTTTAGCATGTCGAAAAAAATCGAAGCCCATCTGTGCGTGAATTAGTAAGACTTATCACCTATTCCTATCACAGATATATCCCTCCGAATCGCTTAAGTGGCAGTGAGCGGGGCATATTGCACGTAGCACCGATGGCGGTTGGGGCGGAAAGGTTCTCGAGTGACGACCACGTACCGGAAGGCGTGTCCAAGGTGGACTGATGACCTGATAAAGGTCGCGGGAGTCTGCTGGATGCGGGTGGCGCAAGACCGGTCATTGTCGCACTCTTTGGGGGAGCCCTATGTCCAGCAGTGGACGTCTTTCTACTGATATGATGATGATCAAGTATTATGTTTCATGTAACTGCTACATCTAATCTCATCGATAAGAAATATTCGGGTCGGAGATTAAACAAAAATATAATTAAATTAAAATATCCATTTATTAATAACACTGACATTTCATTACATCTATTGTCACATCAATGAGAGCATCATATTACTTTCAATACCCGAATTACATTTCAAATCTATATTAATTAATAAACATTCAATAAAAATACTTCAATACTGTCTTAACAATTTATAGACTATGCTTACGGTACCTTCTGATGATTTAAGTATTACATATGCCACATGCCTGTATGTTTAATATTACCTCAAAGTGTAACCAGATGTAGGAGTTGGGGCTAACAACCGATATTGCAAGATTTTTTTTAATTATTACCAAAGCGTAATAAATTTTTGAATATTTGCCGAGGAGCAATGTATTGCGTACACTCATTTGACACACTGAAGACGCGGGTTACTTGTGACAGCTGTGACGTCTCGTCAGTAAGACAAAGTAGTGATACATTGCGTGCTGAATTACATTATACTTGCCTAAGGAAAAATAAGGAATGGTAGGATAAGAAAAAAATCTTGCAAAATCGGTTCATATCCCTAACACCTACTTCTGGTTACAATTTGAGGTAATATTAAAAATACAGGTTGTATCGATAATTCCTGTCCAGAAAAATACCATGTTTTAATAACATAATACCGACAAACAGAATAAGAATGCCAAATTCCTCAGGCTCAATTAATATTTGTTTTTTAAGCAGTAACGCTGCTAAAGAAAATTATAAATTTTTAAATGAAAGGAAAAATTTAAAAACTTAATGCTCCGAGCCGGATTCGAACCGGCGACCACAGGCATTTATGGCCCGTCGCTACTAACCAACTGAGCTATCGGAACAATCCGGTTCGGGCACCAAATCCTTCAATCAGTTCCTTCATACAACGCTTTAGGGAGGCGTATGTAGCGACATCTACCAGAAGACTTAGGCTTCTTAACGGCATTCTTAATTTTTCCTTTCATTTAAAAAATTATAATCCTCAGGCTCACCTTTTTTTTCTTCTTTTTGCATAATATAATTTAAAATTTGGAAATAGAGCATTGTTGTATTTAAATACATACGGTAATTGGATAGCACTTGGTATATAAGGTGCTAATAATGTATAGAAGCATCTATATAGTGCTTAAAAAACAAATAAAGACATCCATCTCTTTCCTCAAGTGGTGTCAGACAGAGAAGAATGCTATCTTTATCACATGATAAACGACTACCCTAAACCCACAAAGTTAACTTAATACACATTCTTATGAACTTTCAAAGGTACCGTAAGCATAGAACCGTCACTTCCATACAATCAGTCATAAAATACATCTCATTATATCTAAATGCGTCAAAACAAACTAGTAACAAAATCACGCAAGATTACTAAAACGTAGTCTTATATTTATAGAATGTAGACCGTATCTATTACATTTTTAGAGTTATTTTTGCGTGGCACTGCCTCTCCCAATGGAATACGGGGGCCGTGCATGTATAAATTCCACACTCTGATTACGGTACAATAATACAGACATTAGTATATATAACACGTTTCATTGACAATAAGGTGAGCAGAGTATTGAATTTGGTTATTCCCATTAACCACCAATTTGTTACCAGTGGTAGGAGCGGGGAACTTTTTCCCCACCTTGTACCAGTGGGAACTAATTGGTAATTGTTACCATCTAGCACTTTAGTGGTAAAAGATGGGAAAAATATTCCCTGGTAATTACCAGGGACCCGCCCGGTATCCCCTTCGAGGGTTTTTGAAAGGGTTTTTCGTAATGCTTTGCTTACCAAAACCGATGCTCCTCAAAACCCATTCATTTGGCTATTAAAGCGCTCCAATACGGTATCCCTTTCAAAGGGTTTTTGAAAGGGTTTGCTTACCAAAGCCGATGCTCCTCAATACCCATTCATTTGGCTTTTAAAGCACAATGAATGGGTATTCCACACGAGGAAGCGCTTCAACCCTTTAAAATAGAATAGAATAGAATATAGAATAGAATAATTTATTGAAAAACCTTATTGCTAACGTTACATTGCGCTTGCACTGTTACATGTTAGGGGAATTAATTAAATGCGCCTGAACTAGGATTATCCTGTATCTCAGGCAAAGAGATATTATACTAATTGGAAGACAATTTTACAAATTAAAATCATACACATCTAAGACATTAATAACGAATTATCTTACAACATAAATAATGCGTGCATATTATTCTAAGAATAGTTATTTCATCATACCTTTCATTTAAGTACGGAATTGTAGCGTCAGCGTCGACAATAACTGCAGACTAGGTCATCGAGTTTATTTCATTTTTAGTGGACTTTTACCTTGGTGCATAATAATATAATAGCAAACATTGCAGTTTGATAGATTTACGGTTTAACCATAATGCAAACAAACAGAATAAAAAATTACGAGTTGGTAATACAAGTATTGATGAAAGATCTATATAACATTTTATCAGCTTATTTGGGTAACCTACAAAATAATAACTAAAACATCGTAATTAAAAATCGAAAAGAAAACAAATTGTCTGACATGTACTTAGGCCCCTTCATAATCAATAGAATTTATATATCTTCGTTCGGCCATTTTCCTGGCAGGGCATTCAGTGTCTCCAGTTTTATGATTGTTGGGCTTATTAAACAGTTTGCATGTTGCGCATTTGGGAGCATCTTCCTTGTTTGGGCACTCCTTGTCCGAGTGCCCTATGTTGCAACAATGTCCGCAAGTGTGTTCTGGCTGCTTACATGTCTTGGCGGCGTGGCCGAACTGCTGGCATTTGAAACATCTAGTGACAATCGTGAAGTCTCTCACAGGGCATGATGACCAGTTGATGAAAACTCGGTTCTGGGATATGAGCGCTCTGCGTACAAGGGCTGGGACTTTTATGACGTAGTTACACGTCTCGGCATCTTTTCTTCCCGACTTATGGCTTAATTTAATACTGGCTAAGATTTTGTCCCGTGTTAAGTCCGGAATCTTGTCGGCTAGGTTTTGTTCGTATAAGCAACTATAAACTTCTTGTTCTCGCAGAGCTGACGGCACGCCGACTATTACAATCCTGGGCCTGCGCTTGTAGGGCTCATCGACGGTGATGTTCGCGGAAGTATTTTTAAATGTCTGTTTCAATTTTTCAATGTCGTCCTTAGAATCAGTGCTAATGATGACACCGCCATTTTTAACTTTACGTAGCGCTCTCACGTGCAATTTCATTTGCTCAGGATTAATCATTTTTTGTATGAAGGTTTTCGTATCCTCGCTTGATTTTGATTGATCTTTAGGGTAAATTGCTACTGAGCTCAAGTTGCTAGGGCGGATTTGAGTTTTACTGTTAGTTTTCACCATATCGGCAAAGGAAAGTGTATCTGTCGTAGGCCTGTTAGAGTTATCGATACTATCCTGTAGGGCTCGGAGACGATCTGATAGGTCTTGTTTTTCTTTGAGGTCTACTAGAATGCATTGGTTAACAGTTGCTTTCTGTTTGAGCGATTGGTAATGAACTGCCAAGTTTGCGGTACCGTGAGATACACTACGGCAAAGGTTATGGATCCTTAGTTTTTGTTAAAAAGCGCTTAAAAAGCCTTTTGAAAGGGTTTTTCTATCAGTAGCGGTAGCGCCCCGTAAGGGAAACTCCTTCATACGGCTAAGTTAAATGAATGAGTTTTCAATCAATAAAGGGCAGCAAGTGATTTGGACTATTCAACGAACGACTAACCCGTTCAAAGGCTTTTTTCTGGGAAGGGGTGGGCGGGTCCCTGGTAATTACCACCGAGTACTTTAGTGGTAAAAGATGGGGGAAAAATCCCAGCTGTTACAAATAGTAACAAATTGGTGGTAACAGGTGGAAATAACGCTAGAATTAAATGCTGATCAAAGCACACTTGTAATTTTTCAAACATGCAATGAAATATTGACGCTATGTTCTTTGTAATAGGCTGCGAAGTATTAAGTTTCGGGTGCGGCTAGACGAGAAGTCCATAAGGGAATTTCATACAAAATTGGAGGCCTAGGCCTGCAAAATTACTTTTTGTTTCAGTATCAATTCGTGACCCAACATCGAGGCGTTCAGCCATTTAAACAAACCTGGACCTTTTTTATTTATTTCATTGCATGTTTGAGAAAAGCTATACATAACTCGGCGTGAAATAGGATTGCCAGTCTTGTATCTCTACTGGGCCTCGCTACGCTCGTCCATCTAATAGATACAGTATATCTACTTGGCCGGCAATTCCTATTTTCCCGGCTTCTGTAGTAATGTTCTATTGTTTTCGCCGATTGCATCCAATTAAAATTCCATATTTACCGTTTTGTCGGTGGAAAACCGCCATTATGATTTTGCCGGCAGGGTACTAGAATATTGAGTTCAACAACAGACTGCTATAACAATTTGAACCTTGTAGCGAACACAGTAAGATCTACATTTGAAAAGTAACACGTTTGCCGACACAGATGTCACAGCATCCGAGTCACCTCTTATTTTGTTTGATCTTGTAACAGACATTGTAGCCTATGGACGCCTGCGACTCGAGAGGAGTCGTTAAACTATCTGGAACTAACAAGGGAACTTATGAAGTATCTAAATCCGGGAATAACTTTTGAGCATTGCTTCGAGCAATATTAAGATGAGTCAAACTAAAGTTTGTAGAAAATAAAGACATTTTTTTAACAAATGTTGATAATTATGAGCAGTTCAATTACCCCATGGCGATTTCTTATACAAACGTAATATGGGTCTCATTTTAAAGCGGCATACTAGCATTAAACTTTTTATACACAATGAGATCCATATCTAAGTCCGAAACTAGTTTATCTTGCTACAAATTATAATAGAAAAAAATAGAAGCAATCAGAGACTATAATAAACTTGCCAAAATTTTTTTCTCAAAAAGAATGCCACTACATTTTTTCGGAGATTTTCTGCAACTTTTATGTTATTTCTACACAAAATCACGATGTCTTTCAATCCCAATAGGAGAAAAAATGTGTCCCAAAATGTCCATACATTTTTGAACTTTCCTATTGTGTAAGCACCACACAAAGTACGTAAATGGTAAGACAATAGGAAAACATCTTTGGGACAATTTTTTGCCCTACCATGGTCGAAAGAGCTCCTGATTCTGAGTGGAAATAGTTAACATTAAATTCCTAGAAGTACAATTAATATTAGTAGCATTTTTTTTGAGAAATGCTCACATCATTATGAGCAACAGAAACCAGTTTTCCACCACCATATATGAGTATATGGTGGATAAAATGATTGAGATGGTTCGACGACCATACAAAACGGCTTTTGACATTCGCAGGCTAACGGCGTGATATTTTAAGAAACTTATGTAACACACTTTAATAAATTGGCTTTCCATTTGCGCGGAATTCCCCCTTGCCAAAAAATCACCTTGTATAAACTAGAATAATTTGAGAATAATCGTTTTCAAAAAGTATCATGATTAGACGAAATAATTCCTCAAACTATTCTAGGAAAGGGGAATTACGCGCATTTATGAAAATGTGTTACATAAGTTTCTTAAAATATCACGTCGTTAGCCTGCGAATGTCAAAAAGGTTTCGTACGGTCGTCAAACCACTTTAATGTTTTTTATTACTAACAGACTTCAAAAAAAGTAGGTTCTCAATTCGATTGTTTTTTTTTTCAATCGAGATTCGTTTGTATATACATTTGTAGAGAGACTCGAGCGTCCGGGCCCTTAAGCAAATATTTAACACGATCTGTGCATACGAAAATATACGTATAATTTACATATTCCATTTTATCCGACTATTTTACAAAGAGACTTTCAATAAACTATTTAAACACAACAATGGGGTTAAAAAGGAAATTCAATACATTTTTACTAGAAACAATGCAATCGTTAGTTATAGTTTTAAACAGCTCAGTAAACTTTGACACCGAGGGCGTCTTAGAATTGACAGAGCCCCGGCCTTCCCTACATTCTAGGCACCTGAGTTCATAGCCCTGTATATTTAGGTTTTTAGTGCCAATATTGTAGTCTGGGCCATTGGCCAGAATGCCCCGGAAACGGATTTGGTCCCCGGAACGGAGGAGACGGGTGAAGTTGGTGAAATGGTGGTCGAAGATTAGGGTGAGTTCCGCTTGGCGAGCCAGGAGGCCACTCGTTTGCATTAGGACCTTTATTTCATATTTGTATCTGTGAAAAACACGAAGTATCATTCTAGCGATATACATATACAACGTGTTATTATAATAACGCAAAACCTGTAAACATTTCGTTGAGTAGAATGTGAAAAAATTGGGTTTATTTACCTTTCTATGGAGCGTTGGCCGACTGAGGCGACCACCTCCATACAAATGTAAAAATTAAATAGCGTCAAAAAAAATCGTTTGTCAAATTAAAACGTCGAATAATTTGACAACCTCTGTGGCTTAGTTGGTAGTGACGGGTTCGAATCCCGGTAAAGGCGTTTATTTGTGTAATGAACACGAATATTTGTTCCCGAGTCATGGATATTTTCTATGTATTTAAGTATTTATTTATCCATATATATCATCCTCGAAAATCAGCATAGAGTAGTTAGTAGCCAAAAATATCTTAACACATCCTTACTTTGCTGGAGTCCGCTGGATGCGGGTGGCACAGGACCGGTCACTTTGGCACTCTTTGGGGGCTCTATGTCCAGCAGTGGACGTCTTTCGGCTGATACGATGATAATGATGATGATCTTTGATGGTAGTCTCATCATCAACATCATATAAGCCGAAAGACGTCCACTGCTGGACATAGGCCTCCCCCAAAGAGTGCCAAAGTGACGTATTGCGATATATATGGCTACATTGGTTGTACTAACTATATGATAGTACAAGCTTTGCTTAGTTTAAGACTAGGTCGATTTGTAAGATTGTCTCCAAATATTTAATAGCTACTTTATTTATAATTCCTAACTTCTCGAATGTACGATTCTCACCGGCCGGGCCGGACCGAAGCGCGCCTGATACAGACGTTACATTCAAATTTGAATACATTCGCGGCCGGTCGGCTCCTCGCGGACGTGGACGGCTGCGCGCGGCTGTCGTCGCATCTGACCGGCTTCGTTCGTTGGGAATCGTACATAAGGATTAAGATGAATAAATCAATTTGTAAATTACTTATTGCCCGCGCGGCTTCGGTCGCGGCAAAAAACGTAGGCAAACCCGCGGGTTAAATTATAGCCTATTTCCATCCATAGGCTATGAAAGATTTTTTAATATCGGATAATTGGTTCCGGAGATAACATACATACATAGACTCGAGCCTTTATTCCCAAAAGGAAGGCAGAGCGCATGAAACGTATGTTCCAACGCTACTTCTAGCATAAATCATACTTCTAGTATAAAATATCGACAAAAAGTGATATCGCTTTAGGTTGCTAGCCCATCGCCCGCAACACACTTCAACCCTGCCCCCCGCGTGAAGAAAGGGGGTGGTGAAATTCTAACCCGACACCACACGGGCTTCCGGAGATTACCCCTTACATACAAACTTATAAATCAATTCTCACAGACTTTTCCTCTTTATAAGTTACTAACTTCTGCCCGCGACTCCGTCCGCGTGGTACTCGTTTATATAGTAGCTCCATACAAACTTTCATCCCGATGATTTCCGGGATAAAAACTATCCTAACGTCATTAATATAATAATATTAATAAATCAGCCTATATACGTCCCACTGCTGGGCACAGGCCTCCTCTCATGGATGAGAGGGAACGGGCAGTAGTCCCCACGCTGGCCCAGTGCGGGTTGGGGACTTCACATACACCTTTGAATTTCTTCGTGGATGTATGCAGGTTTCCTCACGATGTTTTTCCTTCACCGAAAAGGTAACGGGAAATATCAAATGATATTCCGTACATAAGTTCCGAAAAACTCATTGGTACGAGCCGGGATTCGAACCCACGACCGCCGCTTGACAGCCGCATGCCTGAACCACTAGGCTTACCAGGGATTTAAACTATCTCTATAGGAGAGGTAACAGACAGACAGACACTTTCGCATTTATTAGTATGCATGAAAGGAGTCAACTTACTCGTTAAATCTGTTCAAGTGACAGGTTTTCCCGCTGTGCCGAGCGGCGTTGCGAACGAACTGACAATCTTTCAGAGAGCTGTCACTTTGGCATAATGTCGTGTATTCTCCCCCGTAATGACACCTGAAACAATCAACCGAATACTGAGTGACAGTTTTAAATACAGGGTGTACCAAAAATTAAGTGTTTTTTATACAACGGCAAGCGTACGGCCCGGCCCGCCTGATGGGAAGCGGACACCGCAGCCTATAGACGCATGCAACTCCAAAGGAGTGACACGGGCGTTGCTGACCCGATCAAGGGCATAACAGGTGTCGGATTTTTTTTCACACTTTATGAAAGTGGTAGTTTATTCCATAGACAAATAAAAATTGCCGATATCAAGATCAACGAAGGTTTAGCCTCGTGACGCCTACGGAGCTGAAGGTTCTGGGTTCGAATCCCGGTAAGAGCAAATGTTTGTGTGATGAGCATCAATGCATAATAGCATGCATATGGTATCAATCACTTTGGTTCTGGAATGGCTTATCCACAGTTAAATTCACATCCCATTTGAGAAATGTAAAGTTTGACAAAGTTTCTAATTGACATTATCTTTAACCCCCGACGCAAAAAGAGAGGGGTGTTATAATTATAAGTTTAACGTGTCTGTCTGTGTATCTATCTGTGGTATCGTAGCTCCCAAACAAATGGACTCATTTTCGTTTAATTTTTTTCTGTGTCATAGATAATTTTATCCCGAGTGTTCTTAGCCATGTTTCATGAAAATCTGTTCAGCCGTTTTTGAGATATTGGACTTTGCAGTGAATCTGTCGGGGGTTTTTCAACTTTTCTAAGTTGTAGTTATACATCAAAGGTTTAGATTATGTAGATCACTGATGCTATATGAAACACGCTAAGAGAACTAACATATTTTACAGTACATATGGTGCTACTTTCCCGCACTAGTGCAGAAAAGAGCACTTTCCGTGTATATGTCGAAACTTTAAAGAGCCATGTGTACAGTAAAACGTTGTACGATACACATGCGAATAAGTAATTCGCAACTCGTGTCGATTTAAAACACTCACTTCGGTCGTGTTTTAATCTATCACCACTCGTTGCGAATTTCCTATTTTCGGCACTTGTATCGTAAATAACTATTCCGCGTCACTCTGAAATATTTCGAAAGGTCTGGATTCTCACTCACAGTCCTAGCGTCTAAAATAGGGATGTATACTAAATAAAATAATCAATAATGTCATATTTTCTCGCAAAAGGGGCTAAAAATGTAGACAAATGGAGAAAAAATCAACGCAAGAGCTTAAATAATCACGAAGTTATAAGTGACCAAACTTTTAAAAAGAGGTATGTTCTGTCCCTTTTCGCAAAACGCAACTTCATATGAAACGATGACGTTAGCAGCTTGTGACGTCACTAATAGACAGCAACGTGCCGCGTGTCGTGTGCGGCAGCCCCGCGTATCGCGACGTCACACACTGTTTGCGTTTTCTCTCTCCAACAAGCAATATTCAAACGGCCGTAGCTTCGTGATTCTTTGAGATATCTGAATGGGATTTTCGTCACTAGGCATATTTTTTGCCTTCTTTCTTTTGGAGTAATAATAATTTTCGAGTCTCCCGTATAGTGGACTGTACCTGAAATACTCCTGCAATATTCCCGGCAACCATGCAGCGAAGTCGTCCCACCGATTCGTGACGGATTGCAGTCGGATTTCCTTCACATAGCCCTCCCAGTTCACGTGGGCTCCGTCCAGGACAGAGCACTTCACCTGGGTGGCGGCCATGTTGGATTGTAGCCAGGATGGTGAATTACCTAGACATAGAAAAACTTTATTTAACATCACTTTTTATACAAAGCGACCGCCGTTTTCGACGACCGCGGTAGCCTAGTTGGTAGTGACCCTGCCTATGAAGCCGGAGGTCCCGGGTTCGAATCCCGGTAAGGGCATTTATTTGTGTGATGAGCATGAATATTTGTTCCTGACATGGATGTTTTCTATGTATTTAAGTAATTTATTTTATCTATATAAGTATGTTTATCTTTAGTTTGGGACTAGGTCGATTTTTGTAAGATTGTCCCCTAATATTTATATTTATATATATTTATAAAGGTAAAGTAATTAGACTTGTGTAATTAGACTTAAAGACTGTATCGTTAAGTATAAAGACAACTTTACTTAGCCGGGGTTACGTCGGTTAAGTACTGAATTCCCATGGCCACCTTCTGTCTCCATCATCAGGTCTCTTTGGTACCATAATATTGAATTGTCATCCAAACTATACTTACACCCAAAATTTCAGCTCAATCGGTCACCGGGAAGTGGGTCAAATTTAACTTGCAAGATTTGATTACAGAAAGACAGACAGACAACGGGACAGGTGAAACTAAATAAAAGCTTGTAAAATGGACTTAAAACGTATACAATATCGTACGAGGCATTAACATTGTGTGATGCTAAAAACCTTGACTCAGCATAATTTTGTAGTGAGTACAGAGTACCTACACTGCAACGCTGGTTATCAGTCAGACCCTTGCATATAATAGGTTTTAATTCTAATATTACGCAGGAACGGCATTAATATGTAATTGGAATGTGAGTAATGTTGTATATAATTTAAACCTGAGGGGGATTAGTGAATATTTGTCTCAGCTTGAATGTTTACTAGGAAACTGTAGTCTAGGGGTTCGGGCATGCGGATGAAAATGGATGGATCGAATCCCGGCTCGTGCCGATGAGATTTTCGGAACTTGTGTGCAGAATATTTACCATTAGCTATTCGGTGAAGGAAAACATCGTGAGGGAACCGGCCAAATCCCAATAAGGTCTATTACGAGAACAATATTTATTTGCTATGCCGCTAAAAAACGTGCTGGTCTATTAGTGAAGATAAGATGTAACTATTTGCGTAAAAACATGAAAAAAATTACAGCAAACCACCACCAATAATGACAAGAACCTCGACACGTGTTTCGCCTCTCTACGAGGCATCATCAGGAGATGCTGGCAGGAGATGTTGCTAGCGCCACGTCCACGGAGCAAACCCGTTTTGCTCCGTGGACGTGGCGCTAGCAAACCCGTTTTACGCAAATAGTTGCATCTTATCTTACCTAATAGACCAGCACGTTTTTTAGTGGAATAGCAAAGAAATATTGTTCTCGTAATATATCATGGACTTCCGCAAAGTAACTCCTGATTCAATAAATTATCCAATAAGGTCTAGTTTTCCCTCGTTGGAAGGTCAGATGGCAGTCGCCTTCGTAAAACTAGTGCCTATGACAAATCTTGGCATTAGGTGGCACAGCGGACAGCGGGCATCAACATCTTCTGGCTGAGCTGGTTTTCCGAACTAGCCACTTGATTCACTACTTGTAGAGACGAGTTCTCCAATATCTATACAGACAATCTTTTAAAAATATCTAAACACGTGTCTTATGTCAGTATCAATAAAGTCTCTGTATAGATATTTTTGAAAGGTTGTATGTATGTATGTATGTAAGCACTTTATTGTACACAATAACAGGTTTAGGAATATACATGTCACACAATAGATCAAAGTACAAAGGCGAACTTATCCCTATAAGGGATCTCTTCCAGCTAACCTTTGAGCAATTGAGAGGAAGGTAGGTAGAACGAGATAGGCAAACTTATACCGTGTACAAAAACAGAGAAAATGAAAGCAAATGACATACATATATAAATATACAATATAAAATATAATACACACTAACATATGTAACATATATATCGCAAATATACAATAAATAAATAAATACTATATTCAACCAATTCACAAGTGGAAAGCCACAACTTCTTCAAATTCATCTTAAGTGACGCAACAGACTGCGACTGTCTCAGCGACAAAGGTTGTCTGTGTACACTAGGGTTGCCACCCGGGCGACACACAACATAACAATGTCCGGCGTTATAATGGACGATATTTTTGACGCTCCATTCACTTATGACTGGAAGACTGGATTCCGCGAAGACGAAATCTTAAAACCGTCATCCCGGTTGAAATTAATATGTTTTCTGATTTCACGTATTTTCCTGCTATAGAACTGACGTTAAGTAGGAAGGAAGAGGTACATAAATACATTAATTATATTGTCCAGTCAATGAACTGACGATTTTGGAAATAATTTATAATAGCTTATTTTTTCTGCGTAACTGATATATTATCAATTAAATAGTTACCCAGCGACAGAATCCGACAAACTTTCAGACACCAAAAAATTATAAATTGACTGGCTTCTGAAGACTCAGAACAGTACATTACATAACTAGGGCGGTGAATTCGTGAATGCCCCAGATCGCAGGTGTTTGTGGCCCGAACCGAAGATGAGGCCATAAATATGCGCTCTGGGGCTTTATGAATTACCGCCCGTGTTGAGTACAAAATTTTATGTCTTCATCTGGCCACAATGCGAGTTTTCCCGTACGCGCAGCGTGCAGTAAAACTTGTATTACGGCCAGGTGTGAAGTAAAAAATATTGATATATGTTTTTGTCTTCATTTTGGTTCATTTACATTTGCTCTATAATATTTAAGATAAATCATACGAAAAAAAGAAAATGCATGCTTAATTTAAATAATTACTTACTTACTTACTTACTTATTAATTAATTACATAATTACGTCGGGGTGGAAAGTTTGTCGGATTCTTGAATAAAGCATCTTAGAATGAAATCAACAAAAAAAAAACGCTATTACAAATAAATGTTTTTCAAAACCGTATTTTTCCTGGAGTGATACCTACGCGATGAAGTCCTGTTTAATAAATATAATGTCCAGTTTAGTAAATTAAATCAATATGAGATATGACTTACATTGTGTATAATAGTCCTCCCAGCTGACGTGATAAGCGCTATCCTCGTACTCGAACTCATTCTTGAGTAGATTCTTGATGCTAGGCTTATCCCCGAGCATCTCTATCAGACCGGAAGGCAACCCGTCATCTTGAACATTGATGACGAACTGGTTGCCGATGAATATAAGCGTCAGGAGACCGAAAACCAGCTGGAAGGAAGTCCGATTTTTAATGATTTAAGGCGCCGTAGGTCCATGGTCTTCTCTCCCTCTCACTGAGCATAATCGTGAGCGAGATGGAAGTGCGTGCTCGAAAGCGCGGATATCACGGTTTTTAATTTGAATTTTTTGGCCGTTTAAATAAATAAAAAAGTAATGTCAGAGTTCTCTCAAACATGATATTGCCGATTTTTTAAATATGTTTGTTTAGCTTTTGTGCATAATTTGTTACGAATATTTTAAGCGTATTTTAGACCCTTTTAGATCTATGTTCGAATCCCGATAAAAACATTTAAATAATATTAGTTCCCGAGTCTTGAATGTTTTCTATGTATTTAATAAGCATGTATTTATCTTCGCAGTATCCATAGTACAGGCTTTGGGAATAGATCGATATGAGTAAGATTATCAGTTAATATTAAAAAGCAAAATTTATCATGAGTTTATTTAAACCTATCGGGTAATTAGTTACCTACCTGAAACGGCGTGACAAATTTCTTCGTGGCATCCATTTTCGCGAGCACACAAGTCACAGTCAGACTCACAACGAAGCCAATCACAATAGTCACCGCGTAGAACATTCTAGATATCGTGATGTACTGCAGACAAGCGAAAATCGGCAAAGTGAGGGTCAACACCCCAATCAGAGGCAGAAATAGGAACGAACACACCAGCCCTAATGTGCCCCTGACTAGACCATAAGTCGTACAACCGTGGCTACACATGATAAACATCTGCAACCAACTCAGTGTCACGCAGTGAGGCAGAGTATATTTGAAGAAACCCTGCCAGTTACTCCTCCTAGCCATAAAGACTAGGATAACAGGAATAAGAAGTGAGAAAAACATTCGAGCGTTCAGGCAAAACTCGATGCTATTCCCAAGGATATAGAACGGATAATTGGATATATGGAGATCGAGGAAACGCCAGCCTTGGTGGACGACTGTGTCTTTCTCGTATGGATATTTAGCCAAGACATTTATGCCGAACGATAGCAACGCTAGCAGATCCGGATAAGGACTCCCATTCGCCCCAAAGGACAAAAGAGACAGGAACATTAAAGAGAAGGAGAGCACGCAAAATTCCGAAAAAGGCACCCATTGCGTAGCTATAAAAGGATACAGGAACAGATTAATGAACAACGCCAGGAAAAACTGCAGAAACGGCCCCAAATTGTTCCTAACAAATAAATTCTCCGACTCATCCGGCTGTAGATTACCGTCACTGTATCTCAGGAACAGACCGGACCATTTCCTAAAATCAATGAACTGCCTCTTAGCGTGAAACATCTTGAACGTACAAATCACCATCGCCACAAAACTAACGTAGTACATAACTAATGGCACCAGGTGATACAAACTTTCCGTGCTTACAGACAGATAAGCTATTAAAACTAACGTTAATTCGATATTGGATAATCTAAAGGTGAACGAACCGAAATAGTATAGGAGTTTCAAGTAGAGCACTTGTATGAAGACTAGGGGATGTAGGAATGCCTGGTGGAGTAAAGGTACGTGGTCTAGGGACTTGACGCTGGGGTCTGTCAGGGTTAGCTCATAGCTGATTAGGGGCAATTCGCCTTGACAGTAGTCGACGGCGGCTGTCACCAAGTTGTCAACGGTCAGGTTGCGAATGACCGCGTTGCTGCACGCGTCTTCATATTCTGAAAACAAAACGTAAATATGTTTCTGTCAAAATTTTTTGGTACAAGCTTTCATTGCCGACTGTACTTTTTAAGACTTCGGAAAAAAGGTAGGTTCTCGATTCGGTTGTATTTTTTTTTTCAATGTTTGTTACCTCAGAACTCCGTCATTGATGAGCCGTTTGGTATTTTTTTTTGTAAGTATTTGCTTCCAGATGGGTCTCATTTTTTGCAAACATTCAGTTGGATGATGGGAACCATAATTCCTCAAGTTGGGAGGGAATTCCTCAATTATATTGGGCCCGCGTGTAGTGATTTTGGTATTTTCTATTAAAACTCGTGTATTTACATCCGGAAATCTGAAATTTGGTGGAGTGGAATTGATGGTGAAGACCACAGATGGCTTATGGAATTCCTCAATTATCTACTTAAAAGCACGTCACAGATTCTGATAAGACAACCGGAAATAGCGCTAGGTTGATGGATGGACTTTACAGCAAGGTGGAATCGGATGCATGCGACTTCACAGTATATGTACGTACCTTCGCCTGCAAGCTCGTGGGTCCTAATGGCACCGTTGGGCACGTCTCCGTCGCCGCACACGGATGGCTCCAGGGCATGGCCCCCGTCCAGGGCAGGCGCCTCCTCTACCCATACAAAATTCATGCTTAGGGGCCATTCATAAATTACGTCATTTCAAAAGGGGGGGGGGGGGGTTAGGCCATTGGATGACGATAGTTATTTTATTGGGCGGGGAGGGTCTATTTCAAGGAATAACAGGATGATGTCGGGGGGGTCAAAAATCGTCAAAAAAACGATGACGTAATTTATAAAAAAATAAACTAATTTTATCGAACCGAAACTTTCGTGAGCCATGTTGAAATAATGCTAATAATTACACGGATCAACTCACTACGGGCGACATGTTTCCAACTCTTCGGGAGTTCTTCAGTTTGAGTGGGCGCGGGCGGCGATTCAAGCGACACCGCCGCGAAAACACTCTTCCTGAAGTACTCCCGATGGGTTCGAAACATGTCGCCCGTAGTGACATTTAATAAGTGAGTTGATCCATGTAATTATTAGCATTATTAAAACATGACTCACGAAAGTTTAAGTTCGATTAAATTAGTTTATTTCATGACATACTTAAATAACACTACAAAGTTGCCTTTGTCATAATTATAGGATTATATGTACATCATGATCGTCTCAAAATAACAATATTAAAAATTATAATTAAATACAAGTAAGATTATTTATAAGATAATATACAGGAACGTCAAAGTACCTACAGTTTATTGAAAAATATAAATATAATTATACGAAAACAAAAAATATACCTAATGATGAAAATCCCAAAAACTTCAAATATCTCAAAAAATTACGAAGTTTCAACGGTTTTAATGTTGCTTGTCAGCGAGACAAAACGCATGCAGATCGTGGCGACACGATCCTCGAACGTTATAGTAAATGACAATCATTTCATATGAAGGTGCGTTTTGCGGAAAAGGTACAGAACATACCCCCACTAAAAACTTTAGACACTTATAACTTTGTAATAGGCATTAAAAAAGACAGTAATTAAAAATCACTAAAATATGGTATTTTCTTAGTGAAATTTTGATAATAGAATTCGAAAAATGCTCATATTTTTTTATTAAGTAAAAGATTATTATTTTATTGATAAAATTAAACTGAAAAATACGGACGCCCGCCATGATATGTTAAACACCAATCAGAGCGCACGACGTCACGTTTGTATAAACAAATACCCATAACGGCCATTACCACAGATTACAGAGAATACTTACGTACTGAACGAATAGTAAGACAGGGATAGAACCATGTTATCTGTCAGAACTTCATACGTCATTGTCCCGCTTTCTCGCTCGCACGGCCGCGCGAGACTTGTAAACTTTTGAATTTATGTATTTTTTTCCTACTTAAGTGTTACATTCTCTTGAAAAATCTTATTCGTTGTACATAATAAATGTTTCTAAACATTATAGAACAGTTTTTCAAAATCTGTCATCATGCCTATTAAATAACCTCTTGCGTTCCTTTATTTCTCTAATTGACTAATTTTTTTATCAATTTTCAAAAAAATACATCACTGTTGATTTTTTTTAGTTTCTACACCCCTATTGCGTAAGACTTAAGCAATAACCTTTTTTAGTTAATGGTGCGATGAATGGCACGGTTTCCAGGAGGACTAATCTAGTTTACCCACAGGTATGCTGGGGCCACAATAACGAGAAATGCCATTAATTATCGCGATAATAGACGTTAACCGTACGGCCACCCTACGATTATTGCGATAATTAACCTCTCGGATGCTTTGACACTGACGTTGCTGAAGGATTATACATTCTCTCACAGTCTATTTAAAAAGCACTGATCAGTCCCTAACAAATACGAAGGGTTAATGGCATTTCTCGTTAGTGTGGCCCGGGCATTATGCAGTCGATAGAACTTGTGGGCGCTTCGCCCAGCAGTGGGGCGGGTTAGAAATGAATGAACGAATGATCTGACGGGGGATCTGATACCTGGGGAGTCTTCGTCCGTGCTGTCATCCTTCTGTAGCGTGGTGTTGCAGATCTCACGGATGCGTCGCTCGAGCTGCGCGGTCGTTATGTACTCTTCGCCGTTTGATAAGCTGCAACATTAGCGTTACATTTAAATTCAGGCGAATACATTTCATATTAAAGGGAAACAATTACAACAAGCTACGGTAGCCTAGTGGTTCAGGCATGCGGCTGTCGTGGGTCCCAATCCCGGCTCGTACCAATGAGTTTTTCGGAACTTATGTACGGGATACTTAACGTTAGCTATTATTCGGTGAAGGAAAACATCGTGAGGAAACCGGTCTCATCCCAATAAGGTCTAGTTTTTCCACTGGGTTGGAAGGTCAGGTGGCAGTCGCTTTCGTGAAACTAGTGCCTATGTCAAATGTTGGGATTAAGTGTCAAAGCAGACCCCGGGCTCGTTTAGGGCACAGCCGGGAATAACGCTAGGAGGATGATGATGATTAAAGGGAAAAGATTGAAAAATGTATCGTATCAGTATGGTAATATGAGTGTGTGTACGTAGTCATCATCATCATCATCATATCAGCCGAAAGACTTCCACTGCTGGACATAGGCCTCCCCCAAAGAGTGCCCACCGGGGTCGGCACGGGGTCGGGGGCCCACCCACGCCGCGGTGTACGTAGTAATATTATTTATTCTGTGGTTATAGGAACAATCTTGCTCGGTCAACTAATCTTTCCATCAGTTCCCTCTTACAATTGTGAAAAAGTGTAACAGCGATCTTGTGTTTCTCTTAGTCTTTTAGCAATGATGTTGGCTTGTGTTAGTAGCATTCAAGGCTCGATTTGCCTGATACCCTACCTAGGAGATAGAGACAGTTGTCGATCTCCTAAGTAGTGTGTGAGGAAGACAGACTCACCTCGCAAACAAATCTCTCGCCGCTTTGCGCGCCACGGTCTCCTGTCGGCTGGCGGCGAGACAGGACTTGGCGCGAACTATCGCAGCGCTGTCCTCCTCTATCACCCCGCTGCGGATACACCTGCGTAAGGGACAGACGATTTGATTGGTGGATTGAAGCCGATTATCACATCATCATGAAAGTTGACATCCTTGTGGGGTTCATTACGGGATAAAAATGAACTTGTTTTAACCCTAAACTTGGCAGTGTATCTTTAAATTCACACATTTACAACTCCCCATACGCTCAGGATTCCACCTTAGAATTCCTTTGTTCTGGATTCAATCAGTCACCCTCGTTACAATATACCTCGTTGCTAAAATATATTAGGGGGTTAAAATTTGGCGTGTCTGTGTATCTGTGTGTCTGTCGCATAGTAGATCCTAAACCAATGGACTGATTTGAATGCGGTTTTTTGTCCGTAAGCTGACGTAATCGTCATGTTTCTTAGCTACGTTTCAACAAAATCGATTCAGCTGTATTTGAGATGAAAACTAAAAATGGGGGTTTTTCAGAAAAAAAACCCAAGTTGTTAATTATTTTGTTACGTTATTGCACTTTTTTCTAAAACGATTTTTGTGCTCTATATGTACAGGTGCAGCCTAAGCTTATACGTAGTATTTTTCTGCCAAGTTTAGAGTATTTTAAGTCAGAAAATGTGTCTGTCTTTGTGCCTTGTCGTATATTAATCCATTCAAACGTCCAAACGTCCTCAATATAATTAAAAATAATACGTTCATCTTCTAAAGAATATACAAGATGATAATTAACATTGAACATTAAATGAAAACCAAGTTAAATCTAAACAAATCCCTCTAGCCATTGTACCGAGGATGCTAGCCGCATTTCCTCGCTGAATTTTAATTAAACAATTAATTAAATTGATTTTTTATAAATTAAGTAGGATAAAAACACCTCTTACACTTTACTTCGGAGCTCGTTGCGAACATTGTCGAATTTACGCTTCCAATTCACAAAGTAAATTGTATTAGCATTCATTTATACAATCACATAAATTCAATAACAAATGACAAAACTGCACTTTCAATTACAAATGTCACTGAACCAATGAAACTAGATATTCGTAAATCAAGAATTATAGGGTAGGTCGAATTAAGTGAACGAATCACAATTCACTAACAGTGGAAATAACAATAGTCTACGTAGATCTGAAAGAATGGCGAAGCTAATCGGTTCACACGAATATATTTCTAACTGCCATAATATTGAAGCTTGTAACCGTGGCCAACTTCCAACGTGCCTAACTCAAATTGTTTAGGCATATTCATAAATATATGTACGTTAAAGTGACAAAAATAGGTAAATATATACGTCGACGTTAACCCCTTGAGCGAAAAACACGGCAAATGGGTGAGGACCAAATTCTTAGCCAGTAGTTAACCTAATTAATTGGTAGTATTTAAAAAGTTCCGTTGTGACACGAAAATTAGCCATACATTTTCTACGGTTAATTTTCGTGTCACAACGGAACTTTTTAACTACTACCAATTAACGACGCTAACTACTGGCCAAGAATTTGGTCCTCACCCAAATAGGAGTGTATACAAAATAAATAATTAATAATTTCGTATTTTCTCGAAAAAGGATTAAAAATGTAGTCAAATGGAGGAATGAGCAAAGCAAGAGGTTAAATAACCACGAAGTTATAAGTGTCCAAACTTTCAAGTGAAATGATTGTCATTTACTATGACGCTGACGTCACTAACTGCGAGCGTTTTCTCTCTCCAACAAGCAATATTAAAACGGTTGTAGCTTCGTAATTCTTTGAGTTATCTGAATGGGATTCGTCACTAGGCATATTTTATTGCCTTAATTGTTTTGGAGTTATAATAATTTTCGAGTCTACACCCGTATTTAAGTGCTTGGAAACAAACTTCAGCCCGAGTAATGGATGACGAAAGTAGGTATAGAAATTTCGGTATAGAAATACTTTTTATTATTCTCTTTGTCAATTGTTTAACTACCTTTAAGCTTATTTTTAACCGACTTCAAAAAAAAGGAGGACATTCTCAATTCGGCTGTATTTTTTTATAAGTTCCGTTGAAATAGGAACTAATGAAGTGCCATTGGTGATGATCCTTGGGAATCGATGGAAGTCCTCAAATATTATCGGCCCCCATACAGCGATTCGGTTTTTTTCTATAGTAATCAACGCATTTGCTATCAGAAATCAGTTCATGTGGTAAATTGTAAAAAAAAAATAGGAAATGTTCTCGTGGCTTGGCGGAGTACTAAATTGAAGTCGGTTAAAACTTTGTTTTTAAAGTAAATTAGGGATTCACTATAATACCTACTGCTTACAATAACATCAGACTACCCTATCACTTTTGGTAAATCGCTGCAGTGGTTTCCGAACACCTTTTTTTTAGTCACTTTGTTTTACAAAACATGTCAATGTGATACGGGCGACTGAATCCGCGATTACTTTATGGTAAATGATTTCTAATGGAATAAGTGATTCTGTGTATAAATGATGAGTGATGGTTGTAATGGATGATGGGTGAAATGACAATTTACGTTTCCCCTGGCCATCAACTGACTATAAAGTGTTAGACAAAAAAAATATTGATACTCCATAAGAAAGAAGGCAAAAAAATCTGCACGGAAACCGCATCCAGATAACCCAAAAAATTACTAAGCTACAACCGTTTCAATATTGCTTGTTAGAGAGGCAACGCTCGGGCATCGTGACGTCACTACACTCGAAAGTCATAGTAATAAATATAAATATATTAGGGGAAAATCTGACACAAATCGAACTAGTCCCATAGTAAGCTCAATAAGGTTTGTGTTATGGGTACTAGAAAATTATATATTTAATAGATAGAACTCCTTAAATACACAGAAAATATCCAAGACTCGGCTAACCGGGATACGAACCCAGGACCTTCAGCTACGTAGGCAGTGTCACTACCCACTTCTTATCTTCTTATCTTATCTTATCTAGATGAGGGCCCTTTCGGATGCACTTCGACCCAGTGGGATCTTTTGTGCATTTGCCCTCTCCTTATGTCTACTCCCAACTTCGCTCCATCATTTCCACATATCGGATGATGCAGCTCAGCGGAAGTACCTTGAATTCCTTTGGTTGCGGATAACCGTTACCGAAGTAATTCATTCTTTGTCTGGCAAGGGCATGACACTCACACAATAAGTGTTCCATAGTCCCAGTCACTACACACTAGGCTAACTGGTCGTCAAATAAATAGTAAATGACAATTGTTTCATATGAAGGTGCGTTTTTTTAAAACTTTGGACACATCCTATAATTTCGTACTTTCCTTTTTTTTCACTTCACAATATTTTTAATTCTTTTCGAGAAAAATCATTTTTTGTGGTGAAATTCCTTCTAAATCCCGCTCGAGTTTTTTTTTTCAATTTTTCACTTTGATCCATATTTGGGTGAGGACCAAATTTTTAGCCAGTAGTTAGCCTAATTAATTGTTTGTAGTTAAAAAGATCCGTTGTGACACGAAAATTAGCCATAGAATTCTATGGATTGGTTTTTATATGCCATTTGGAATTTTTCTAGCGGACGTTACTGCTTATTAGTAAACATTTACCATAAAATAACAGTTGCAAACTTTTTTTTCACTCAAAAATCCGAGGGGCTCCCATTTTTAGGCTGTCTGCCCTTCGGGCATTTGAACCTAACTTAAACCTGATTCGCGAAGCCGATGGGTCCGATATCTCAACCATTCTAGATTTTAGAGAAAAGTTTTTCATATAAACCATACTTCTTTTGGCGTATTCTTAACGATAGAGTCATATACACGGTGTTCTCTGGAATTTCCGTTAATTTCGCAGATCGCCTATTGCAGAGTACCATCACAGAAGCAAATTACTAATTATATCTTCAAAAAAATATATCTACAAAATAATTTCATGTAGCATTAACAGTTATTGTCCTATTGTACAAGGGTTCAAGACATGAAGGTCCAAGAAGACACATGAAATTAAAAAAAAAAACCGGCTTATACTCCGGGAGTGCCGGCAGAAGTAAAAACTTGCGAATTGCTTAAAAGAAAACACTGGTTAAATCTGCAAAACTGATTAAATTAAAATATTGAATATATCTTGATACCAGTAAGAGTTACGATACCATTGTCGTGGAGAAATTAACTTTATTTGATCTAAACTTGCAGTTAACGGAAATTGTCAAAAACACGTATTAAGAATATCAGTCATAATGTCCCGCCGACGAAAATTTTCCTTTCCAGTCGTGAGTACCCTTTGTTACGCCTGAGCCCATATGCCGGTTCCCAATAATCAATCCACGGGTAGTTTTCCTTACCAGGGCCCTATTTCTCGAAACTTATTAGACTAATAATACTAGTCCATGGACTAATATTTTTTACAAGTTTACTAGTCTGCGTTTCTCGAAGCTACAATAATAAAATATTAGTTATTAGTTACCAACTAATAAATATTAGCTAATATTATTAGAGTCCATTGGGTTTTAGTTTCATGAATAAATTTTTTTTAAAAAAACACTAGTAAAAAAAGTTAATTAAGCTACTAGTCTAGGAAGGTTTGTAAAAAATATTAGTCGAAACTATTAGCGTCACATTTTACTAAACTTTATAAAATGTGGACTGATTGGGATGCCTCCGACGGTGAAGAAGGTTTAATAATAATTAGTCGTCATTGTTTGAATCCACGTTCCAGTTTAATGAAAGATTTTTCCACTTGTCTTGGTTTTTGGTTTGGTTTATTAATACGTCAGAAAAGCCTCTTAAACAAAACTTATTTGCCTTCTAATATATCCATTGTTAAATAGCTAATATAAATATGCAATATCTAAATTAAACCAACAATCCGCCTTTAGCGGCAACGTGCAAACGTCAAAATAAAACGAATAAAAAAGAGGCGGGAACTCTTCCCGCTTTTTAGGGTTCCGTAGTCAACAAGGAACCCTTATAGTTTCCATGTGCGTCTGGCAGTCCGTCCGTCTTCGGCTTAGCTCAGTAACCATTACTTCTAGACAACTCTACTACACCTACACCTAAGGTGTGGGTGTATTTTTTTTTTCTAGTATCGTTGGGTAGCTTGTTCAAAACAATTATGGGTTTTTTTTTAATAATTTTTGAAATTATTCGCCTGCGATATATTGGGGTTTATGCTACTGGGAATGTGAAAAAATCGTGGCAGAAAAGTAATAGTAATAGTCGACCAACTTAAAAAGTACTTAGAAAGGCCAACTTTACTATACAAATTCGGCCGACGACTCAACCATTTAGTTGCCGCGCGCGTGTCGATGTAACTAAGAAAGACAGACAACTACGGAACTTTACACCGCGCGTGGCCCGACACGCATTTGGCGGATTTTTAATAGGTAAGAAGGCATGTAATAGGTGCATTCAGCCAAGCCAGACTAATATTTTTTATTACTTTACCAGTATTAGTTACCACACTCCAATAATAATTTTTGAGAAACAGAAAATATTAGGACTTGTAAATTTTACACTAATAACTAATATACGAATAAACTAATAGTTTCGAGAAATAGGGCCCAGCAGTTGCATTCTGACAGATTACCCGTAGAAAATGTGTCAAAATTTAACTGATGGTAAGGAAAATATCGGTGGATTGATTATTGGGAACCGGCCCTAATGTACTATTGCACTGGATTGGCGTTCAAAGGGTTAAAGTCACGTTCACATATTAATGTCACTTTAAACGTAGGTACAAATATTTACTACTCAGGCCACAACACGTCCTTCGCATGAAAAGATACAAATTCAAATAAACATACCGCCGACTCAGGAATGATGTGTTTGTTTGTCTTGTTGTTCGTATAAACAACCTTACCTCATAGCATTGTAGGATCACGATGAATTTCTTAAATATTTGTGTTAGTACATCATCCAGTAATTTTTGATATCATGATATGACATTTGAGACTTTGACATGTTTTGTAGGCCAGTATTTATAGGTTTGAAACAGTTTGAGGTTTGTTTTGATTTGATACATTCGTGGAGGTTTTCGTTGCAGTGTTCATTACATTACAAGGATGTGAAATACTTATGTAGCGTAATCCATACTAATATATAAATGCGACAGTGTGTCTGTCTGTCTGTTACCTCTTCACGCTTAAACCACAGAATCGATTTGGATGAACTTTGGTATAGAGAAGGACATATGTACTATCCTAGCTTTTATCCCCGAAATCATCCCCTACGGGGGTGAAATGGGGTTTGTAAGTTTGTATGGAGCTACGATATAAACGAGTTCAATGCGGACGGAGTAGCGGGTAGAAACTAGTGTAGTAAGCTGATGAGAGGATATAATTAAGTAGTTGTTATTATTGCATTACTTACCTAGGCGTTAAAAAAAATAATGCCTCAGCTAGCAGATATTTCACGCCCGGACCGGCCGGGCGATAAATAGATGATCTGGGGCTTTCTTTATTATCGCCTGCAGTGAGTACAACATATTACGTCTCCCCCTGACCAGTACTTGGGATTTAGGCGGTAATTGCAACTTAGGACGGATGTAACATAAAAGTTGTACCTAATGTAATGAACATTACAAACCCAACCCAGATGAGCTGATACTGATGAGCTTTTAAATAACGGTTCTAGTTTTTACATGCCTACATAGCTTCACGCTTTATTCCGTTATTATACAGGGTGACATTTTAATCAGTGTCCAAATTTTTGGTAGGCATTTCGTATCACTAATACTCTTTTTAAAAAAAACTGGTAGGTTTTTGTTAAATTATAAATTGTCTATCCCAAAAGAATTATCCGTACAGCGTGGTTACTGGGCATTCAGTACCGCGCGGAGCGGGGTGGGGCCGAGGGAGGGGAGGCGTGCCGTGCGCAAACCTCCTCCCGCTGAGGTGCCCGCGCGGTAAGGTTTTTTTGGGATAACTTTAAGCAGCAATTACTAAAAAAAATTGTACCGAATGATATGAAACAAAAAAACACGTATTTTATAATTTTTGCTCAAGAATCTTATACTTGAATTTGGACACTGATTAAAATGTCACCCTGTATAGTTTCTTTTTATCGAGGCACTTTTTCGAAATGAATACAGACACGCAAGTTCAGTACAGCTCACAGATCCAATAGTTTATAGGTATCACAAACAGCCCTATGTGCAGGGCGTGTATGGAGGCAGACATATAAGAAACGGCTAAACATATTCTACTGTACTGCAAGCAGGTAGAAGTATACTGGAAGAAACCCAGAGCACTCAGTATCTTTTTAGAGTAGGGGTTGGTTAGAGTAATGATACCCCCCTCCCTTTTCACGCTAAGTAGGCACACGGGGGAAGTCTGGGTTATTTGGTATTTACCTTTATGAGCAGCTTACCAAATTCTCAACTAACCACTTAGCTTACCACATTCTCATCTCACTACATTCTTAGGGTCTCCCCCCACCTATCGACGCGGAATCGGCTTTCGCCAAGTGTTTTGCACCACACTCCTCGTGTTTTGTTCGCTATCCCGTCGATGGACGTCGCTTCGCGTCGGCCGAGCCGATCGACGTCTTTTTCGCTCTTATTGCGTGGACATAAAGAGTTTTTTGATCGGCCAACGTCGATTCCGCATTCTCGTCTCACCAGTTTCTCAACTCGTAACATTCTCGTCTCACCACCTTCTCAGCTTACCAAAATCGCGTCTCACATACCCACTAAAAACGCCGCGTCGGCCGCCATCTACGCTAAGTAATTAGGTAACGTAAGTAAGTAACTCTAGAGGATCCCAGGTTGCTCGTTCCGGGCATCTTGGTCGCCTTCTCTGGGGTACATGGCCAAGACCTGAGGCCTCCGCCACAAGTCACTGGCGACCCCGTAGACCCCCTTAGGCGGATGTCACACTGCGCCGCATCTCAAAACGGAGTTGGAGTTGCTCGTTGTGAGCAAGTACCTCAGTTTGTATATAAATTCCGTATGATACGACACACTGCACCGCACCTCCGTCCGGCGATATTTGTATGCAGCTCCGCACCTCCGTCCGGAGTTGACGCGCAGCGTGACATCCGCCTTAAGGTCGTTCGATCGCCATACAAAACGTTTTTTGACATTCGCAGGCTAGCGGCGAGATATTTTAGAAACTTTTGTAACAATCTTTCATAAATTGGCTTCCCATTTGCGCGAAATTCCCCCATTCCCAGAATACACTTGTATAAACTAGAATAATTTGGGAAATTAGTTTGTCACGTGATACAAGTTTATTCTAGGAAAGGGGGAATTTCGCGCAAATGGGAAGCCAATTTATGAAAGATTGTTACATAAGTTTCTTAAAATATGACGCCGTTAGCCTGAGAATGTCAAAAGACGTTTTGTATAGCGATCGAACCACCTTAAGTCGCCTTTTACGCCAGGCGGGGGAGACCGTAGACCCCCCGAGTAGCATAATCTTACCTGCGTAACATCCTCCTGGCTTCAGGGTGAGCTTGCTCAGTGGCACAGATGAGCCATTCCAAGGCTTGCTTGAAGTTTGACACCTTGTCGGCTTCTAGTTCTGCGAAATAATGAATTACTTAGAAAACCATCGACCACAACGTATTTTTTTAACCGTCTTAGAGCCGAAGCTGGAAGGCGCAGCGCAGGCCCCCCCACAAGGTGGACTGACGACCTGGTAAAGGTCGCGGGAGTCCGCTGGATGGAGGACCGGCCATTGTGGCACTCTTTGGGGGAGGCCGATGTCCAGCAGTGGACGTCATTCGGCTGATATGATGATGATTATGATGAGAGCCGAAGCCCACTTAAAGTAGCCAAAACGTACACATAATTCGTGAAAAAAAAAATTGACAAGTTTTTAGTAATAAAAGGTAATTATGTTTGAAAAATCCTGTATGTCGCGCGGTGCGAAGTTTATTCACCCGGTTAGAGTTCGTACCTACATAAGCGGCTAGCGGTCACTGCGGTCACCTGAACAGCGTCCAGCTGACTGGACGATTCAAATTAATATTCATACAAAAAAAAACTTTTTTATTTGCCACAACTGATTTATTATGAATTTGTGGCACAAACCATTACCCGTCCAAATTAAGTAGGTTAATTGTTTATGGCAAGTCATCAGCCATTTTAAGACGAGTCCTTATTTTCCGTCCCTCACTGTGGCAACACATATAGCCTGTCCTGAGTATTATAGGTCCAATTGAACGGGGGAGCGGGAGTCTAAGCCCGCGTCGGACTATATTGGGTAGTGAATCTGCCTATGAAGCTGGAGGTCCCAGGTTCCAATCCCGGTAAGGGCTTTTATTTGTGTGATGAGCACAAATATTTGTTACCGAGTCATGTTTTCTATATATTTAAGTACTTTATTATCTGTATTGTTACTACTACAGGCAGATGCGTCTTTACCTATGGTGAAGGGTATGCGTTGCACACGGGCGCAGCGGTCTTAGGGGGCGCCGAGCGCCGCCCGCTACCGGGCCCTACTCGGCGCGCGCGTTTACTAAGGGCGCTAGAGTAATGTTTGCACATGGTCGCTACATAGGCTAGAGACGCATCTGACTATAGGAAATAGTCCGTTAAAATCACGAAGCATACCACATTTCTCTTCCAGAAGTTGTTTAGCTAGGACAACCTGTGACTCCGCACAACCATCCTCGGCCAACTGGTTCCGAAGCCTTCTGAGGGATCCTTGTGGACCATCTGAAACAAATCAAGGTGACATCAAAAGTACAACCTTCTATATAGCAAGCAGAGCTGGCTCAATTTAAACGTCAACATCATCTTAATTTTTTTTACTATGCCAATTTTTTTTTGCTAAATTCTCTCATTCATTAGTTATGTCATTACTAATCTCTTTATCAAGGTTTGGTTACATTTTTCTTTTGATTAATTTTCCAGATAATATACAGGTGTCTCATTTAAATCGGTCAGTATGGGAAAGTCTGAAACTATATGAAATATGAAGATCTTTCCTCAGGAATCATGTCATCGATTTTGATAAGAAAAACTGCATTCATACATTAAAAAAAAAACCTGTACTCAGCTCGGGAATCGAACCCGGTTGTTTGAAAAAAAAATACTTACACTATTTCTATTTAGATATTGAGTGTGTAGGTCTTAAGCAGTAAATTTTACTATGAAACATGATGTCTAAAATTTATATTATTATTATTGTTTGAATATTCTTTAAAGCCGATTTAAATGAGACACCCTGTATATGGGTTTTATGATTTACAAATGAAGTTGAGCATGCTCACAGAGCAACCTAATTCAGGATTATTAATAGCTACCTATAGTCTGGACGTTTAGGTATTTAAAAGAATGTAAACAAACAAACCCATGTGACTTGGTCATTCAACCAATAAGATAATACCATAGATACAAAAGGTTGCTATTCACAGCAATCTTAAACGTCCAGACTATAGCTGTCCACATAGATGCAAGCATAACCCCAATATTATTACAATTCTGGTAGTGGCTTCCGGGCTGTTAGAGCCCTTGTATCACTGATCTATTGTGATAGCCACTTACTAACATTCCTGGTCAACTTCGAAGAATTGCAGGATTTTGTTGAACTCAAGAAATTTGATCTCCTCCGGGCACATGATATGTTTGCCCCGCATGGAGTTACGTCTGTGCATAAGGGAAAGCGATCTGTTAGGATCTGTGTAGGCTTCTCTGCTTCAAGGCTGAGTCTGCACTGCCTTGTGTCACTCAGTTCTAACACTTGCATGTGTTTGATCCCCCTTGTGCAAGGTCATTGACATACTCCATTCCCTCGATACCTTCATGACCAGCGACCTGCATATTACACAGGATGCAAGCATAGGACAGGCTAATGCTTGCATTCCGACAGCCCAAATGTCTATTCTATACACAGGTAAAAGTTTTTTTTTCATGAGTAGTTCCCCAGATTAGCCCCAAAACACACTTAAAAAGCTGCAGACTCACAAACTTTACCCCTTTGTAATATAAGTGTAGACATAATATATGTCTGCATTGTGTCGCAAATTGTCAGATTTCAGACGTGTATGAAGTAGGTCATCATTTTGAGACAATAACCTAGTACATTTATACAAGGTCCTTATTTTGAATAACCCATCATTTGGTAAGTAATTAGTCATGATAAAAAGCCGCTCGCATTGGAAACTGAAATTAATCTACATAAAGTCATATCAAATAGGAGTTGCTAAACGGTATTAATTTTTTTTATTTAGATAATGTCTCTATAATCATGTTATTTCTACTTACCATGAATATTCCAACGCTTTCGACCAGGTGGCATTACTAAACACAAAATAATATTTTTTCTGTCCTGTACGTCGTGTGAATAGTCATTAAATTATGTTTTAAAATTAAATATACTTGAATATTATTAACAAAATGTCCCGATGTTTTGATTCCGTCACACAAATTCGCAATTTATATTTTGAATGTCAAAATCAGACATCTGCGAACGACGTTAAATTTTTGCATTTTGCAATCATTTTTTCCCTGTCAAAACTTTTATGTAGGCAAACTTTAAAAGTAAATTGATGTTATGTTGAGGCCGCTATAACAAATACACTTATAAAAGTGTTTTAAGCCATCGAACTTATTAGGTGAAAGAAGTTCTACACCTACGCGATACGCCTACGCAAGCTAAAATACATGTATACCAAATGGTTCTGCCTATGAATTATATTTAGAAACACCCTAAAATACAAAAATATCTCCAGTTTCCGCATCCTGTGTGGGATTTACAAGTTGTATATTTCTATTTTTGGTTTTTCGACGTTTAGGTAATTTCATTTCGTCACTTTTTGTTTGACAATAGTAGCAAAGAAACGAACGAAACGCTTGTCGGTTGTTTTTTTTTTTTTTTTTAAATTCGTCCATTCGGACAGGCTAAGACCATGGGCCATACTGCCTAGTCTTCAGTGAGTATAATTTCATTTGATCGAATCCAGTAATAACGTCTTCAGTAGTTTCAAATCAGAAGTCTCTAGTCCAATAAATATGTCTTCAGTTATTTCCAATTCATATGAACAAATCTAGATATTGAGTCATCAGTATTATCAACATATGTGTCAAATCCAAAAAATAAGTCTTCAGTTGTTCCAATCCAATTCATGAAGTCAAATCCAGTAATCACCAGTAGTCTTGAGTATGTTCCAATAAAAACGTCAAATCCAATATTTAGCTCTTCAAAAAAGCTTACACCTCATCCAGACATTCCAAAAAGTCATTTGACCAACAAAATATATGTACAATGCTTCAATAAAAATATATACAATTTTAAGCAAGTTTTAAATTTGGCATCATATTTACAGCATACACACAGTATTATGTACAAAATTAAACAAAGGTAAATAAGTAGACGACTCCTTCAACAAATCAGTTACTGAAAGCGGGATTCGATTAGAAGCTCCATAAATCTCAAGCAACTCATCCATCAGCACTAGGCGCTGAATGCCAAAGGATGAGCAACTAAACAGAATGTGATCTATAGACTGAACCTCTTGCTTTTGACAATGATCGCAATAAGGGGAAGAGACAAAGTTTTTACGATGGAGATGAAAATTTAAACGACAATGACCAATGCGCATACGAGTAATTATGGTGTTAAACCTACGATGCATGTAAGTTTTAAACTTACAAAACCAAGGCTTACTATTAACTTGGTTATCTAACAAAGCATACAAATGAGCCTTATTCTCAACTTCTGTAAAATGATACCAATGTCTTCCCCAAAGAACAGTCATACGCTGTTTTAGATTACTTATAATATCAGAATATGGCAAGGTCACAGCTAAGTCCCTGCTGTCGGGAACCAGGGACAAGTCAGATGCATTAGCAATAGTTCTAGCTAGGTAGTCGGCGTTTTCATTACCAGAAACTCCTTTATGAGACGGAACCCATACAAAATCTATTTTAATACCAATTAAAGATAGTTCTAACCATAATTCTTTAATGGAAAAAATTAGATAGCAAGTGCTAGCATTCATTTTGTTACTCGATAAACTTATTAATACACTCATACTATCGCTTACTATGACCCATTCTTTACTATATTGATTATGTTCTTTAACATGTTTCAAAGCAAATAAGATGGCAGTTGCTTCAGCAGTAAAGATACTTGCATTTTTATTGATATTAAACCCAATACCTTTATTAATTTCAGGTTGATAAATTGCAAAGGAAACAGCATTATTATTTTTGGCACCATCCGTATAAATAAATTTACAATTAGACCATTCTGACAACAATAAATAAGCCTCCTCTTTGGAAGTTAGCTTTGAATCTATTACAATTTTTATATCGGGATATTTACTCTTAAAAGAGCCTGTGTAACAGGGAAGAAGGTCATTATCAAGATGTATATTTAACTCCTGCAAAGAGTGAAAGAAAGAAGTAAAATCCTGAAGAACATACATGTGCCTTTGAAAAGGCGCTGATTGGAAAGAAATCAAGTTCTGAAGAAGATCGTTCTTAGGCAAGCTGTATAACTTTAAAATAAATCTTTCTTTTAAATAACGAAATCTAATATGAATAGGAGGAAGATTCGATTCAATTTGCATAGCAGCGATAGGACTAGTTTTAAATGCACCCAGTATTGTCCGCATACATTTGTTTTGTATTTTATCTAATGAATTTACAATTTTATCATCTCCAGCAAAACATAGAAAACCATATTCAAAATGACTTCGAACTAGAGACTTATACAAGATTAACAAAATTTTGGGGTCTGCACCCCATGAAGTGGCGCACAGCGATTTTAACACATTGTATGCTTTGTTAGCTTTGGTTATAATACTGTCAGCATATTTTATCCAGGAAAGTTTTGAAGTAAATATAACACCTAAAAACTTTATTAGCTCATATGAAATAGGCAGTGATATGTCATTGTACAAAACTGTGGGCAAACACATGCTTTTGCGACCAAAAATAAAAACTTTGGTTTTAGTCGAATTTACATCTAAGTTCAGATAAGCAAAGTATTTATGTAAGTTGATTAATGCCTCATTAATAGTCAAAGCTAATTGATTTAAATCAGATCCTGACACATAAACAACCAAATCATCTGCATACTGCAGATTTTTAACCTTTGTTCCTAGAATAAGATTTAGTCTCCTAATGTACAAAATAAAAATTAAAGGGGATAAGATACCTCCTTGACAAACCCCTAAAGAAGATAATCTTGGGCCATATAAGTGATTGTTAAATTTAACAAAAACCTTCCTGTTTGTTAAAAACATTTGTAAGAAATTTATTATTTTGCCAGGTAACCCTATCATTGACAGCTCTCTACATAAAACGGAAATATTGACACTGTTAAATGCACCTGCAATGTCAAAGAATACCGAAAGAAGATACTGATTATTATATATGCTGTTAAGTGCATCAAGTTGCAACTGACAAATACTCTCACGAGAAGACCGACCTTTACGAAAACCAAACTGATTGCAGGGTAACAGACCATTTTGTTCGACAAAAAATTCCAACCGTTGCTTTAGAAGCTGTTCAAAAACCTTTCCTACACAAGATGTGAGTGCTATAGGTCGATATGAGTCGGGTAACAATTTATCTTTATCAGGCTTTAAAATTGGGACCAAGCAATCTGTTTTCCAATCGTCAGGAATTAAGTTTTCTTCCCACAGCTGATTTAATATGTTTAAAAAGGTCTTTAGATTTTGTGAACTTAAATTTTTCAGTAAAATATATGGTATTCCATCAAGACCAAAGGATGTATCTCTTCTTGAAAATAGGGCAGATTTAAGCTCTTGCAAAGAAAACGGTTCAGTAAGATACTTATCATTATCATTTTCTGTGTGAACATAATTTAAAGACTCATTAAGCACAAAATCAGGAGTGTATTTCTTAAGAAAATCTGATATCCAACTATTATTACTAGCGTGTTTTGAAATGAATGTTTTATTAAATTTCCGCATGTAATTCCATATTAATGTCAAAGGAGTGCACCGGTTAAATGAGTTACACAGATTTATCCAACTATTACGCCGTTCAGTCTTAAGAACAAGCTTTTTAAGGGCTCGAAGTCTTTTAAATTCTATATAATTCTCTTCACTAGGTTCACTTTTAAATTTTATATAAGCATGTTTTGAATTAAGTACAGCTTCTGAACACTTTTGATTCCACCAAGGCAGCCGGGGAAATTTCAAAGATTTTGGTGTACACGTATTAGAACTATTCAAAGACCTATGTCTAGGGATGGACTCTACAGCAGTAGATCGCAAAATATTACAAAACAGATTGAGCGCATCTATCGAAGACATATTTTCAAAATCAATATTAGCCAAACAAAAATCAACTGATTGCCTGTACATTTTCCAATTCACCTGTTTGTAATTTGGGTGAATGGGCAAATGTACATTATTACATATTGGATTACTTTGTGAGCTATTTTCATTACCAACTATCATTTTTATCATTACAGGCAAATGATAACTGCTGCCAAGAGGACAATCCATAACAGACCAATCACATGAAAGTGCCAATGATGGAGAAACGAAAGTTAAATCCAGAGCATTAGGACGCCAAGAAGAAGAACCAGTTGTAGTAGTTTGACCATTATTTAAAAGAACCAAGTCATTGCCATCAATAATATCTAAGACATCTCTACCTCGAGGCAATGTATCAACACAGCCCCATGACATATGATGAGCATTTAGATCGCCTCCAAAAAGCATTGGCTGCGGAATAGATTTTATCAAAGCATCAAATTTACTTTTATTAAATGGGGGATCAGAATTTGATGGACTATAAAAACTTACTACACTCAACTGCTTGTTGTTTATAATTATTTGTACACAGATATTTTGTAGAGCATTGTCAAAATAAGTTTTAATATTAGAATATACTATATTGTTATGAATAAGTATTGCTACACCATTATGTTTATTATCACAGTCATTTCTAATGACATTGTATCCTTTAATTGAAAATTTTTGATGTTGTTTTAACCAGGTTTCAGAAATTATTGCTATGTGAATGTTATTTTCATATAAGAATCTAGATTAGCCTATTCCTTATTATACTCTGAGCATTCCACTGCACTATGTTCAATATGTCCATAAAGAAAAAAATTAAGGTTGTTTCCTGAAAGTGTTTTTAAGTGTTTCTTTTATATTGTTAGAATTTATTGGCGTTTCTTTATCAGCACAAATTTTAACTATAGCTTCCACAAGTAGATTCATAAATCTGTCAGATTTGGTCAGATTACTTAGATGGGTGTCAATATATTTTGAGCCGAGCTGCGGAAATGCAACGTCACAAAACAAATCGGAATATTTAGCACTACGTGATTTTAACTTATTTTCCTCAATTTTCTGTTTTTTAATTGGACATGCAGCAGATATAGCCACGTGATCCCCACCACAGTTTGCGCATTGTGTTTTAACCTTATTACAATTTTTGAAATTATGAGGTTCAGCACAAATTGAACATACTTCATTATTTTTACAATACTTTGCTATATGACCAAATTTCATGCAACGAAGGCATTGCTTTACTGGAGGAATATAGATCCCTACTTCGTGCCTCCAATGGTCAAGTGTTACATATTCAGGCAACTGTACAGAGGCAAAAGTCACGGCAACCGTCTGAGTTGGAACCATTGAGACGATACCCAGCGTGTCTTTTACCCGCCGCATAAACCGTCTTACGCTTATCACCTTTTTACTGGAAGCTATTAATTGGAAAATCTTCTGGTTCGAATAATCAATCGGCACTGAAGTGAGAACACCCGTAACCTCGGTCTCAGATGCTGGGATTGAAGCATTCATGTGAATTTCATTTAATAATTTTTCATTTTTTAGGAAGACATTGGCGTGATTTGGGAGATCGAACATAATCCCAACTTTGTATGCATTAATTGTTCTTAGATGCATCACGCCCGACACGCGATGCTTTCGGATTGCATTGGACAAAGCAAGTCTATCTTTGTCAGAAAATTTGTGGTCATCCTCTCTGTGATTCAGAAAAACAATAAATTCTTTCTTAGCTGAATTTTCGTCGTACAACCTGTAATAACTTTTGGCCCTGAAAGGAGTATACTTCTCTTTGTCATCTTCTTTAGTCTTCTTTTTTGCAGGTATGCGCTCCGAGGGCGCACCTGTATCCGCATCAGAACTACTTTCAGATTGAAGATCTGGCTCCGGCTCCAAGCCCTCCAACCGAGAACGCTTTCCCGTACGCTTCCCCATGACTGGGGAAGCGCACCAAACCGATAACCAAATCTGTTTAGGCCGATGAAAGCATTTTTCATTACTTATTGAATACTGAACACTCTCGCTGAAACTGATGCAAGTCGGTTTTCAAATGCACGAGGGGCATCACTATGCCTCTGTTTACGGCTAGCGCAACACTAGCTGTCAAAATCAGTGGGAACAATATGGCCATACCGCGTGCATCTAATTTTTCTACTCCCGCGCCGCTTTCCTTCTAAAACTTTCTCTTGGTGATAAGGGTGACTGCTGTGCCGTGTATTGTGCATGTTTTCCTGGATTTCCCGAGGCGCTGAAGTTCGGTGAGTTGCTTTTGGTTTTCTTTGAGTGTGAAACGTGCTTTCAAGGTAATACCTACCGCCGACGCTCGCAAGTCTTGCAACAAGATTTAGGGAAAGGACAATCGAACGTGTTTTGAAACCTATGAAAGTCCACTTAAAATCGAAGCCCCAACATATTTTGGTCCTTCGAGCCGGATGTTCGGTAGAAATTTCCCTTAAAATCATATTTTATCGTCACGTTGTGCACCAACGCTCCGCCATCTTAACGTAATTTATCGCATTATCTCCTAAATTCATCACAATTTCATACCTATAAGCCATTGTAGCTTGGGTTTTACCGCATTCATATTCGTTTCTAATAAGATTTCAATTAGAACCCCGCATTTTGCAATAACTTTCCATATAAAGTTAACCTATACGCCGTTCATTTGAATTCGGTGTACGGTAGAACACTACGCGACCATTTTACGTTGCACTTGGTTCGCTAATACCTATACTTCGTCTCGCTAGCACTTATGGTCATGGTCAATGTTTTGTTCCGTTCAAAGTCGTTCCAATATTAAATTGACGAACTTTCGTATTTTCTGTGGTTATTGTGTTCCATTTTTTGAATAATCGCAATAAAAATGGAGGATGAAAATAAATTAACTTTATTAGAATCTAAACGTGATTCTTACTTCGCGCGCATTCAAAGTATTTACGATTCTATTCCGAAAACACGACGAGACAAAACGAATTTTTTTTTTTATGCAAGCCGAAAATGTAGTGAGTTTACGCGATGAATTTATTACAAAATACAAAAAAAAAAAATACAAATTATTTATTCTGCAAATAGGCCACAAGGGCACTTTTACATGTCAAACGGTAGTTTACAATAAAAATAATAATCTTACAATAAAAGATTATAATCTAACACAATAATAATTTAAAATTTGCACATTAACGACTGATATAACAACACACTAAATGTCACAAAGTAAATGAAAACAAAACAAAATACGACCATTACATTCGATTAGAATAAGGTCTGTGCATTAACAGAAAGTTAATGATATTAATTCAGTATTCCAGAGATGTATAAGGTCTCTGAGCGTCCAAATACAATCAATAATTATTCAATGTTCGTAGAGATGTATACGGTCTCTAAGCGTCAAAACAAAACAATAAAAAAAAAGGAATATTAATGTAATATTGTCAGTGATGTACATGGTCAATAACAATAAAACGTGTCAAGATCGGAATGATGTCTCTCGTCAATACGATAATAATAAAATAACACTAGTATTTAAGAAGTTGGGTACTATGCCCTTGCAAGCATGAACAGTCCGGACTCCACAAACAGCACCCGATCACGAGTATGACGCATATCTCAGCCATCGCCTCCCTCAACCATATGTTAGGGAAGGTGGCGACCCGATCAACGACGCCACCGTAAGCAAAGCCCTTTAAGCGAGCATGACATATTCAAGCCACCGGACAATGTTAAAAAGCAAAGATTAATAAGCGACTTGCTCGGCGAGAAACAGCATTACGTGCTCTCTTCTTACATAAAATGGAACAATTATTTCAGGTAGATACTTATAATGTGTATTTAGGTATATTCCTAATAGAATTAGCCTACTACTGGCTTAAAGGCATTTTTGTCGTTTAAGAAATCGTTGACAGTATAATACGCCTTGCTTAGCAAATTACTTTTAACATGAGACTTAAATTGACTGAAAGGTAAATTAACAATTTCGGTGGGTATTTTATTATGAAAACGTATGCAGTTCCCCACGAACGACGTGCTAACCTTGCGGAGACGACTGGCCTTCACTGCGATCTTGTTTTTACTTCTGGTGTTGTAGTCGTGGATATCGCTGTTGAGTTTGAACTCGTGAAGGTTTTTTCGCACATACATGATATTCTCAAGAATGTATTGGCATGCTACAGTAAGAATGTTTGCCTCCTTAAATTTGTCCCTGAGAGATTCTCGAGCTTTTAGTTCGTATATGGAGCGTACAGCGCGTTTCTGTAGCACGAATATGGTCTGGATATCAGCTGCTTTCCCCCACAACAGGATTCCGTAGGACATAACACTGTGGAAGTAACTGTAGTACACCAGCCTGGCGGTCTCAACGTTTGTTAACTGTCTTATGCGTCTTACTGCATAGGCTGCCGAACTAAGTTTTCCGGCTAGGGCGGTAATATGTGCCTGCCATTGTAGTTTTGAGTCCAAGGTGATACCTAAAAACACTGTTCTATCTTCAATTTCCAGTTCATCACCCTTTAATTTGATCTTGGTATTGTTTACCTGCTTGACATTAGGTAAAGTGAATCTGATACACTTTGTTTTCTTGGAATTTAGCAGTAAATTATTTGCTGTAAACCATTTCACAACAGTGTTGAGTGCATCATTAATATCATCGAAGTTTTCCTCTTTCCTGTCTACCTTGAAGATAAGCGAAGTGTCGTCTGCGAATAACACTATATCATGTTTATCTTGCAACATATTTGGTAGGTCATTGATGTAAATCAGAAACAGAAACGGACCCAGAATCGAGCCTTGGGGAACACCAAGAGCAACAGTTGTCCCTGCTGATTGGGTCCCATTGATGACTACTCGTTGTGTTCTCTCCGAGAGATACGATGTCACAAGATCAAGAGCACCGTTTTTAATTCCATAATGTTTCAACTTTCTGATTAAGTTCTCGTGATCAACGCAATCAAATGCCTTTGATAAATCACAGAACACTCCAATAGCATCTTGAGCCTCTTCCCAGGCATCAAAAATATGTTTAATTAGTACCACACCGGCATCAGTGGTAGAGCGACCCTTAGTGAATCCGAACTGGTTGGTAGTGAGCAGTTTATTGCAACTAAAGTGGGACATAAGCTGATGGAGAATAATCTTCTCAAAAACTTTGCTTAGTGCCGGTAGTATTGATATTGGCCTGAAGTTGGTAGGGTCAGTTTTCGTTCCTGATTTAAACAACGGGATAATTTTACTGTGTTTCATGAGGTCAGGAAATACTCCAGTATCAATACATTTATTGAAAATATTAGCTAAGAAAGGTGCAATTGATTCTACAATGGAATGTAATACTTTGACTGAAAGGCCCCAAAGATCTTCAGTTTTCTTTAAGTTCAACAATTTAAACGCTTTTATAAGAATAAGTGGGGTCACGTGACTGAATCTAAAGATTTCTGTACATTCCGTTACATTTGCTTTCAATAACGATTCAGCGACATCTGGTGATGAGTTTAAAGACTTCGTGGTCTCAACGGGTACGTTAGAAAAGAACCGCTCAAAATGATCCGCTACTTCGTGGTCAGAACTTACTAAAGTATCATCAATTCGTAGGCTGTAGTGCGGATCTCTTATCTTGCGTTTCCCAGTTTCAGTGTTGATAACTTGCCATACAGTTTTAACCTTATCCTTGGAGTTCTGAATCTTTCTTGACAAGTAATCGGCTTTAGCGGCGACACACATTAACTTAAAAGATTTCGAGTAGTTCTTAACATACTCTAGAAATTCCGGCCTCTTATCAATAGATCTCGAATCGTACAAGTCGTAGAGACGGCGTCTTTTCTCGTGAATATCCGGGGTAGCCCAGTCGCTAAATTTAGTCTTGACCTTGCTTTGAATTTTCCTTAAATTAAAACAGGCATCAAATTCCATTTTGATACAGTTAAACAAATGATCACACAAACGGTTAGGACTTTCCTGTGTAAATGGAAGATAACGTAATCGTTTCACAATATTACGATTGAATAAATCTAATCTCTTTTCGGAAATAGGTCTGCACATGGTGTCTCGTGGAACTTCGTCCGTTTTCCCGCTGAAGGAGACTTGTTGTCCGCAGTGGTCAGAACTTAATTTGTTTATAATACATTTATTAATTGCATCCTCATTACTGAAAACGTTATCTATACATGTTGCACTGGTTGCTGTAATTCGAGTAGGTTCACAAAACAGGTTCACTAAGTTGAACGATTTAAAAGTATTCACTAAACTCACACACAGGGGCGATTTCTCGAGTAAGTTAACATTGAAATCACCACACACAATAACACATTTAGTACTTAAGAAAATACTACTGAGCACTTCATCCATAACTGACTCGAATAGTCTGTAATCCGCTGATGGGGGTCTGTATACGCATACAATTATGAATTGATCCAACTCAACACAAGATAGTTCTATTTGGCGCTCGATGGATTTGTCAACAATATCTTTACGTTCTTTACTTTTCAAATTGTGTTTTACCATTATCAACGAACCTCCACGCCTACATGACTTTCTAGAAAATGAACTTACTATGCTATGATTGCTAAAATTAAACATTAATTCATGACCATTAAGCCAGTGCTCGGTTATACAAAGAATATGGATATCTGAGCATTGTATAAACAAGTCAATTTCAAGTTCCTTACTAGGGAATCCCTGTATATTTTGGTGTACCATATTAATAACATTACTGTCTTTATGAATACTAGTGTTACAGCTATCAAGGGGTTGGGAGCCGGTGGAAACACAAGCACGCGTTGTCGGAGTGGTCAGTTTAAATTACCCGCCGGCTCCGGCTCCCTTCCAGATCCCACGCTACTAAAACGTAACACGGGGTCCGCCTTACAACTATCAGTCATCGTGCTAGTCACGACGGAGTCTACAATATTGTATGCTAACAGCTTAGCACAATCGCGCAAGTACCTCCTCGGTAGATAGGTACGTTTACGAGTCAGGACGAAATGTTTTATAAATTTATTCGTGTCAAAATACGAAATCGTACGGCTGTAAATGGATAGTCTAAAGAATATGGAATTGAAATAATCTACTTTTTTACATTGCTTTTCCGACATGGTCTCTGAAAAGGGCAGTGCGCAAAAAATAATTTTGCTTACTCCTAGTTGGTCAATTTCAATTAAAGTCTCGCATAGTTTGGTGACGTCCCGCTCGGTGCATCCTAAGGTATCTCCGATGAACACTACCAATGTAGAGAGGCAATCGAAGTCGTCAGCGGCAATACATGATGCCAAACGATCGACCGAGGCCCCTGGAAGACAGTTGTTGGTCACCTTCTGCGCCAAGTGGCCCGCCAGCAGCGCACCGAGGCCGGCGCCCACCTGGTCCGTGTACAGCACGGTGCGGCGCGGCCGGGCGGCCGCGGGGGGAGAGGGCGGTGCGGTGGGGCTCGACGTGGGCGGCCCTTGCTCCGCATGGCTCGTCGCTGGCGTCTTCGGTTCGGTGTGGCTCGTCGTCGGCGGCTCCAGCTCAGCGTGGCTCGTCGTCGGCGGCTCCAGCTCGGCGTGGCTCGTCGACGGCGGCTCCAGGTCGGCGTCGCTCGTCGTCGGCGGCTCCAGCTCGGCGTGGCTCGTCGACGGCGGCTCCAGGTCGGCGTCGCTCGTCGTCGGCGGCTCCAGCTCGGCGTGGCTCGTCGACGGCGGCTCCAGGTCGGCGTCGCTCGTCGTCGGCGGCTCCAGCTCGGCGTGGCTCGTCGACGGCGGCTCCAGGTCGGCGTCGCTCGTCGTCGGCGGCTCCAGCTCGGCGTGGCTCGTCGACGGCGGCTCCAGGTCGGCGTCGCTCGTCGTTGGCGGCTCCAGCTCGGCGTGGCTCTTCGACGGCGGCTCCAGGTCGGCGTGGCTCTGCGGTGGCGGCGGTGTGGGCTCGGTTCGGCCCGACAGCGGCGGCCATCGCGCCGCACGCGGTGCAGACCCGGGGGTGACAGGTGCGGTGGCGTGGTATGACCCGGAAGGACGGCCCGGTGCCCGAGGAGACTCGAAGTGCACTGGTATGCCGCTCCCCGGTTCTAGAACACAATTCATAAAGCGTATGTACTCATGTAAGGCTTTATTTGAGTGTTCATGCTTGCCGCTAATGTCCTCCAGCTTTTTTTCTAATGATGTAAGTTCTTCGGAGCGATTACTTAATTCTATAACTGCCCGGTCTAGTTCTCTTTGACAGTTTAAGAGCTGCTCATTCAATTCTGCATAATTATATCTAGATGAAACTGCTTTGAAACATGATTTGTGGCGTTTCAATAAAATCTTAGATTTCTTAATGAATCTACTTAATCTCAAATATTTTTTTACTTTCTTTGATCCTCTCATCATAATATTTTGATCAATTCTACTCCCTATACAAACAGAATTGGTCAGATCAATAGTTTCAACTAAAGGGGGACTTATAATACTATCGTGCATTATGTCTATCTCACAACAACTATTTAATTCAGCAAATATACTTAAATTGTTATCAGCCAGCCCGGAACAATACTTGCAATTGTCTGTCTGTTTTGCCTCAATTTCCCCCAGCTGCTGCTCCAGGTCCCGGATATGTTGTAATGCCTGTTCGTGTACATCCTGGCACTGCTGAAACCGGTCCACGGAGAGTTGAAGTTCATCCCGCTCAGCCATCAGGTCCTTGCACACAAGATCTTGCTTAGCGAGCTCAGTTTTGAGAGTTGTGTTCATCCTGACGACCCGCAAGACCTCCTCTTCACTCTCATCCCGTTCCTGTAGAAGCTTTTCATTAAGCTGTGTGGCCGATTTGAAATCTTTTTGAGTTTGCTGCAACTTGCTGATTAAAGCATCTCTGCGTGTAAACGGTTTGGAGGCGTTGGCTGAAAACATATTGAAAATGTTTGATATCTGGACTAGACCTTTATGTCGAAGATTGTACTAAGGACTAATAAACTTTACAATTGTAAAATTGTGTCAACAGTTAAAATCTAACTAAATCCTTAAATTAAGTATACAACAAGCACACTAAAATTACTGTATCTGTATATATATATATGTATGTAAATTGAACAAATGCACTAATTTGGTCTAGTGTTACTTTGTCAAGCTGGTGTTATAAATCTTAATTGATTTTCTAAATTTGGTTGGTATATATAATCAACAAAGAGGTTATATTATATGGCTAATTATTCACTTATACTTAACTTAAGGCAATAGATAATGTAAAACAATACTCCCCTGCTTTAAAATTTCGCCGAATTTCAGCATACACACAGTAGATCATAACGTATTTTCAAATTTTATACGTTATCCGTCGACATAACTGCCATTTCTTGTCTTCTCAATTTCTGACCTTTGTGGTTAATAAAACTACCAGATAACATTATCACAGCTAAATCATTCACTGCGGTTCACTTTGACTACTTATTCTTAACAAATTGTTAATAATTTACACTAAAATCGTATTTTTTACATACGATACTCATTTTTGACGTTTACACCCGAGTGCGTTCGGATACTTTTTCGATACTGCTCGATGAAATAAATTCAACTGCTTTGAAGTTGAATGAGGACTTTAAACCAAACTTCGAAACGTTATGGGCATTCGATGATATGTACTATGCGATTAACACCGCATATAAAAAGTTGAGCGATTCGACTAATGTTCAAGAACCCGCGAAGCCGGTCTTCAAACTTCCAGACATACAAATTCCCGATTTTCACGGAGACATACAGGCATTCCCATTGTTTATAGAATCGTTTCGAACGACAGTTCATCATAACACTGCGTTATGTGACGCTCAACGCATTCAATATCTGATATCAAAGCTAAAAGGCAAAGCTCAGAGCATTTGTGTAGGTATTACTCCTAACTCGGACAATTACAAAATTCTGTATGACGCTTTAGTGCAAAAATATGAGGATAGTCGCGCGATCGCTATTTCATATTTAGAAAACATCATTAATTTGAAGGCTTTAACAGGTAAACCCAATGCAACTAGCCTAGACAGTTTGATCGATCAATTTTCGACGTCGGTGTCCGCACTACGTCAGCTAAACATCAAAGATTTAGCCGATTTTATATTTGTACATTTAGCATTGCGCAAAATGGATACAGAGACCGCGAAAGCATTCGAAATGTCTCTCAGTAGTAAAACTGTATTTCCGAATTACGACGAATTCGTTAATTTTGTTCGCAATCATGCGAAAATTTTGCAGCGTACTATGACGTCATCGTCAGCTGTTGTCTCGCAGCATACTTCGTACGGGCGCGACTCGCGCTCTGAGTCGGGCGCAAATAAGCGCACGCAAAATAATATGCAAACTTTTCTGGTTAGCAACAGCCAGTCTTCGGGACAAGTTTGTTGTTATTGCAATAGTAATAAACACATTCAATTGTACCAATGCGAACGATTTTTAAAGTTGTCGCTCATTGAAAAATACAACGTAGTTAAAAAATGTAACGGTTGCGTTAACTGTTTAAGCGTTCGTCATACGTTTTCCTTGTGCAAGTCTACTTCGACTTGTAAGTTCTGTAACAAGGCTCATCATAGCCAGCTATGCCGCAATCAACATCAACCCGATGCTCAGACGCATTCTCAGCCGCGACCAACCGCTTTCGTGCCGCGCGAAAACACGCCGCCGTCCGCGCCCGCTGCTGCGGCCTCCGCGCTCGCAGACTCGCCCGCTGCAGCCGCGCACGAACAGCGCAATAATAATAATATGCCGGCAGGCTTTGCTGGCGCTGCTACTGCTAAACGAGATTCTCGCAAAACGGTTTTACTAGGTACCGCGATGGCACAGGTGCTAGACGCGTACGGTAATCGCCGCGATATTCGAATCTTAGTTGATTTAGGTTCGCAAAATCATTTCTTAAGCTCACGCTGCTTACGTAATTTAGGGTTTGACGTCACGCCTGACGACAAGAATACCTTGGTTCATGGAATAGGAGAAAGCTCTCAGCCGATAAAGGGTACAACAAATTTAACTTTGTTTTCGCAGTTCGATCCGACTTTCAAGTTTGACTTGCAAGCGTTAATTATTGATAAAATCGCCGGAAATCTGCCTGAAGGTCAAATAGATACCCAAGCTCTCGAATATTTGAAAAATATTTCGTTTAGCGACAAACATTGGTACCTGCCGGGAAAAATTGATTTGCTTCTAGGCGCCGAAGATTTTATTAAATGCATATTAAAAACTGACCGCATTATAGGGCCGTCCGGTTGCCCTGATGCTATAGAAACGGTGTTCGGGTATATAATTTCAGGTTCCGCATCTATCGTAGGACCTAGGGCAACTAAACTTAACACGTTTTTTACGACTACTACAAACGTAGACGCTCTGCTTTCCAAATTTTGGGAAGTCGAAGAGGTACCGATCCGCAAACATCTTTCCGCAGGCGATAAGGCGTGTGAAGACATTTATACACAACAAACGACAAGAGACTCTCTTGGTCGCTATGTCGTGCCTTTGCCGTTTTGCCGCGACCCGCGAGAACTAGGCGATTCACTTCCGACCGCGACGCGTAGGTATAACGCCCTAGAGAGAAGGTTTAAACAAAATAATATCCTTAATAAACAATATGATGAGATTATTCGCGATTACTTAAAACAAGAATATATTTCCTTGGTGAAGGACTTGGATAATAATTCCACTTCTTACATTATACCTAGTCACCCTGTAGTTCGTGACGATAAACTAACTACCAAGGTCCGTCTATGTCTGGACGCTAGCGCCGCGACTACGTCTAACTTGTCTCTCAATGACTGTTTATACGCTGGACCTAATTTGCAATCAGATTTGCTCGCAATAATATTTCATTTTCGGTTATTTCCGATCGCAATGACTTCGGATATCCGCCAAATGTTTTTGAGAATTTTAGTTTCCCCGGAATGCCACCGCTTTCTTCGCATCATCTACCGCTTTTCTCATGAGGATGAACCGCAACTTTACGAATTTAACCGCGTTTGTTTCGGTCTTAAGTGCAGTCCTTATTTGGCAATACGCACGATCAAGCAACTTATACAGGACGAAGGAAAATATTTTCCCGCCGCAGCCGCAGCAGTGTCCCGCGATTTATATATGGACGACTTAGCTACTTCCGTTATGGATGAGACCGCTGCTATTAATCTCTCCCGCGATTTAATTAACCTTTTTCGGAAGGCTGATCTAGACCTGGTTAAATTTTCAAGTAATTCACGCGCGTTGCTAGAACACGTACCAGAACAAAACCGATTGTCTGCTACGGTCGACATCTCCGATAAGGACGATTTAAAGATTTTAGGTCTACGTTGGTGTCCTATTGAAGACCAGTTCGCTATAACTGTAAATTTGGACCCGCATAACGTTGTTACGAAACGTACAATTCTATCTACAGTTGCCAAGCTGTGGGATATAGTAGGTATCGCTGCGCCGATTATTTTGTACGCAAAGTTACTTATTAAAACCCTCTGGCTACTAAAGCTAGATTGGGACGAAAGCCCGCCCGCGGAGATTTGCACTCAATGGTTAAAGTTCAAGGCTGAACTTCCGCTTTTACAGAATCTTAAATTTCCGCGCCACCTCGGCATCAATTCGGAGGACTGCGAATTGACGTTGGTAGGTTTTTCTGACGCAAGTATGGTTGCGTATGGAGGCGTGGTGTATCTTTGCGTGTCGCATCCTGGGCTGCCTCATAATATATAGTGAATATTGTGTGTGCCAAGTCAAAGGTAGCACCCGTGAAAGTTCTAACTCTCGCGCGGTTAGAATTATGTGCAAGTTTGCTCCTTGCTAAACTTATGCGCTATGTCTCTGATAATATATCAGATCGATGCAGGATTTCAAATATCTTTGCATTTACAGACTCAAGTGTCACTTTACAGTGGATACATTCCTCTCCGCATCGCTTTAATGTTTTTGTCAGTAATCGTATCGCGCAATTTAATGATTACTTACCCGCGTCTAAGTTTTTCCATGTCTCGGGCAAAGAGAACCCCTGCGACTGCTTGTCACGTGGTCTCACCCCCAGCCAGCTAATCGAGCATCCGCTTTGGCTCCACGGTCCCTCTTGGACCAAGCTACCGATCTCGCAGTGGCCTCTTGACCACTTTGTCTTTGACGGGCAGGACGACCCACCAGAAGTAAAGGCTAATGCCCAAGCATTCTTAACGACCGAAGTTAATAAACCGTTCTTGTATGAACTCGCTACTCGTTTCTCTTCGTGGAGTAAATTGCTTCGTGTAATAGTATACGTGCTACGCTTTGCTAAAAAGCTACCTCGGTCAGGTCGCATTATGCCCCCTGATTTACAAGTCGCTGAAGAGGCAGTTCTTGCTTCAGTTCAGTCGGTGCATTTCGCTGAAGACAAGGATAATATTTTAAAGAATAAATCCCCATCTAAACGCATGAGACAGCTTTGTCCAATTTTCAAAAATAACTTACTTCTGGTCGGCGGTCAGCTCGATAAGTCTGAGTTAGACTATTTCGCTAAACACCCAATTTTACTTCCAAACAACGACCACGTCGTGAACTTAATAATTGACGCTTATCACAAAAGGTTTTTACATGCCGGGCCCAATTTACTTATGTCCTTGTTACGCCAAAGATATTGGATACTCTCTGGTAGAAATATTGTTCGTAAACGGTTTCAGTTGTGCAATCGCTGTTATACCACTTCTCCTAAAGTAGATTCTCCGTTCATGGCTGATTTGCCCATCTGCCGCGTCATCGAAGCGAAGCCTTTTTTGAATACTGGCGTAGACTTCGCGGGCCCTATTCCTGTCCTATTAAGTCGTTATAGAGGCGCACGTCAGCAGAAAGCTTATATTTGTTTGTTTATCTGTCTCGCGACTCGCTGTACTCATATTGAGTTAGCTGTAGATTTGAGTACACCCGCCTTTATTAACGCGTTTAAACGGTTTGTGTCGCGCAGAGGCACTTGCTTAAGCTTATATTCCGATAACGGAACCAATTTTATCGGAGCAAAAGCTCATTTCGATGAATTGACCCAATTTCTAAATTCAAACGAGTATAAAACCGCGCTTTCCACTGAGACCCTTGAACAAGGCATCAGCTGGAAATTTAACCCACCAAGTGCTCCACATTTCGGTGGATCGTGGGAGTCTAATATACGTAGTATAAAACTACATTTAAAACGCGTAATCGGTGACCAACTATTAACGTACGAAGAAATGTTGACTGTTTTAACGCAAATAGAAGCAGTTTTGAACTCGCGTCCGTTGACTGTATTAAATGCTGATCCATCAGAGTCGACTGCTCTTACTCCCTCGCATTTTTTAACCCTCGCGCCTTTAAACTCTTTGCGTAATGCCGACGTTTCAACCCTACCTATCAGTTTAGTTAAACGTAAATATCTGATAGACAAAATTATTCAATCTTTTTGGAAGCGATGGAAAACGGAATATTTGCATACGCTTCAAATGCGACAAAAATGGAATACTCCGACCAAACCTGTAACCAAGGGGACTGTAGTTTTGCTAAATGTTGACAACGTTCCTCCTTTGAAATGGCCACTAGGTGTGATCGAAGATGTTTTCCCGGGTAAAGATGGTATCATCCGCGTGGTTGCCGTACGCACGAATTCAGGCATTTATAAAAGACCTGTGGTAAAGGTTTCTCCCTTACCACTTCAGTAATCTTTGCTTACTTAATAATGCATAATGTCACCTTATTCAAGGCTGACACATGAACCATAATGTGGTTTTCCCTTTATTGTATTTTTTTTTCTTTTCGCATTTATCTAATTGTTATCCCGCTTTCTTTGTTCTGTAGAAGACCAAAGAGACTTTTGCCCTTCTAGGCGGGGGGTATGTTTAGGCCGATGAAAGCATTTTTCATTACTTATTGAATACTGAACACTCTCGCTGAAACTGATGCAAGTCGGTTTTCAAATGCACGAGGGGCATCACTATGCCTCTGTTTACGGCTAGCGCAACACTAGCTGTCAAAATCAGTGGGAACAATATGGCCATACCGCGTGCATCTAATTTTTCTACTCCCGCGCCGCTTTCCTTCTAAAACTTTCTCTTGGTGATAAGGGTGACTGCTGTGCCGTGTATTGTGCATGTTTTCCTGGATTTCCCGAGGCGCTGAAGTTCGGTGAGTTGCTTTTGGTTTTCTTTGAGTGTGAAACGTGCTTTCAAGGTAATACCTACCGCCGACGCTCGCAAGTCTTGCAACAAGATTTAGGGAAAGGACAATCGAACGTGTTTTGAAACCTATGAAAGTCCACTTAAAATCGAAGCCCCAACAAAATCAACTATGAATTTAAATTAAAATTAAGACTAAATATCTACAAATTAACACCTAAAATTAATTTACAATAAAATATTTTATCAAGCGCGCCTATCACTTTCAACGTTCCCGCCAAAAAAACGCTTGTCGGTTGACTAGTGGTTGACTAATTGGGTGCACAGACTAACTACCAAGCTTGGTAAATATAAATATTTTATAACATCATTTCTGATTAATTCATGTTCGGCAACATACCTTGCGCAAAAAACCTTTTTTTTATTTAAGGGAACGAGGGGCTACCGCGAAACGATAACGAACTTCGTTCGTGTATCTCCCTTTCTGTTGCACTTGCTAGTTCGAGCGAGAAAGACGGAGATACACGAACGAAGTTCCTTTTCGTTTCGCGGTAGCCCCTCAGCACGGTTAGCAGCACGTCTAACATGGAACGGCCGCGACATACCTACTCTCGATTTTGCTCGCACTATACCTCTTGTTCTAAGTGTTCTAATAAGAGAGACACGGATATTGCGAGAAAAATCGAGAGAGCTCGCACGCCGTCACGTGATAGCCGTGTAGAAGACGGCACGCGAGCTCTCTTTCTTCGTCTCTCTCTTATTAGAAAACTTACAAAGAGACGCATAGTGCGAGAGAGCTTCACCCAGTCTTGTGCAAACCGTGTAGACTGAATAATTTGAGAAATGTCTTGTCTGTTGAATTCCGTGTATGTTCAGTTTACTATACAATAAGTATAATGAGTAACTTTTCATTTTAAGTATCATATACAGACTGTGATTTTATCCCAATTTGTCGCACTTGCTGCAAAGACGGAGATACACGAACGAAGTTCGTTTTCGCTTCGCGGTAGCCCCTCAGCACGTTTATCATGGGACGGCCGCGACATACTCTCGATTTTTCTCGCACTATACCTCTTGTTCTAAGTGTTCTAATAAGAGAGAGACGCATAGTGCGAGAGAAATCGACAGAGTTCGCGCGCCGTCGCGTGATAGCCGTGCTGATCTATACTCTCACTATACCTCTTGTTCTAATTAGAGAGAGATGGATAGTGCGAGAACAATAGAGACCTCGCACAGCAACCAATTTCTGATATCTTTGATTGCTATTGCTATTTTGTTACGTTGGCTATACTAATTTCCAAGGTTTTTTGTTTTTGACCACCGCAAAGATCAATAATCTCAGCTGTCACTTGGCTGTCACCGCACCGAGCACAGTAAAGCTGTCAAAAGTACTTTTTCACTATTTCGCGCAACGAAATTGTAAAATATGTTAGTGAATTTTGAAAAAAGCGATGATAGTGCACTGTAGTCCGCACTGGCTATAAATGTTAGTTAATTGCTATTAAAATGTTGACTCCACGGTTCAAGCTGACGCAGGATGACAACCACGTGTATATAAGCGTGCATGCACCATATACAAACATTGGTGATACGGAAATCGACGTAGACGGTGAGAATTTCTTATTTGTATCAAGCCCTTACTTCCTGCGCCTTCGTCTCCCTGGCAGGATAATCGAAAATGATCACTCGAAAGGTTCGTACACTTGCGATTCCGGAGATTTTGTCTTAACTTTTGAGAAGGAAAGCGCTGGGGAACATTTTGAGAATTTGGACATGATTACTAGTCTACTAGCCCCAAGAGATATCCCTGACCTTAATCCTGATCTTGTTGAGGTTCTGGAGGAAGATGGTATCACAATTGATGATAGTATTGAAAACGACAATGGCAATAACTTCTCATATGGCTTTGCCGATAAAATAACTACAGAGTTTCATGAAATTGGGAGTGAGTTCCCTCAAATATTTGAGCTTAAAACGCCTGAAAGAGTGCCTAAAGAGGAACGTAACAGTTTACGCACAATGTATGAGAATAATAAGTTTTCATCGGATCACTATTTAGCTGACTTCTTTGATGAGGAACTGATTGCTCCATATTTGACAGGGAAATTGTTTTGGAATACTCCAGAGTTTAATAAAGATGCAGACTTCAATGAACAAGAAGTGGCTATTCTTAAGGAACTGCCGAATAAGCATTATCTTTTTAATAAGAATGAGCATCAGCAGGTTTTGCTTGGTCTAGTTGATATTCTATTTGGTTATTGCTATGACAAAAGGACAACAATGAACGACAGTAACGTAGAGTCAAGCTGGACCATAAACAAGTTATCATCAACACTGAGCTGGTTCTGCACATTTAATGACATGAAACAAGTGTTGATAGCTTCCTACAGACGAGCGATTGTATTCCCAATTTTCAGAAACTTTGAGCTTTGCAACAAAGTCAAGAATGATCTTGCGTCCCTGTTTCGTAAAGGCAAGAAACTGATCATCAAATGCATGATTGAAATTCACCAGATGTTCAACAACAGCAATGATGCACGCTACATTCTGAATCAACTCTATGTTAAAGACTATTTGGTGTTCCTGCAAAAATGCAGGGATGAGGAATTTACGGAGCTATTCAATAACATCGCTAATGTAGACATAATGAAACGTGATTTGAAGTTAGAATTGGAAGAGTTAGAATCAGCGGCGGACATGGTGCAACAAGAAGAGAATGAAGTAATGGAGAATGAGATGGCAGTACGCATGGCATCAATGTCTCTGCTAGGTTTAAAGAAGAGTAACGAAATTTACGATGATGAAAGTGATGATGACAGTGACTCGTCCTCATCATCAGACTCAAGCAGCACGGATTCCTCTGAGGACCTGTCGGACTTGGATTCTGATGATGATCCGTCCTGACTGATGTATGACTCTTAGGAGCAGTCCGGCCAAGGCCTCTGAGGCCTTGCCATCAAGAAAAGACTGAATAGTTAGTTAAAGTGAAGGTATACCGAATGCTGCACAGGACAATTAAGCTTGACAGAAATCTCATTTTAATTAGTGTCAAAGTGTTTCATGGTAATTGAGAGTCAGACAGTCTAAATTACTAACTATACTATACATAATCAATTCAAGACACAATAATTGATGTTACATGTTACATGTAAATGTTATTCTTGATGTATATGTTAATGTATACTAATACTACTACTACGTACTAATACTAATATTACAAATGCGAAAGTGTCTGTCTGTCTGGTACGTCTTCACGCTTAACCACTGAACCGATTTAGATTATTATTGGTATAGAGATATTTAGAGTTCTGTGGAAGGATAGTTTTTAATCCGAAAATTATCCCCCAAAAATGGTGAAATCGAGGGTGAAACTTTGTATGGAGCTACGATATAAACGAGTTCCACTTAGACGGAGTCGCGGGCAGAAGCTGGTAGTCATGTATGTAAACTTGTAAAGCAACTAAAATATTTGGACATCTACTTTGCAATCATAATAGCATCTCACTGTATCTATGTTAATTTAATTAGATAAAAAACCGGCCAAGTGCCGGACGTGAGTCGGACTCGGGCAATAAGGGTTCTGTGCCATTATTTACAAAAACGGCAAAAAAAACACGTTGTATGGGAGCCCCTTTAAAAATTATTTTATTTTGTTTTTGTATTTGTTATAGCGGCGACAGAAATACATAATTTGTGAAAATTTCAACTGTCGCGGTTCTTGAGATACAGCCTGGTGACAGTCAGATGGACGGACAGACAGCGAAGTCTTAGTAATAGGGTCTCGTTTAACCCTTTGGGTACGGAACCTTAATGAAAAAATAACCCTGACACAATAAAGTAGCTACGAAACATCTCAACAGACACAACTTAAAATTTAAAAATCACACTTAAATTGGTTTGACCGTTTGAAAGCCACAGACGGACATACACATGATAAACTTAAAACATCCGTTGTTTCCCTCGAGGTTTAAAAATACCTACAATTTAGAAAAGTTGAAAAACCTCTGACATTTTGATTTTAAAGTCCGATATCATAAAAACGGCTGAACAGATTTTCATGAAACATTTCTAAGAACACTTGGGGTAAAACTATCTATAACACAAAAAAAACGCATTGAAATCGGTCCATCCGTTTGGGAGCTAAATACGATACCACAGACAGATACACAGACACTTATAATAACCCTCTCTTTGCGTCAGGGGTTAAAAAAGCTGTTCACAGACTAGTGCTATTATCTCCCAACATTAGTTCCAAATGGCCTATACTTATATCTAAAGTTTTACATTCAAATAATGCATAATCATACATTGACAAGTACATGTGTATAATTGATGTCCCTATATTACAGATTATTTGAAATGGCACAAAAAATACAATCGTTATTATGTCCATTAAAATAAACTATTTACACTTATTGTATTTACCAGTAATATGCACTATTTACATATGTACTATGTAATAATATTAATTTACGTCACACCTGGCCATAATGCGAGTTTTACTGCACGCTGCGTATACGGGAAAACTCGCATTGTGGCCAGATGAAGACGTAAAATTTTGTACTTAACACGGGCGGTAATTCGTAAAGCCCCAGAGCGCATATTTATGGCCCTCACCTTCGGTTCGGGCCACAAGCACCTGCGATCTGGGGCATTCACTTATTCATCGCCCTAGTTACGTAATGTACTATTACATCACACCTGGCCATAATGCGAGTTTTACTGCACGCTGCGCGTACGGGAAAACTCGCATTGTGGCCAGATGAAGACGTACAATTTTATACTTAACACGGGCGGTAATTCGTAAAGCCCCAGAGCTCACATTTATGGTCACCTTCGGTTCAGGCCACAAACACCTGCGATCTGGGGCATTCACGAATTCACCGCCCTAGTTACGTAATGTACTAAAATCAAAGGTTTTCAGTGTTCAAAGCACTGTTATGGTTATGGATATTTTCTGTAAATTTACTATAATATACCTACCTATACTATATATGTGATGTTATGAGTGTTATGATATAGAATAATCTAAATACTTACCGAAAATAAATGTATAGATTAGAACATATCTTTTAATTCTACTTAAATTTACTTTAAAAACAAAGTTTTAACCGACTTCAATTTAGTACTCCACCAATCTACGATTTTTTTTACAATTTACCACTTGAACTGATTTCCGATAGCAAATGCATTGATTACTATAGAAAAAAACCGAATTACTGTGTGTGGGCCGATAATATTTGAGGACTTCCGTCGATTCCCCAAGATCATCACCAATGGCACTTCATTAGTTCCTATTTCAACGAAATCTTATCAGAACCTGTGACGTACTTTTGCACTTTTAAATACAGAATTGAGGAATTTGATAAGTCATCTGTGGTCGCCACCAAATTTATGATTTCCGTAGTAAATACACGATTTATAATAAAAAATACCAAAATTACTACACACGTGCCTAATAAAATTGAGGAGTTCCCTCAATTCCTCATGGATCCCATCATCTAACTGAATTTTGAAAAAAATGGGACCCATCTGTAACCATATAATGACGGAGTTCTGAGGTAACAAACATTGAAAAGAAAATACAACCGAATTGAGAACCTCCTCCCTTTTTTTTGGAAGTCAGTTAAAAATGAGTAGGTACTTATCTTATCTAGATGAGAGTCTAAGATGAGGGCCCTTTCGGATGCACTTCGACCCAGTGGGATCTTTTGTGCATTTGCCCTCTCCTTATATGTCTACTCCCAACTTCGCTCCATCATTTCCACATAGCGGATGATGCAGCTCAGCGGAAGTACCTTGAATTCCTTTGTTCAAATTCATTCTTTGTCTGGCAAGGGCATGACATTCACACAGTAAGTGTTCCATAGTCTCATCCTCCTCGCCACACATTCTACAGTCTCAACTGTCCGATAGTCCCATCTTGGTACTTAGATATATTTTAAATATTTCACACGGGTCTCACGCGATATTACTTACCTTTATTTCTGAAGGCATATACACACTGGGCCATCATGGTCCATCAATCCCATAATAATTTACTAGGTACTTTCAACTCATTCACGATATTAAAATTGTAACTACCCTACAAAAGTCAAAGTGTGGAGGTTAGAAGCGTTTACGCGTTCCCGTAACGCGTCTGCGACACGGTCATCAACAAGCCACAGCGACCTTGGCCTGGCCGGACCGTGTTGGCAGTTGTTTCCAGCAAAATCGTTTCACCTTCAGACGCCCTTGATGTAGCGTGGTCGGCCGACCGTTTTGGCCAGAAAACGCGCGAGCCACCGACGAAGGCTGCGCCGTCGGAGGCTAGTTGGCGACCGTTTAGCAGGCGCTTAAAGGCCGTAGGGGGAGGTAAGATGCGCGTGCCGTCCTTTTCTTACATAAACTAAATTCGATAAGGACAAGACTCCGTCACGCCGCGGCGCGGCGATAAAGTAGTGTACATTCCCTCTCGTGTTCATAGGGGTCGGGATTATAGTCGAAGTCGATGGTTCTCGTGCGGATTATCTCCTTGTAGACTAGAGCGGACTTGCGAGGGGTTCGACGCCTGTTGGGATCTTTGTAGTTCACTTGATACATACCGAATTTGTGCCTGAAAAGAAAATGGCGTGAATACTTCTTTATTCTTCTTCTTTTTTTAGAATAATGTAATACATTTATTACGTACCATTTAATCTAATAGTTATATATGATACAAGTGCGGAAAGTTGGTAATCGGTTTGATCGACACGAGTTGGGAATTACCTATCCGCACGTGTATCATACAAAATTTTACAATGCATCATGCGAGGAAATTAAAAATTATACAAAAAAGGTGAAATTTGAATTGTCATGAAATCTCATTCTCGCACGCGTGTGGGAATTTTGGCCCGAAATCCATTCCCGCACGGCCGCCCCCCGGCGCGCCGCGCCGTGCCGGCATGGAGGGCTTCCCGTGTTCATGTTGACCCATGTAAAGGCGCACTTTCAGAGCAAGTGCATTGTAATAGTACATTACGTACCTAGGGCGGTGAATTCGTAAATGGCCCAGATCGCAGGTGTTTGTGGCCCGAACCGAAGGTGAGGGCATAAATATGCGCTCTGGGGCTTTACGAATTACCGCCCGTGGTAAGTACACAGTTTTACGTCTGACGTAAATATTTTTATTTCTTAAAGTAAGTATGTACCTAAGTACAAGATGTTAACTAACATTAAATTTGCATTAAATAAATTAAAACTAATTTACCTAAGGTGGTATAGTACATTAGGTACGTAACTAGGGCGGTGAATTCGTAAATGCCCCAGATCGAAGGTGTTTGTGGCCCGAACCGAAGGTGAGTGCCATAAATATGCGCTCTGGGGCTTTACGAATTACCGCCCGTGTTGCGTACAAAATTTTACGTCTTCACCTGGCCACAATGCGAGTTTTCCCGTACGCGCAGCGTGTAGTAAAACTCGCATTATGGCCAGATGTGACGTAAAATATATTGTAGTCGAGTCCTCCTATCAGGTATTACTAGAATAGCAGGTAAGTACGTTACGTTGTTATGTGCGTGTGCGGGCGTCGGGTGTAGGTGCGTGCGTGCGTGCGTGCGTGTGTGTTTTAACTCGTTTGTATTATGTTATGGCACTTTGCGCTCGAAGTTGTAGACGTGTATACCTAGGACAGACTGTAGAACTTCGAGAAAAAGGCTAATCGAATCCGACTCGGCTGGGCAGCGTTCGGGAAGCTACGGCACTCTTTGGGAGAGGCCCAGCAGTGGACGTCTTTCGGTTGATATGATGATGATGATGCCCTATCGCTACAATTTTCATCTTACCTATACCCCCTCTCCCATTCGAATGTATCCATTAACGACCAGAACAGATATCCTTGGCAGTTGCAGCCCGCTTCCTTCGCTTCCAGCAACGCGTTTAAATAGCCCTTCAGATAATCAACTTTCTTATCGTCATTGAGGTCCTCAACTTCAGTCAAGGGGAACCCGCATTCAGTGATGTATACCAAAGGATTGTTGTACGTGTCTTTCAGATATACCAAAAGAGAGTACAATCCTGGGGGGTAGGCCTGTGAAAAACAGATTCGATTCATATGCGCGGTTTGAAGAGGAAAGATGGCAGAGTGTCTGGATATCAGATTGTATTGTTAGTTTTTCATCCTCCTAGCGTTATTCCCGGCTAAAGGAGCCCGGAGTCCGCTTTGATACCTTATCCCAAGATTTGGCATAGGCACTAGTTTTACGAAAGCGACTGCCATCTGACCTTCCAACCCAAGGGGAAAACTAGACCTTATTGGGATTAGACCGGTTCCCTCACGATGTTTTCCTTCACCGAAAAGGTAAGGGTAAATATTCCGTATATAGGTAAAGGTAAGTTCCGAAAAACTCATTGGTACGAGCCGGGATTCGAACCCATGACCGCCGCTTGATAGCCGCATGCCTGAACCACTAGGCTACCGTAGCTCTTCCATGTTAGGTTAGGCAGGTGTTATTTAAAAAAATGTATACCTAAGCTTTGGTCCGTTCCATGAAGCTACAACTTAACATTTTAAAATTCGAAACAGGCAACACAGGTCAAATGGCCAGCGGTAACACTAGTAACTATAGGAGACGCTACACGTATGAAATCGGCGGACTGCAGGCCGCCGCGTGATTTCGGCCCGTGTGGATACGTGCCGGAAACACTACGCTGTGGCCTTGCTTGGCGCTCCGCCAATTTCGTAGGTGTACGTAGCTTCTCCTATTGGTCATTCGCCGCAGTGTTGCCTGATTAAAGTTATAAAATTGTTGTTTGTAGTGGGTTGTCTTCGCGATATTTAGATGACCTTTTTAGGGATACGTAGTTAAAAAGTAAGAGCTCCTCACCCTCATTTCGGGAAACGAACTGGCCGGCCACGAAGGATCCATAAAAGTCCCGAAACCGGCATCGTCGTAAACCGAAGGTACATCGTACAGTCCTACCACCGATTTGTTTCTGTACACCAATTCGCTGGTGTAATGGTTTATGCCGATGAAATCAGCAGTGCCTTTGATGGAGGCCTCTTGTTCTTTGCTGAAGGGCCGGAGTCGGGAGTAGGGGTATCCTTGTCTGGCGCTTGCGGTGGCTACTCGGTCCACTAGCCTTTTGGGATATCCGCCTTTGAGTATCGGCTCTATGTACTGACCGAGCTGAAAGAAGTAATTCAAGATTTAATTGTTATCCACTTAATTTTCGGTATTTCAACCCAGACTTTCAAAGCGTGTCTGTGAATGGACACATTCGAAGGCAAGCTCTGAGCTGGAAGCCACAAAGCAGTCGAAAACGATCCCGGCAAACATACATGGAGACCCTAAATTCTGACAGAAGCGAAGAAGCATTGGAAAGACCTGGGGCGAAATCAAACGTGAATCTCAAGGCAGGACGTGATGGCGGTATACTTTGGACGCCGTCCACCGTGGGGTCTCAGGACATCAAGTAAAGTAAGTACCTGCAGGTACCTGTAGGTAAGTCAACTTTGACGCTAACTATTTGAGACAGATTTGGGGCCTTGTTTATGGACAGGTGACTGTTGGGCGGGTCGTCAGGCGATTATAGAAACGCTTTCCGCGTGTAAATTTTAAACACTCCTAAGCAACGCCATGTTTGTGTTCAGGCGCGGGACCCACGCCGCGGAACGTCGCTTCTCCATAAGCGATGGATAAGCTATCCCATAAGTTTTTTCTTCATCATCATCATCATCATCATCATCATCATCATCATATCATACGAAAGACATACACTGCTGGACATAGGCCTCCCCTAAAGAGTTTCAAAGTGACCGGTCCTGTGCCACCCGCATCCAGCGGACTCCCGCAACCTTTAGCAAGTCATCAGTTCACCTTGTGAAGGGCCTACCCACGCCGCGCCTTCCGGTAAGTTTTTTACTTACATGTAAAGCCAGATAGTCCTCAACGGCCTCGTTATCATCCTTCGAATCGCTGGCCGCTAGAGGCCAATCCGCATCCAAGGCGATACCCACTTGCCCACGCTGAAGATCTCTGAACTCCTCATTATATATATGATACGCCTTAGCGTGAGCCAGTAGTAAACTTCTCCCACATTCATAGAATGCTATGCCCGGAGATTTTATCATTGGAGGATGAGTTCTGGATACGTAGCCCGACAAGCAGTGTACGAACGGTTCGTTGACCGTGATCCAATGCTTAACTTTGTCCCCAAGTGCAAGGAATACTATCCTCGCGTACTCCCCAAACAAATCTACATTGGTCTCCTTCAACCAACCGCCTTGATCGCTGATGGCAATAGGTAGATCCCAATGATACAATGTCACTAGAGGCTTTATATCATTTTCTAACAACGAATCGATTAATCTTCTGTAATAGGCGATGCCTCGCGGGTTTATGTAGTTCTTTGTACCGTCAGGTAGAATTCTCGTCCAGGCTATTGAGAATCTGTAGGCCGTCGCCCCTAAATGTTTGAGTATTTGTACATCTCGATCGAAAAGGTGGTAAGAGTCTTCTGCTACGTCTGCGTTGGTAAAGTCCTCGACTATATCCGGGCGTTTGTGCAAATAGCTGTCCCACATAGATTCTCCTTTTCCTACAAAACGAAGATATACATATTTTTTAAATTAGAGTTGGAATTATTATGTTCTGCAATTGACTTCAAATGCTCTATGATATTATTATGAGTACAGAAGCAGGCAGTTGCGGAGAGTTTCCCATACTATGGGAGACTTCTCAGAATTTTTCTTCTTTCACAAGAATAGAATAACATTTATTCATGACAATAACACATACATGCACATAAATCAAAAAAATACAAAACAGAAGACAACATTGCCACGAAACGGTTCCATCTCAGCGTTGTGCTGGCCTGGTGGCCAGCGCTGGCACATCCCTCGTCGGGGGCCACTCTCCTTAGCTTAGCCTGCTAGACCCTTTCATTCAAATCGCGTGTAAGTACTACCTCGGTACATTAGGTTGCAAATTCGGTTGCTCGAGGTTACATAAAAAATTTGTAAAAAAAATATTTAGAAGTATTTACCATCAGCATTCCACGCCCCTTCAATTTGGTAAGCAGACGTTGCCGCTCCAAAAAGAAAATCTTCGGGAAATTTCTTTTCTAATCTACCAGTAGCGTTACCACCAACTTTTGAGACAGCACTATGAATAAATAGATACACTTAATTACGTTATTTTTGTAGGTTTAACAATTCAAATTAGTACAGGCAAGCGATGTAAAGCATATAATAAATCAGCCTATATACGTCCTACTGCTGGGCACATGCCTCCTCTCATTAATGAGAGGGAACGGGCAGTCCCCCACGTACACCTTTGATTTTCTTCGTGGATGTATGAGGTTTCCTCACGATATTTTTCCTTCACCGAAAAGCTAGCGGTAAATTTCAAATGATACCGTACATAAGTTCCGAAAAACTCATTGGTACGAGCCGGGATTCGAATTCACGACCGCCGTTTGACAGCCGCATGCCTGAACCGCTAGGCTACCGTAGCCGTAAAAAACATATATTATGTGTTTAAAAAAAAGTTTTTAATGTGGGATACGAGTATAACAATTGGAAACTGTATATTTCCAAACCATAGTGGAATCTAATAACTAGAAGGACTTATTAGCGGAAATCTCGAAACGTCTGGTTGAGATAACTGTTGACCGAAGAGCTGGCGGCTTTCTCGCGCAACGCATCAGCACTAGAGGTCAAAACAATTTTTTTGACCCTAAAATAAATTGTTTGTTCCTAAAAAAAAATCTGTAGAAAAAAAACTTAATGAAATTATTTTCAAAATTCCTTTTTTGAGGTTAGATATGAGGATGAAACGTATCATTTATGGTATATTGTGTTTAAAAAAATCTGCCATATCGTGTCTGGAGGTGCCCAAACTAGGTATGTTTCGAAAATTATTTGTTTTAATAAAAAAATGGCTTAAATGTAATGGTGTGATATATTTTTAGAATCGCCTCAAAAAGCCCTATCATATGATACTACACACAATAGGATTCTGAATTTATTTTTTTGCCTTACAAAAATAAAATGTCTCAGCACTCCCCCCCTAAGGGATTTTTTTTTAGGAACTGCGGGTCAAAAAAATTGTTTTGACCTCTAGTATGCTTGTGCCAAACGGCTAAACGGTACATCGATTTGCAGATTTTTTAAACGTACAGCTTACACTATAAAACTAAAATATTTTTAAAAATTGAACTAACGAAAACGCCAGCATCGTCCACAGCAGCGCCATCCTTGTAGACTCCGTTACAGCTGCCATTTAAACTGATACTTCAATATCATTACTCAATGCTTAATGTCTACTTATAACCCCATGTAGAATTAACATACTTATATTATAACTGTCTGAACAGCTGTGTTTGCAGGCATTCTCAGGTTAAAAGACAAAACCTTCATGGATATAATTGACGTTGATCATGTGATATGTAGGTCGGAAATTATTTAATGTAGCTAGTAATTAAAATGGAAAAGTAATTGTGACCTCACGGTCGATCCTATTGGGTATATATAACTAAAAAGTGTTATTCCAGTCGCTGATTCCAGTATGATGTTTTAAAAGTAGAACCAAACTACGCATTTATGGAGCGTTGACTTGAGTCATCCACGCTGGGGACACTTAAAAATACATTCCACATGCTTGGCTATGATCGCGTGTTTCTGACTTAAAACAATCGGCCCTCTCGCACTTAAGTAGGTACATACCTAAGTGCTGGATAGCTATAAAAGGACGACCCGCGAGCTGTCTCGCGGCGAGATAGACTATCCGTCTTTTTCTAATTAGAATATTAAAAAGAGTATCTGGCTGCGACACGGCTCACGCGCCGTCTTGTGATAACCGTGCTGATAAGGGACGAATGCTTTATGTTTGGGACCATGCTACCAAGGTAAGGAAAATCTATTTTATGTCAGAGTCATAAAAAACTTTGTCAGGGAATAACATTTCTTACTTTAGGTATTTGGACGAATCGATAACTTTTTATGGAACGTCAATAACGACCTGTTAGTAGGAAAATGCAGCTGACGTCAAAATTTCATCCAGCGATCGCACAGGGTCAATTTTTGGGGTTCCGTGGTCAATAGTTTCGCCATGTCCGTCTGTCTTTCTGTCCGTCTGCGGCTTGTAACACGGCAAACCTCCGCCGCGCGGCCGCTAGCGCACTGGCCGGCGAGAAAGAAAAACAGGATTTTCACGGCCGTGTTTTGTTTTTTCTTCGGGAAAATAATTGCTGAAAGATTGGATTGAGATTTCTTCTATTTTAAAACATAAAAACGAATGTTTTATGTAATGCACATTACCTCTGTTTATAAATAGTGTATTTAGTTAATGCATACAAGGGCTGCCACTTAAGCAGGTATGTTTTGTATCAAGTTCTGTGTTCTGTATATATTTTTTGTTAAACCCAATCCAAGCCTCATTTAGCCGTCACTGGTCTAAACCTTATGAGGCTCGGATGGGTTTGAACCTGAGCTAATAAAAAGGATTGCTTCCAGCCCTTTATGCCTCGTAGTCTTCAAACTTGATCACTGCTTGGCTGCTGGATATACCTACGTCGGCGCTGCCGCCTCCGAGTATCCTAAAGGTGAGCCCTAGACCTACCCAGCCCAGCGAGAGCTCCGAGGCTATTTAAACTACAAACGTCTCATCGGAACTTTTCAGGCCAGTGACTTTTAGCTTGTAACATTATGCCTCTGTACTGACTGATTAATTACCCAATTTGTACATATATCTTCTTCATTTTAATTATTATATTTTATTGTAAATAAAATATTAATTTTATTTTCACCCGCCGGCTAGCCGGGCTACATTGGCGCCCATAGGGTTATTCAGTCAGTACGTGGGTCTTAAGGACTTGGATTGGGTTATGTACGTACTTGTAAATACTACTTATACGTGTTTGTACATAACCGGGTTTTAGTTTTAACGTGTAATTCTGTGTATTTTGTTTTCCTTTGTGTATCTATAGGTTAGATTGTATATATGTCTCTACTTTGCAGCTTGCATTTCATCTTTATGTACATAATATGTTTATGTACAATTTAAGTGTGTGTTAGTGTATTTGTACGAGGGCTGTTCCGAAAATTTTTAGTTAAACAAAAACTATAAGGAATATAATAAAACTTTAATTACAATTTTTCAAAGTATTCCTCTGCTACATTTATGCACTTATGCATTCGACTGAACCAACTTTCAATACAGGAAAAAAACTGTTCTTGCGGAAGGTCAAAAAAAAGTCGCCTGAATTCGTCTACTGCTTCATCCGCCGTCGAAAATCGTCGCCCACGTAATGATTTTTTTAACGTGGGGAACAGAAAAAAATCACACGGAGCCAGGTCAGGGCTGTACGCAGGGTGTGGTAGCAGTTGCACTCCTGATTTGCTAAAAAAATCCATGGTTCTGGCAGCCGTGTGAGCCGGAGCATTATCTTGATGAAAAATTATGCCCCGGGTTCCAGTACTTGGACGGCTGACGTTCAGCTCCTGGAAGGCCTGTGGCAAGCAAACTTCACTGTACCATTGGCTGGTAACTGTTTTATGATCTTCAAGTGGAATTACGGCTACCGGTCCACTACGTCGAAAAAAAACAGCAACCATTTTTTTGTTGACGCTTCGGCCGCGAACTACTTTAGTAGGTAAATCATCTACTTCAAAGACCCATTGCGTGGATTGCTGTTTTGTAACTGGGTCGTAGCTATATATCCAAGATTCGTCGGATGTCACTATGTAGCTCACTTGTTGTGAATCGCCTTTATCGAATTTTTTTAGCATAAATTTGCACCAATCGACACGTCTATCTTTTTGCTCCTGTGTGAGAAAATGTGGTATCCATCGACACGAAACCTTCCAAACTTGAAGGTGGTCATGCAAAATGGTAGAAACTGCCTGGGATCCAATCTTCAGTTCATCCTGAATCTCTCGGTGGGTAATGTTTCGAGATTCCTTGATTAGCCACTCCACCTTGATAACATTTTCTGGAGTGACTGCGTTTGGGTGTCGCCCCGGTCTAGGCTCATCTTTGACGTCGCTCCGCCCACGCTTAAATTCACGGAACCAGTAACTGACAGTGGCAAGAGATGGGGATAATGGCCCAAAAACACTAGTTAAATTTTCACGAGAATCCTTGTAAGTTAGCCCTCGTTTATAATCATAATATATCATAGCACGAAATGCTTCCCGCGTTAGCTCCATTTTTGCGAGCAAAAAGTGGCAGACATGTTTTTTTTCTGATTTCATAAAAAAATAACGGAATGTCACTGGCCAGTGACATTTACACGAAAAAGTTTGTAATGAAATTTGCCTTTGAGCTACAGTAAAATTATATGAATACGATTAATAGTACGCTGTTGACTAACTATTTTCGGAACAGCCTATGTTGTTAATAGTTTGTTATTGCTCTCTTTGTACTCCGGTCATTCTAGTTTGTTAATATGGAGTTCTCCCGTGTAAGCGTAAATATGTTAAATAAGCTTGAACTTATTTACGAAATAACTATCATGAAAAGCCGCTCAATGCGGTTGTGGAGCTGCGTCAACAGTTAACTAGCTTGTTGGGTAAATATGTAGCTGAGGATTTACCTACAACTTTTTCAGTTAGCGATGACTTGTCGGGTACTGAAAAATGTCTTTTCTTTATGGAGGACAAAATTTTTCTTTACGAAAGTTCTACTGATGTAAATCTTGTAAATAAAATCCAATCATTTCTGGTACATATTTATATGCGCCTTCAGCGTATTGACTCGGAAGCTGAGGAAGGTGAATGTAGTTTTTACAAAAGCCTTGTAACTAAATTAAGTGCCTTGAAGTCGCGTTTTGATTTGAAAAATGGCAATGGTAGCAATACCTCGTCTAATACGTATGTAACCGCGACTTCTGAAGGATGTATTGAGAGTAAAGTGATTGTACATTGCGACAGGGGGGTAACTAGTGAGTTTCGCAAATTCACATACTCGGGTAAGGGTTGTCCGCGTAATTTTGTGCAGAAGGTTGAGGAATTCGCGATACCTAGAACCTTACCCACTAGTATATCATTATCACATTCATATGATTTGTTCACGGAAGCAGCACTTCACTGGTTTCGTGCTTACAAGGATAGTTTTACCTCTTGGGAGAGCTTAAAAGTAAAACTGTTTGATGATTTTGGTGTAGTTGATTACGATTACAAGTTACTGCGGGAAATTCAGGACCTTACCCAAGGCAGGGATGAGTCGGTTGTCGCGTATTTCGCCATTATGTGTGGTCTACTAGCCAAGCTTAGCTACACTATGTCTGAGGCTGACAAATTACAGATCTTGTTAAGAAATATACGTTCTGAGTATGATTGTATGGTAGCACAGGCGGACATTAAAACCATGGAGGACTTAAAAATTATATGTAAGAGGTATGAGGCTTATCTTAATCGCTCCAGGAACAGGAGCCTCCTACACATAGCCATCTTCTTTGACAGATGACTTTGTATATAAATCTGTAAATAGTCTCTCTGTAAATATAGTTAACTCTACTAAGCAATTTTGTGTGCGCTGTAGAGTCAACGGCCACTCTTTGCGTATGTCACGTATGTGCAAGGCAGTGTTGGGCGTAATTAATTACTTTTGGTAATTTAATTACAAATTACACAATTATTAATTCAATTACGTTAATTCAATTGAATGTAATTAAAATTTCATGTAATTGAAATTACTTGTAATTGGTAATTGCAATTACATGTAATTTGTAATTGCAATTACTTTTTGCTCAATTACTTTTAACTGGAACTTCGATATCTCTCTAACGACACATGTTAGAAAAAAGTTTACTTGACAGTTTGTGCTTATTTTTGCGCGTTTTTTATAGTGAACTAAAAAAAAAATATTGTTTCGTCCAAAATTATCTAAGTCCTTACCTAAATAGATTCGTTCGACCATTGTGGTTGAGCATAACGATGAAAAGAGCGATTTTGGGAAAAAAAATATGTAACGTTTTGTGCTTGTTTTTAAGCATTGTTTTCGATAGAAAAAAACAAAAACCAAAAACTAAGAAAAAAATTTTTATGGTAATTTCACTGTCCTAGATAGCACCGCCGTCTAACACATCGAGTATATCGTTGAAAGAAGCGATTTTGGGGAAAACTTTATATGACATTTTGTGATGCTTATTAAGCATTGCTTTCGATAGAATAAAAATAAAACCATAAACTATGAAAAACATTTTTGATGGAAATTTCTCAGTCCTTGAGAACTTCGCTTCTGATCCATCGAAGTTAAGTATATCATCGAAAAGAGCCATTTTGGGAAAAAGTTTATAAAACGTAGGTAATATACTTTATTTTAGGCATACTTTAAGACGCAATTGAAAAAAACAGCAAAACGTCAAAAAAAATTATTGACAGAAATTTTCTGTCCTAAAAACCGTGTGCCGATACTGCCGATGGCAGTTGATAGTTTAAGAGTTGGTATTGCATATTTCTGAAAAGGGAGATTTGTTTAAAATATTATTTTACAATTTTGTGATTATTTTGATGCGCACTTAAAATAAAAATTAAGATAAAGAAATTTGTAATTGACTAGGTATGCCGATTGCTTAGTTATATAATTTGTAATTGCAACTTTCTGCTCAATTACTTTTCACTAAAACTTCGATATCTCTGTAAGTATACATCGTAGAAAGAAGTTTATTTGACGTTTTGTCTTTATTTTTGTGTGTGTTTTACGATTGAACTGGAAACCAATCATAAAATTAAAAATATTTTTTTTGCTCGTAAATTTTTCGTAAGTCCTGGAATCGATTCCTTCTAACATTGTGACTGAGTATATCTTTGAAAATAGCGATTTAGGTAAAAAGTTTATTTGACGTTTTGCGCTTCTCCTTAAGTATTGTTTCAACAGAACGAAAACCAAAAAGTAAGAAATTTTTTTTTATGGCAATTTCTCTTAAGTCCTTGATAGCACCTGCACCGCCGTCTAAAACACATCGAGTATATCGTTGAAAGGAGCGATTTTGGGGAAAACTTTATATGATATTTTGTGATTGTTTTAAGCATTGCTATCAATGGAATAAAAATAAAAACCGAAAACTAACAAAAACATTTTTGATGGAAATTTCTCTGTCCTTTGATCCATCGAAGTTAAGTAGGTACATCGTTGAAAAGAGCTATTTTGGGAAAAAGTTTATATGACATAATATGATTCTTTTTAGGCATACTTTACGACGGGGTGGCCGTCTGGTGGCATAACAACTATTGTCATAACATCGATTGTCATACAACATTACGCATAAAGTTGATGCTCATAATTTTTTTTTGGCATTAATTATATTATGGCATAATTGTTCCTTGTCATAATTATACGGAGTCATAATTGGTTTAACCATAATGTTGAATGTCATACATTTATTTAGTCATAATATTGATAATTATAATTATTTTTATTAATAATTGTAAATGTCATACATTTATCAAGCCATAATATTGATTATAATGAAATTTAGGGTTACCCTCATCTGGCAGAATAATATTGGTCAGAAACACTTTCATAACATGTTTCGCAGAAACACTTTCGGTCGAATGGTAATTTTGCATAAAGGTATAGTTGGCATTACTACTACCACGCATACGACACATTTTGCAGCACATTGTTTTGTAGAACGTTACTTTGGCTGACTTTGGTTTAGCATCATTTTATGTACCATAATAATCCTATAGCATACCTACTATTACGATATCATAATTCCCGACTCGCTATCAAAAAGGAAATACAGTCCCAGAGTCACCGTTAGGTACGACGACGAGCGAAGCGAGGAGGAGTGTTAGGTAGAACTGCGACCATACAGCACGCAAGCCGAGCGAGCGATGCGAGCGTGCCGCGGCAGCGGCCGGCGAAGCGCCAGAACTGTTTTTTTTTAAATATTACGCATGATTTGCGCTTAATATTACGCTTGACAACTTTGTGCCGCCTAAATATTATGAAAAATAATTATCTGCGAAAGTACTATTCGTTTAGAAGACAGTTATGCTCATCAATTTTATGACCAACCAATTTATGTCCATTACAAAGTATGCTCAAATAATTTTATGCGCATCAACTTTATGCGCATTACAAAGTATGGTCTTAAACATTATGATTAAAAAAGTTATGCGCATAAATGTATGACTATTTACAGTTATGCGGAATGATGAGTATGACGAATCCATGTATGCCGATAAAAAATATGACTTTAAACTTTATGCCACCCGACTCCTACCCTTTACGACGTAATTGAAAAAAAAACAGCAAAACGTTAAAATAAAATTATTGTTAGAAATTTTCGCGCCGTCTAACACATCGAGTTGAAGTATATCGTTGAAAGAAGTGATTTTGGGGAAAACTTTATATGACATTTTGTGATTATTTTTAAGCATTTTGTACGACCGAATTAAAAAAACACTAAAATGTGAGGAAATATTTTTATGAAAAATCTCCAAGTCCAAAATATACTCGAACATTGTGTTAGAAAAAAGTAATTTGTAATTGAAAAAGTAATTAATTACCAATTTTAATTACAAAATGTAATTGGTAATTGAAATTACAAATTACATTTTGTAATTGCAATTTGTAATTGAGGCTTCAATTACTTTTTCCATGTAATTGTAATTTGTAATTGCAATTACATTTTGTAATTGCAATTAGTAATTTGTAATTCAATTACGTTTTGCCCAACACTGGTGCAAGGAACCACGCAAGCTTGTGTGCTTCAAGTGCGGCTTAGAGGGCTACCGGAGTACTGACTGTCCTCATTGTAATAAGGTTGTTACTCAAACTAAGACTTGTCCAAAAAACGTGTAAAGGAGGGTCAAAGTAATGTAAATAATGATTGTAAATGTTCGAATAAAGAGTGGGAAGACTGGTTGTCAGTCGTTAGACTTTTTATGTTGTCAAGCCAAACTTCTTTGATCCTCTTTGACGACCAAAATGATAATGAGCGTCCTTATGTAAATATTAATGTAAATAATGTGACTCTTTCTGGCCTTCTGGATAGTGCTAGTAGGTAGTATAAGTATTTTGGGCAATAACTCTCATAGAGCTTTGCTTGAACAAGGATTTGTACTGAACTCGTCGTATAAAATCACAGTGCGAGCCGCTAACGGTCAGTCTGTGCAATCTATTGGTTTTATAGACCTTTTTGTACATTTTAATGACCAGTTTCTAAACATACACGCATACCGCACACGTAACAACGTGTGCGGTTTGTTTCCGTATCGTTGTGGAACCGCCCTGTGCAACCCGAATTGTTGCTATATAACAGTTAATGATTTGTAGCGGGGCCGATTTGTATTTTATTATTTTTCTATTTTCCAACAGAATTGGAGAAAAATGGGTAGGCAGGCAGGTTAGAAAACTCGTGATTCTCTTTTTTGCCGTAATTTATACAGTCTGTTGAATTGCTAAATTATAATTTGGCTAAGTCAAATCATTGAAAAAAAATATATATTTATAATCTTTATATTTTACAGGCGATCATATTATTTTCTGTTATGTCAACATACAGATCGACTGTTTTTCTCAGTCATTGCATGCGCGGCGAGTGGGTGCAGGGGTATGACGATAACGGGCTATACTTAGTTACAATGAGTTCGGCTATGATTGTATGGGTCTGGATTATAGTCCAAGTCTATAGTTCCACTGCGTATTATATCCTTATAGACCAGGGCAGACTTGCGCGGGGTTCGACGCCGGTGAAGGTCATTATAGTCTACTTGGTAGAGACCGAACTTGTACCTGGAAAACATTTTTCATTTAGTCGTGAGAGGTTTAGATCTCCCTCTGGGTTGAAAGGTCAGGTGGCATTCGCATTCGTAAAACTAGGCCTAAAAGTACTCCTAATCTTAGGATGGCGCCAAAGTGGACTCCAGGCTCGTTATGGGTATAACCGGGAATAACGCTAGGAGGATGACTTTAGTTGTCGTGCTCTGCTGTTGGGCTCAGGCTGATGGCATTCGCACGCACATGTGATCGCGGCGCCCTTTTTTTAACCGACTTAAAAAAAAGGAGGAGGTTCTCAATTCGGCTGTATTTTTTTTTCAATGTTTGTTACCTCAGAACTGATGGGCTGATTCGAAAAAAAAATTTTTTGTTCGTATGTATATACTTCCAGGTGGGTCCCATTTTTAAAAAAAATCATTTAGATGATGGGATCCATGAGGAATTGAGGGGACTCTTCATATTTATAAGCCACGCGTGTAGTGATTTTGGTATTTTTTGTTATAACTCGTGTATTTACCTCCGGAATCATAAATTTGGTGGCGAGGAATTGATGATGAAGACCACAGATGACTTATCGAATTCCTCAATTATATGTACTTAAAAGTGCAAAAGTACGTCACAGGTTCTGATAAGATTCCGTTGAAATAGGAACTAATGAAGTGCCATTGGTGATGATCTTGGCGAATCGATGGAAGTCCTCAAATATTATCGGCCCACATACAGCGATCAGGTTTTTTTCTATAGTAATCAACGCATTTGCTATCGGAAATCAGTTCATGTGGTAAATTGTAAAAAAAAAGGGAAATGTTCTCGTGGCTTGGCGGAGTACTAAATTGAAGTCGGTTAAAACTTTGTTTTTAAAGTAAATTATTTACGCTACGCTTGGCTGAGAGCTGTTGACATACAACGACGGTGGCAAACAAGCGTACGGCCCGCCTGATGGTAAGCGGACACCGCAATCTATAGACGCATCCAACTCCAAAGGAGCCGACTCTTGATATGTTTGAGGATTCGCCGTGTTGACAGCTGAAGGAACAAATGCCCTCGCTCTCAACACAACGCATCCTCGGGAGCTCTGGCGACCTCGCTCACCTCCAGGAACACAACACTAGGTACTACAGAGCAAGCAGTATTGTTATTATGGCTGTGGTCTTCTGCAAGGAGGAGGTCCTTCCCCAGTTGGGCTGCTCCACATTCGAGCGGGATGACATTTCGCTGTGCCCTACCTCACCTGTGCAATTTGTTCTAGACATTTCCCATTTGTTACCACTAAAGAGCTGGTGCAGCGACCTCGTTAGGAGGTTGAAGGTGTTTTCGACTTACTTATTATATCCACTCGCCCATTCCAGCCCGTCCAGCAACGACCAGAAGAAGTATCCTTGGCAGTTGGAGCCAGCTTCTTTAGCGTCCAGCAACGCTTTCAAATAGTTCCTCAGATAATTGACTTTCTTTTGGTCATTGAGATCTTCAGCTGCCGTCGTTGGGAACCCAGTTTCTGTGACGTACACCACGGGGTTAGCGTATGAGTCTTTCAGGTACATCAGAATGGAGTAGAAACCGGGTGCATACTCCTGTTAAAAGTGTATTCATCTTTTATCAATAGTAATTGTTAATATGAAGTAACTCTGTCTGTCTGTTACCTTTTTCTTTGAACCGGTGACCTGACTAATGATGATGAAATTAGGTCTGCAGATAGTTTGAGATTCGAGAATAAATCGTTTGAGGACGTGAACAAGATATTTTTTCCCGGAAATGGAGTAAAATGAGGGGTGGAAGTTTCAATGGATGTATGGTAATGAAACTAATGAATACTACGCTTAAAGTAAATCTAATAGCAACCATCGAAATCCGTAGAAGGCAATTAACGAGTCTATGCGGGCGAAGAAACTAGCAAAAGTATATATAACAGTCCCTTGATATGTCTTAAATTTAACTACAGCATACTTGTACATATTGATCCGTCCAGCTTCCAAGCCTTTTACAAATATTTGGAATCACCACACGAATAGAGGTGTAAACTGGGTTACCTTTGTTTTACCAAAAAAAAATTGACAAATTATCACTTCCCAAAACATTTTTCGTAGAATTTCATTTGCCAAATAATCGTTTGCCAAATTAACACTCGACAAATAATTCTTACGCAAACCTTATGTTTGGCATATTCATGCTTAGGCAATATCTCGTTTACCAACTGGTACTTTGACCAAATTTCATTCAGTCAAATATGTTAGTTGGCATAATATGTTTTAACCAGAACAAAATAAGGCAAATGATTTGTATCGTCAATACTTAATTGACCATTTCTATTCCGTCGGTTAATCAGCAGAGGAACTCTTCAATGACAAATCATTTGCATCTTTATTTCAATGGTGTATAAGATACACAATAAAATTAACAACCTTTTTTGTTATGTGGGTAGGGAAAATTAATTTGTGTAGAGGTCGCAATTCTAACCTAACCGCCAGCGTGTCGACGTCACCCCGCTTCGCGGGGTGCCTACTTCCGCTCTAAGGGACACAAGCTAACCCTAACCTAACCTGCCAAATAATACAATTGTTACGATTGTTTGTTTTTTTACTGCTAGGAGGCTTCGCCTCCCGAGCCCCCCTTCTTTGGCTGCCATAACCTAATTTAACGCCTTTGCCTACCGACCTACTTAACCGTGCATTATTTTATTTACGTCACACCTGGCCATAATGCGAGTTTTACTGCACGCTGCGCGTACGGGAAAACTCGCATTGTGGCCAGGTGAAGACTTAAAATTTTGTACTTAACACGGGCGGTAATTCGTAAAGCCCCAGAGCGCATATTTATGGCCCTCACCTTCACAAACACCTGCGATCTGGGGCATTCACGAATTCACCGCCCTAGTTACGTAATGTACTATTAAGGGACCGTGCCGTTTTATTTAATAGTATTTTGGTGGCGTGGGGATTACTGCCCGTTCCCTCTCATGAGAGGAGGCCTGTGCCCAGCAGTGAGACGTATATAGGTTGATGATGATGATTTTGGTAAAATGTCATAACCCAAACAATTGTGATTTTTGTCTATTTATAGTTTGCCATAACATTAACTTGACGAAATGTTTATTGCCTAATGTTTTTTAAAGCATTTGCTAAAAGATCACATGCCATAATGTTATTTTTCGTAATAATATTTTGCTGAATGAAAATTTGACGTAATGAAAATATTCGTATTAAAATTGTGCCAAAGTTTGCACTGGCAAACAAAATAGTTGCTAAAATTTGTTTGGGAAATGAAATATGACGATAATAAATTTGGTAAAACAACAGGATCCCGATATAGTACCCGTGCGAAGCCAGGGCGGGTCGCTAGCGTAAATATAAAAACAAGAACGCTTACGGTCATACGTGGAGACGCACTTTGTGGCCACGACGGTCCTGAAAAATCCCCGAAGCCAGCATCGTCATTAAACGAAGGCTGATCATACATCCTTCTCACTGACTCGTTCCTATACACGTATAGGCTGTAGTAATGCTGTAAGCCAACGAAGTCAGCAGTGCCGTTGATGTCAGCCTTTTGTTTTTCGCTGAAGGGCCGGAGTCTCGAATTGGGGAAGCCTTGTCTTCTGCTTGCGGCAGCTACGCGGTCGACCAGTCTTTGGGGATAGTCGCCTTTGAAGATCGGGTCCATGTATTGGCCGACCTAGATTAGAGCAAGTGTACTCGATTAGTTTTCGTCACACTCAAAATTATATCCACTTCATCTCCTTATCTGAGCGCTTCTATAGTCTGTCCAGCGAGTCGTGACCACATCATTTTTATCTAATTTTTATCTTTATACGGCAACAGTTTTACTTTTGAAATAAACTGTCAGTTATAAGTACCTACCTACATATTGCGCCATCATACATTTCGTGTTACCAGCATGTGTTTTTTCCTCTTCGTCCGCGTACGTAACTAAGTTTTGTAACTAGCTACGAACTAAGACTTTTTTCTTGGTTTGTAACCAGGTTACGAATGAAGAATTCCCTTCGTCCTTGTACGGAACTAAGTTTTGTAACTAGCTACGAACTAGGACTTTTTTCCTTGGTTTGTTACCGGGTTACGAATGAAGAATTCAATTTTGATGGTTTTGTTTGCCTGCGTAGCTACGTTACAAACAAAGAATTTTTATTTCCTTCTATGTAGCTGGGTTACGAACGAATAATTATTTTACCTTATGTCCTTGTATACCTTGTGTACCTCTTAATAGTCGATCATATGATGATGGCATAAAACGATCTTGTCATAATAAGTGAAGATCTTTATTGATCAGAAAACACGCTTCACTAAAACAAAACATAAAGTTCTTTACAATACTTCATTTAGTTAGTTCATAAACTAATAAAATGAGAATGGACATATTATAATTTCTAGACAATGTCCCACTGTTATTTTTTCTTCCCATAAATCCTGTATCGTGCCATATCTATTTCTTCATAGTTTTTGCTTTTCTTGCTACTCTGAACACAGCCACTCATATTCACTTTTCAACACAATTAACGCTCGTAACGTACGAGTACCTCTTATTGAGTCGCTTTTAGGCTCATAATCCTGGATATTAAACACGCGTGTTTTATAACATTACAACACTTGTGTGTTATGAGTACCTATATCCAGATTAAGTCACGTTGGCACCTTGCAGCAAGATATATATTATGCATGAATGCAGCAAGATATATTATATATCCTTTTTGTTAATTAATTGACCATTTCTTTTTGTATATGATATAGAAACGATTAATTTAGTAAAACTATTCACTTATATAACATTTTACGTGAATTAATACAGATAACATTTTAAAACGAATATATTTCATTTTGTATTGGCTGTTTAGAGATTTCTGTGCCTGCACTGCGCAAACTTCACGAAAATGTTTGACTCGTGGTGACTAGAAAAGTGATAAATAGAAAGGACGGCACTGGAAATTCTTGGCGATGTGCAATTGTGAGTAAAAAACCTGTTGTCATCTTAATGATTTACTTAATGTAAAGAAAATAACTTGGCAGGCCTATAACATTTTCATCTTATGAAAATGTTTTTTTCCTCGCAAAATGTGTTGAAAAACGTCGTATGATACGCGCGAGCTTTGATAATTACATCCTCGGCTTCCTTATCACGCTCACCTACGGTTTGCGTGAACAATCGCCTCTGATGCAATTATCAACATACCTCACTTGTATCACAATGTACTATTAACGTCTTTTACTAGAGTATCCAGTAGATGTGGAATGGTGGGATTTTTACGACCTATATATTAACCCTGAAATGCCAGCCTTCAACGCTGTTAGTTGATCGAAATGGCTCCTGTTTGCAACACCAAAAACGAACAAGTTATTCTTTCATCCCTTGAGTGAAATAACGGTTAAATTTAGCAACATTGTCACCGCGAGGACTTATATTCACTATATATAAGTGGCCAGTATTATTGAAGTAGGTAATCTAATCTACCTCTTTTGAGTGCATATTGCTGTATGAGAGTTCCATAATCATAGGATCGACTATTAAGCGGTTAATATACTGACAAGGACATAGGGTAAAATAATTATTCGTTAGTAACCCAGCTACGTAAAAGGAAATAAAAATTCTTGGTTTGTAACCCAGTTACGCAGGCAAATAACCCAGTTACGCCTTAGTTACGCAGGCAAACAAAACCATCAAAATTGAATTCTTCATTCGTAACCTGGTTACAAACCAAGAAATAAAAATCCTAGTTCGTAGCTAGTTACAAAACTTAGTTACGTACGCGGACAAAGAGGTTTTTTTTAATTTCCCGCATTTTTCCAGGGACACTACTAGCTTTACAGACTATTCAGATACATCTATTTACATGCATCATTTACTTAAGAAAAGAAAACCCCCGTTTGATATTGACAATTTCCATAATCTGCCTACGGTTTTTAAACCAGTTGTTCACTGCTTGAGCTACAAATTGTAATCCTTTAATCAAAACCATTACATTTCTTAAACTTGTCTATTCTCTAACGGGGAAGGTTTTTACGTACGTACTATAGACATTCCCAATTAAAGTGATTCATAAAGCCATTCATTCGTATTTCCGCGTCTTCGATTTCTAGATCAAGACTAGCCCAAATTAAGTCATTCAATTTTAGATACCTAACATTCTGTGTATATACATACTTGGAACGCCAGATAGTCTTTAACAGCCTCACCGTCATCTTCGGAGTCGCTGGCCGCCAGAGGCCACGCGGCATCCAGGGCGATGCCCACTTGCCCACCTTGAGATTTCCTGAACTCCGTATCATAAATATGGTATGCTAGAGCATGCGCCAGAAGTAAATTCCTCCCACATTCATAGAATCCTATCCCAGGAGACTTTGTCAATGGAGGATGCACACCAAATTCGTAGATGAAACAGCAGTGAATAAATGGCTCGTTGACCGTTATCCAGTGTTTTACTTTGTTTCCAAAAGAGCGAAATAAAACCCTTGCATATTCTCCAAACTTATCTGCTGTAGTCGCGTTTAGCCAGCCTCCTAGATCACTGAGAGTAATCGGTAGATCCCAATGATATATCGTCACTAGAGGCAATATATTGTTTGCTAATAGCAGGTCTATTAGTCTTGTGTAATAGGCGATTCCATGTGGGTTTACGTATTTCGTAGTGCCGTCAGGCAGAATTCTGGTCCATGATATTGAGAATCTGTAACTCTTCGCTCCTAGATGTTTGAGTAATTCCACGTCTCGTTCGTAAAGGTTGTAGGAATCGGCAGCAATGTCTCCATTGCCGAGATCTTCCACTATATCTGGTTGTTTGTGTAGGTAGTAGTCCCAAATTGACTCGCCTTTTCCTATAGGTAGGCAGACACTTTTTTTTAAAGATTTACGGGATTTGACTTAGACTTAAATTAATCGGACTAATCCGACTATTCTTCGTGCGAACCGAGGGCATGACGCGAAACGAAAACGAACTTCGTTCGTGTATGTTCCTCTCTGTCGCTCGAACTAGCAGGTGCGATAAAAGACTGGTATACGAGCGAACGAAGTAAAAAATATATACGATAAAATATTATAGAAAGCCTTTACTTAAAATAAACTTCTACATACCATCAGCGTTCCAGCCTCCCTCTATCTGGAAAGCAGAAGTCGAGGCTCCAAATAAGAAATTGTCGGGAAATCTCTTCTCGATCTTGACGTTTCCAGCGACGTGGGAGATGGCACTGTAATAATTGCATTTTAATTTATTTATTTTGCCTACTTAAACTACACATTTTTTACATAATATAGGTAAATTATTGGCAAACATATTAGATAACTAACAATATGTTGTACTTACTTACAAATAAATCTTTGAATCTTTGAAATCTTTGAATCTTTGAACTTATAACATTAAGTAAAAAAAACAACCAAATTGAGAACCTCCTCCTTTTTTTGAAGTCGGTTAAAAAGTAAGCCACCTACCGCACTAGTTTATGGGTTTTATACCAATGATCAACCGCGTAGCTATAGATGGTTGTATATAATTCAACTAAGTACGAAATCCATATCACTTCCAACTATGAAAATGTTGAAAGATGGTAGGATTCTAAAGGATGGTCGAATTGGTCGACTAATACTTGTATTGAATACAGCCGAAATGGGCCTGGCTTTGTCTTATTTGGCGCTCAATAGGGGTGTGACCTCAGTGCCATTCCAACCAGTTTTTGGAGAGGAACAAATAATAAATAAATATAAGGGGACAATCTTACACAAATCGACCTAGTCCCATAGTAAGCTCAGTAAGGCTTGTGTTATGGGTACTAGACGACGATACATAATATAGTAGATATAAATACTTAAATACATAGAAAATATCCATGACTCAGAAACCAATATTCATGCTCATCACACAAATTTTTGCCCTTACCGGGATTCGAACCCAGGACCTCTTGCTTCGTAGGCAGGGTCACTACCAACTAGGCTAAAGTAGTCGTCAAAAAAAATGCTTGGATGGAAGCAACTCTACAATAAAATAACAAATTATACCTACGTATAGCTTCCGTTTCGTGGCAATGTTTTTTTTTGTATTTTTACTTATTTATGTGCATGTATGTGTTGTCATGAATAAATGTTATTCTATTCTTCTATTCTATTCCAAAAAAAATAGTCAAAAATGCACCTCGCTGGCGGACACGGAACGCTTCATACAACAAAAAGTTGATCTCATAAGTCAGAGTTGCTCAGAATCATGGATAGATTTACATTTTGCGATTTTGTATCACGAATTGAATTTCAGCCTGTATAAAATACCTACATAATTGTCATAAAAGTACGAACGTCACAGTTTGCCATTTACAAATACAAATATTTGTATTTGTACTACTTTATCAAGAAAATTGTTGTTTCAGTCGCGAAATTCTGCGTTTAGGTTCATAGTTGTCATACAATTTTCTTTTTGCAAAAGCGTAAGGATTCTATTGGTAGCATTAAATTCACTCTTGGACTCTAAAATAATGCATATTTTCTTTTTATGATTTCCATTAGGGACCTATATATTGTATTTTATACTTTATAACAATAATTTGATGGCTTAAGTACGATCAATTTAGCAATAGGTACTTACTACGTTATTATTTAAATATTTTAAACAGGCTTACTCGTAATTTACTAGGTACTTAGGTAGGTACCTACTTATTAGGGTTATTGTAAGTCAACGTATTATTTTACGTAGGCAAATGCTAGAAAAATATACGATAAAATATCATAGAAAGCCTTTACTTGAAATAAACTTTTACATACTTCATTTTAACTATTTTCAACAGGCTTACCATAGAGTAGTCAACACGAGGCGCGCCAACATCTCTGCAAGTGTGTATCTGATGGATGACAAGTGGACACTGGTCTTAAGCAGCTTATCATGCCGTTTCCTCATTACCAAAAGACCCGATAATTAGCGAAGTTAAACTAATAAATGTCATTAAATATCTAATAGGAGAATCAAAGAGTTAGACAGAATTAGAAAATCGTAATGGGTTTATAAGTAGTGCCTAGGCATTGAAGCTAATCGACCAGTGACTCGACTGATATTTCATTTTGTGTTGTTATGCATAAGCGCGTACTTATATTCACATCAAACCAGCTAGCGGTAGGTTTTATAGTCAAGTGGTCCAAAACGTGACGTAAAACATGACCATACAACCTGTCAAGCTAGCTGCTGCTCAGCTATTACCACTTGTCCTCACAATCTACTGGGTTGGTATTTTTTTGGTATTTTTTTTGCATTGTGCGAATAGATGAACAACAAAAGGGCAGGTACGTAGCACCAACTTACGATTACAGACCGATTAACGTTAAAGATTTCGCTTGTTACAGCTGTCCTTCTATAGAACCCTGTTACACTTTGAATACATTCAGATTTTAACGAACAAAGTACATATATTTATTCACCTTTAACTGTAACATTTTGAAGGGGGCGCACCGCATCAGGTTTGTTATTCGCTACGCGCTAATGCGGCTCACCCCGCCGGGCACCCGTCACGAAAGTAGACCTCTATCTACGCTTAGTTACTACGCATCGTGGTGTCAAGATATATTTGTGGGTGAGCGTTGAGTTGAGCTTAAAACAAGTTACAGAATAGGGAGCAGCTATGGTCGCAAAAACAACAACAATTTAAAAAAAAAACCAACGTGTCAGGCCATATCTTTGGAGATAAACATTTAATAAACAATACTAAACTCGGTGCCGGTTAATGTACAGCCATGATAATGCACGGCCAAATAATGTACACCCCAATAAACCGCGTCCATACTGTACGTGGATTATCAGGCTGTACATTATTGGGTCGTGCATTATCACCCTGAGCAAACTTGGTCCGGGGCAATAATTGGAAGCCAATTTTGTCCGGGCTGATAATGCACGACCCAATAATCCGAGTCCACAAAAAGTGGACGCGGATTATCAGGCTGTACATTATTGGGCCGTGCATTATTGGCTCCCCTAAACTCCACGACATCCTTACGCGTCTTATCACGAGTAAGGTAGTTGATGATGCTATACGGAAAAGTATAGCATCCAGTCAGCAATAAAAGCTTTTACCAAAAATTAAACTTTTGACAGAAACTTTTACTTTAGAATTGAAATAATCTTTCACACTTCATGTATATTTTATCGACATCCAATCGCTGGTCATTGTCTATGATTGACTTCATGTTTGTTTAAATGATAGGACACGTAAGGCTTTGTTCGGCTTAGGTTAAGTATTTTAGTGCGAGTCCATAAATTTGCTGCGAGTAGCTTTTGTATGGACTCGCACTAAAATACTGGCCTAGTCTGAACAAGGCTTTAAGGAGACGCTACACGGGCCGATATCGCCGGACGGCCATACAAGGTCACAGAAAATCTAGTAAGTGACCTTCATTTGTCCGGCCGCCATGCTTCCGACTCGTATCCACACGGGCCGAATCACGCGTCGGCCGGGATGCAGTCCAGCCGATATCGGCCCCAGTAGTGTGTCCTATAATTTGTTACCATAGTAAATTATTGCAATGATGACCCACACAAACACACCTTTCACACAAGCAAACTCACGCGTACCCGTCTAAGCCAGAAAAAAGAATGACTTCTGTCCTCCAGTCACCGCCTGACTAAGTCTTCCAATACAATGCACATAACAGGTCCCAAGGTGCATAACAAACTACCCTAAGAAAATGACAACTGTGAAAATGTCAAGTGTCTGTCACGGTTCCTGAGCTACATCGTGACAGACGGATAGACGGACGTACGGACAGCGGTAGTCTTAGTAACAGGGTCCGTTTTTACCCTTTGGTTACGGAACCCTAATGGTTAATTGGACATGCCTTTTATAATTTGAATGATTTTTATAAACACATACATAACCTTTTATAAAATTGACGTGATAAATAATATGTGATATGTAATATTTATATAATATTATGAATAAATGAGGACCTATGAGTATAATGTTTCACACTTTCGCATTTGTAGTTGTTACGTTTCACTTCACAACGTGTTAAATTACAAAAGCAAGTTTTTTTTGTCGTGTTTTTTTACTTTTGTATGGAGCAGGTCGCCCCAGTCGGTCAACGCTCCATATTAATGTAACAAAAATCTCTTACATTTCTCAGAACACGATGCCTGTTATACCCTTAAACGGTTTGCGTTATTTCTTTATAGTTACGTTCTATAAGGAATGGATTTTACGCACGAACTTTCCTTCTTGTTAAATACTAGTAGTTAGGTAGGCAAGTTTGAGATTTTTGGCTTGGCTGACTTTTTATACAATTGTCGTTGGAATTGGAATCTTCTACCAAGGACGTTAGAACCGTTTTTGAATGTACTTTGATGCAGTTCGGCCAACTCAAATCAATAAATAATAATTTTGAGAGAGGTAGGGCACAGCGTTATGTCATCACGCTTGAATCTGGAGCAGCCCGACTGGGGGAGTACCTCCGCCTTACAGAAGACCACAGCCATAATAGCACTGCTGCCTATTCCGTAGGTATTGTAGTGTTGTGTTCCTGATGGTGAGTAAGGTTACCAGAGCTCCATCCTTAAAGGCCGGCAACGCACTCACAACACCTCTGGTGTTGCTGGTGTCCATGGGCGGCGGTAATCGCTTACCATCAGGTGATCCGTCTGCTCGTTTGCCTCCTTTAACATAAAAAAAAACACAAGTATGGCGTAATAAAACTGCCGTTTATGTACGTTCACAATACGTTTATTTCGTGTACACATTCAGTAATTTTATAACTGTAGTAAAAGTAACGGTTGTTTAGGATCAACACAAGTTTTCTTATGGAGAGAATCAGTAGCGTAGCTTATTAGATAAAATGGATGGACAATATATGACAAACTAAAACATGTTCAGTCCAAAAAGTTGATCGTACTTTATTAACGTAGATGATTTATATTAATATTATGTACATCCAATATTAACGGCACGTGGCAACATACTTTTTTGTAATACCTACGTATTTAAGTGTGACAAACTTATAAAACTTGATGTTCCATATATGGGAGTAAACTTACAAAATTATTTATTAATCTGTCAAATTAGAACAGGTATTTGGCTTTTAACGTTTGTTTTAATTGAAATTCACGTTTTTTTTATTTTATTATGACTGTGTTTTGGTTCGATGTTTAAAAAAAGTATTCGAAGTAAAATACCTACTTCATGAAAAGTTATTTTGATGCAGCTTTAGTTTATTAAACACAATCGTTTAAAGATTGAACTTCGCTGCTGTGCCATTTCACAGAAATGTCGAAGATCTCTAAAAAAATAGAACTTTCAAAGTCAAAACAGAATATTTATTATAATAGTTCGTAGTATATTACAAACAATTTTGCTTCCATCTAAAAGATTAAGACACATTTAATCTTATGTTAAAACCTTTATCGTCCACACTTTTCGAATAATTAAATTTATTACAATAAAAAAACATAAATGTTCTTCCTACTTTCATCATCCACAGGTACTGAAAGTGTAATCTTTAATAAATATTATGAACTTAGGTAGATGATCTTATTCTTTTCATTACCTATGGGTAGGATTTAATACGTAGTTGTCTTGTCTATTTCACAGCATCTGAATTTATGTATATATGCGGTTCATTTATTGAAGGCAAAAAATCTCTACCTTTCTTATGAGTATGGAACAAGAAAGACAGTAGGTACCTACACATGAATTGGTATTAGTTGTAACCCACAAAATATATGGGCCTGTCTTACTAGTTTTTTTTTTGAAAATGATTTATGTTGATAAAATTTTTTTTTTTAAACCACTAGGAATGGTAAGTAAATCTTTTTACGTAAATTATGGATCGCCATTGTATATTATTTTCTTTTCATAACTATTATTACCTACGTATGTCTTTAGGAACAACGAAAGTTTTACTACTATAGTTTTATGACTTTTTACACAATTCATCACTAAACGTAGGTACCAGCAGCATACTCTTTCAAAATTACCACATACCTACACTTATTGACGTCGGCAGTCAGTATACGATTTTTAAAGTTCTGCTTAGGCTATGAAAGATAATAAATGTATCTATTCTATCCACAGTACATTAATAAAAGTAGAAATATTGCACACGGTAGCTTCATAAGCGAATGGACGCAATAAATGTTCCGTATCTGCGTGGAAAACGAAATTGATCGACTAGCATCATAATTAATACTTTCAGCTTCAAAAAATATTGAACGTCAAAATCAATAAATTAACATCTTATTTGAAAAATAATTGATCGAAGTCACAATAATTATTCTCGTAAAAATCACTTACAAGTCTATAGTAGGTAAATAGTACATTCTAAAACATCCGATAACCTCGAGGTATCAGGCCAAGATACGAATATTCTATTTTAAAAGCTTACAAGTTGCGAACTTGTAGACAAAGTTTATATACAAATACCGACAGGTGTAACTTTTAGATTGCTACAACGTTTGACACAACCTACATTACGAAGTTTTAAAATAGAATCTCGCGAAATAATGCTAGATCACAGTCTATGTAAATAATACATCAATAAGATAAACATTTACCTATTCGATTTACATGAAACGTCGACGCCAAAATAGCTTTACTACACTAATACTAAGGCATCCATCCGAAAGTTGCCGTAGTTGAAAATTGCCAACACCTCGGCCAAATCAAGAAAATACAGTTCATAATTTACGACACTATTACTTATAACTGATGTCAATATTAGCTATTACGAGCCAGTACCTAATGTGGTACGGTGTGAAATTATTTATAAATAATCGAGGCACTTGGCCAAATAAGTTTTCAATAAAAATACTTTGGTATGCGCTGAAACTTCATGGTAACTAAATTGTCTTTAATTAAAGCTGTAATAATCAAGAATAAAATAAAAATACTTAGTAATCCTGAATCTCAATCTTAAACCAATAAAATTAACTTAATACTAGATATTGTTCAAATGGGTGAATATAAGAGGTTTCAATTCATAGTGAGTCAGTAGTTAAGACTTATCAAGTATCGTTCAGAGCTATTCCAGTCCAACAGAAGCTCAGAAATTTATTTTATGAAATAAAATACAGAACTAACCACCATATACTTCTTCTTATTCGTCCTATTGCTTGAAATGAATACGCTGATAATTATTTTAAGAAATGCTTGTCTTTTGTAAAACTGGAATAACTACGAAGCTATACGTTTCAACGCCCTCGTGGAAATTCACTATTAGTAGAAAATGTACAGTGAAACCGAAAGCTCACTGCGGTGCACGATGCCCCATGCCCCAGGTCTTACTTCTCGTATCAAAAACTTGTTAACTCCTGCAGCAATCAAACGCTACATTACGAATGTAATGAGCATCATACCCACGTGCGAACTTTGCAGTGGGCTTCCGCCTTAAGAATTGTATCTAAACGACCTTTCACCGTCGTAACTGGAGCGCCGAGTTTCATATTCAGTTCAATCGATCGATTTGGACGGTTTCACTCGATCCGGCTTGTCGGTGCTACTCTGGCTGCTCCTGGTGATCAATTTATATATTTTTAGGTAACTCAGGGAAGAACAGCTAGCCTAGGATTTCAACTTTTTAGCACACATTGAAGAAGTTTCGATCAGTAACTTTCTTTGGATTGTATCCTACTGACTGCGCCAAATAAGTTTGAATATAAGTCCTATTTATTGCTCACTTGCCTTGGGTGATAAAAAAGAAAACCTCGGATTAGAATTATTGTTTTGGTGCATTTTTATGCAGGTATTATTTCTAGTTTTAATCTTTAAGTTAGTGTTCTATTTGTAAATATTTATAGTAGTATATATATTATAGTCTAGTCTCACAATGTCTTTTTGCCAATCGACGTACAAAAACAAACAACTTAGAAAAGTTGAAAAACCCCAGATATTTTCATTCCAAATTCAAATATCTCAAACACGGCTGAACAGATTTTCATGAATCATGGCTAAGAACACTCGGGATAAAATTATCTATGACAAAAAAAACCGCATTCAAACCGGGCTATCCGTTTGGGAGCTACGATACCACAGACAGATACATAGACACGTTAAACTTATAACACCCCTCTCTTTGCGTCGGGGGTTAAAAAAACTCACCAGTTAAAACTTAAACGTCACAACATGTGGCACAACCTGCCCTTATGCTTGACCTTGCTGCTTTGCGACTGCCGCTCCGGCTCCTCCTGAACGGCCGGCTGACTCTCCGGCCTCTTTATGCTTGCCTTCTCCTCCCGATTGAAGCTGGCTGCCGCGTACATTGATCTGCAACAGACTTTGGTTTCACTTTGATTTTACAACTGCTTTTGATACGGTGGTTCTTGTAGGGCGTAATGTTCCATATATGACACAAATGAAGTAAATGGGTTTAAATAAAAATATCAAATTGGTTTTGCAAAGATCTATTACACCAAATATGAGATCATAGTGACTGAATATATATTTTAATATTATGTCGAAATATGTGCTCGAGTACAATTCTAATAATATCGTTCTTTTTTTCAATAAATAAAAACAATACCCAAAAGTCAATTCGATTCTAAAGAACCGATAAAATTTGATGCAATAAAATAAGCATTCATGCCTATGGTCAATGGCAAATATAAACTCCTTGTTTATTGTTGGTTACTTTACTAGATATACTAACCTGGTTAGTTTGCTCCTTGCCGTCCTAGAGGTGAAATTTCCGCTTTTTCCTCTCCTCAGTGAATGGAAAGGAGTCTTTATAGGCTTTGCAAGCGCTATGGATGTGTCAGCAGATTTAGGACAGTTTAAAGTTGTTACTGTTAATTCCACGTCTTTAATAGGTTCATTGGACGCTGAAAAAAAAAATCGTCTGTAAGTCCAGTAGTTTCAGCGGCTACCACGAAACGTCAACTTCATTCGTTCGATAAACATCTCTATTCTTGGAATTCCTCATCCTCCTAGCGTTATACCCGGTTGTGTATTGCCCGGGGTCCGCTTTGGCACCTAATCCCAAGATTTGGCATGGGCACTAGTTTTACGAAAGCGACTGCCATTTGACCTTCCAACACAGAAGGAAAACCAGACCTTATCGGGATGAGACCTGTATCCATATGATGTTTTCCTTTACCGAAAATCTATTGCGAAAATCAAATGATAGTTTTGTTTCGTAAATTTTGTGAAAAAACCCAGTGGTACGAGCCGGGCTTCGAACCTGCGACTACTTCCAGATTGAAGTACAAAGTACAAAACTTTGTTCTAAATATGCAATTTCTTATATTTTGTTCAAACCTACCAGTAAACTCCTCAATAGGCTTATCAATAGTGTCATGGTCTATCCAGGTCAGGCCCATCTCGACTTTCTCCGCCAGGTCCTGCCATCTGTTCCGGTTGTCCAGAGTGCCAGTGTACAAGGGTTGGATCCAAGGGAAGGTGTCAGACAACACCCTGTATAGAGGCAGGCAGATCATGTCGATGAAGCCTACTTGCATTTGGGGTAGCTCGTCTTTCTTTTCCCTGAAAAAAAAAATATATTTATGGTTTATTGTCAGTGTGACTTTGACCAGTTGGATTAGCTCTTATGACCAGATTTCTTTAGAAACAGTATAGCAGTATCAACTTTTATTATGTACCATATATGGCACTTACATAATACTGATGAACGTACGAACTTAATTTGATAAGTTATTATTTCCTCACTGCGATACGATAACAAGACAGTATGGAAGTATCTAGTTTTAAGTCTAAATTAAGTAGTTATAAGTATCACATAAAAAAATGACTGAGTTTAATTACTAATTCAAAAATAGAAGGTATAGGAATTAAAAAACAAGTCGGAATACAATGATGTAGAGAATAATTAAATTAAAATAGGTACGTAAAAAAAGTAAAAATAAAAAAAAAATACGCAGGGAAACAAGTGTCCTAAGCATTATAACTTATAAATAAGAATAAAATAATATACAATAATTTTATTGTTTCACCGTGACACATTAGTTGTGTTAACTTATAGCTAGATACAGGGATTATAGTTCAATCAAATAATTATTTTATGGAATAAAATCCTTTCTCAAAATAGTGATCTTGTCCATCATAATAAAAGGGGAGTAACACTAAAAAAAAAATGTAATAGGTATTTTATCGAAAAAATATTTAAAGAAGGAGAAAAAGCAACGCCAGAGGTTAAAATAATCACTAAGTTATAAGTGCCCAAAGTTTTAAGAGGCGGTATGTTCTGTCCCTTTTCCGCAAAACGCACCTTCACTACGAAACGATTGTCATTTACTATGACGCTAGTTGATTGTGACGTCACTAACTGCGAGCGTTTTCTCTCTCTAGCAATATTAAAACGGCCGTAGCTTCGTGATTCTTTGAGATATCCGAATGGGATTTTCGTCACTAGGTATATTTTTTTGCCTTCTTTATTTTGAAGTACTAATACTTTTTGAGTCTACACCCGTATTGGCAGGAAGAGTCGTAGTATAAGGAGCACTATATTTTATTGTTTCCGAAACTGTTTACTTTTGATCATCATCCTCCTAGCGCTATTCCCGGAAATGCCCCGAAAGGAGCCTGGGGTCCGCTTTGACACCTAATCCCAAGATTTGGCATAGGCACTAGTTTTACGAAAGCGACTGCCATCTGACCTTCCAACCCAGAGGGAAAACTAGATCTTATTGGGATTAGACCGGTTTCCTCACGATGTTTTCCTGCACCGAAAAGCTAACGGTAAATATTGCGTACATAAGTTCCGAAAAACTCATTGGCGCGAGCCGGGATTCGAACCCACGACCGCCGCTTGACAGCCGCATGCCTGAACCACTAGGCTACCGTAGCTCTTCGCTCACACAGATGCGTGGAATAGGAAGAGATCTTCCCATGTGTGGATTTATTCCTCGCACACAATTCCGCCACCTTAGCTCTGGTGGAAACTTAACCTAAGGGTCTCCCCACACCTATCAACGCAGAAGCCGATTTCGCTCTTATTGCGTGGATATAAAGGTTTTTTGATCGATTCCGCGTCGATAGGTGTGGGGAGACCCTAAGGGAAGGAATGACTGAATGAATGGTGAATGTCCGGTACCTGTCCATCATTGCGATCGGCTGCTGGTTCAGCTGTAGTTTCTCAAGGTCGCCCTGGTCGAAGAACTCGTCGGCGACCAGCTTGGCGACCTTGTGCTGCACCTCCCACGGCTTCGCGATCGCTGACACGTCGCATGCTGTCATCATCATACCGCAGAGCACTGTGGCAAAAGACGATGGCATTTACTTAAAGGCCGAAACGCACTGAGAGCGGTGACGGAGAGGCGCGGTGCGGCGCGGAGGCGGTACCGGTTGTAATGTTCGAGCTAATATGAAATGATCCGCACAGAGCGGCGCGGCGCGGCGTGGTATTCTGTGTGGACCCTTTCATATTAGCTCGAACATTACAACCGGTACCGCCACCGCGCCGCTCCGCCACCGCTGTCAGTGCGTTTCGGCCTTAAGGGGCTCCTAGCTCCCAATGACCTTCGACCTGTAACGGTCGGTTTTTTCGTGTTTATGGCTTATCGTATTAACAACAACGAGTTTTACTGAATAATATTTCATATTTACCAAAACCCACAGTTTTCGGGATATATGGCACCAAACTTTGGCAATTTCAAGCCAGCCAGTTTTTTGGACGTAACTTTTGTGAAAAAGAGTTCAAAATGAAAATCCCTCGTGTGTTGTTAGTGACGTCAATAAGGAATAGTTATATGTAGATTTCATATTTATAAGTGCATAAACAACGTACGTTTATCGAAAATAGAGCTTTATTTGACCATGTTTGAATAATTCATAAAAAAATAAATAATAATAATAATAATAATAAATACTCTTTATTGCACCACAACAAGAAAAATATAACAAGAAATATTCATTATTTTCAAAAAAACTCTCGTGCATATGTAGAGAAAGGATTGAAGAACCGATAAATGTTTGTGTCATAAATATATCTATAGTTTTTACGAAGGAATATCAACGCAAAACTCGTAAAACTAGCCAAATAGTGACTGGAGCCCCTTGCGACTTACGACACGGAGATGCAAGGAGGACAGGGCAGAATTATTTCACTTCTTAACGATGTCAGGTTAGGTCAAGAGGTACCCTTAACCGACGAGCATGTATGAATAATGTCATGAAAGTGAATGAAGCAAAAAAGGTTTGTCAAGATGTAATCCGTGATCTCTGCCTACCCCTCCGAGAAATAGGCGTGATTATAATGTAGGCATGTAAACGAAACAAATTGTTATGTTTATTATTTTTGCTTCGTGGAAGTTACCACAATCATAAAGTACTCGTATATTATATAGAGAACAAATATAATGGAATAAGTTTTTGTCAAAAATTTCATTTTTCTTACTAGCTTTTATTGCCAACTGTACTTTTCTGTATACCGTCATCAACTACTCATTGAGACAATTCAAACAAGCCCAAACTCAAATGGGTTACGTGGTTTAAATACGAGTACTGAATCCCATAGCCATCTTCTGTCTCCATCATCAGATCAGCTCGATGGTACCATAATATTGAATTGTCATTCAAACTATACTAATACCCAAAATTTCAGCTCAATCGGATGACGACAAAGTGACTGAAAAATGGATTGCAAATTTTGACGGACAATTTGCGCATAACAAATAAGTACAGGCGGGCTTAAGGCACCTCTATAAGGGACAGGAGGAGAAGGAGGAAGGACTTTACTTTAGTCCTTCCTCCTTCTCTTATCCCTTTCAAGATTTAAAAACCCTTGGAGAATGGCTTTTCCACGACTCCTCGAGGGCACCACACACGTTGGATTATGTAAAAGTACCATTGCGACCTACTAGCAGAATAAAATTAATTTATTTCATTTCGAAATCCATCAAATCCGGTAACTATAGCACCTACGTGCTTTGTTTCCTAAACCGTATCAATTACTTAACCGGCCGAGAAAACCTGACAATACGGAGACAGTCTTTGAGGAGGAAATGTTCTCGATGTGGCGACCACGTACCGGAAGGCGTAGCTGGGTAGACAACGAGGTGAGCTGATGACCTGGTAAAGGTCGCCGGAATCCGCTGGATGCGGGGGTGGCTTAGTAGGTACTTTAAGGGCAATATCTCACCGGGCCACCATGGCCCCGGGCGCAACCAGTCGCCCGACACCAAAAAATTGTATGCAGCTCTATAGGCAATATCTCACCGGAACACCATGGCGGCGCAACCAACTGCATACAACTTGTTGGTGGCGGCGACTGGTTGCGCCGCCATGGTGCCCGGTGAGATATTGCCCTTAAGGGAAGCCTAGGTTCAGAAGTGGCCGTCTTTCAGCCGATTTTATGAGAGGCGTAAAATACTACTACTATGTTTTCTTAGGCAGGTATTAGGAATCCATTTGACTTTATATCTACTCTCCGATGTAATTTAGGCCAGCCCTTTAAAAATTTAGGTACTGTAGAGGATTGATGTTCATCCTGCTGACCATACAAAAAAGCTTCTATATTTAAATAGTTTATTGAGTAAGCTGTCAGATAAACAAGTTGTATTATATTTAGGATAAAATCTTTGTCAAGAAGTGTGTTAAAGTCCCTCAGCGATTGTCTGCGTATTCCAAGTGGCACAACGCTGAAGTAGTACAGATCAAAAGTAACTGCGCAATTGACGTCTTCAAAAGCTCTTATTCCCTTTTAATAAAGATTTTTGATGTCTTCGTTTGCCCAGATACTTGCCATGCTGACTGTACACATATCATAATAAATGGAGGTGCGGGATAGAGGTTTATGTGTATGCAATTTTCACAAGGTTTTGATATCTGCACGTTAATCTGTAAATTAACGTGCAACACCGCCAGTGTCATGGGAATTTCATTAAATAAATTTGAAGAGGACGTGGCAATAGAGAGATCTCTCGGGGACCGAACTCCCATTGAGAGTTGTTTGGATTTTATATTTATGCCAGCTGATTAAGAAACTTCTATAGCGCGATGCAAATACGTCGATTCACAGGAGTCACGCCACATCAGTTCCCCTTTCGAGACAGAGGGATCAGCGACGATGTATGAAGAGTGCAGCTTGCCATTTTCAGAGCCAGGGTGGCGATCGAGAAGGGGGAAGAGAGAAAGAGAGAGTCTGGCTTGCTGAGAGAGTTGGGTGTCAGTCAGGTTCTTCAGAGTTGCGATTATATCCATTGTCGGGGTCATCAATGTAGAGGACGTGGCAATAGAGAGATCTCTCAGGGACCGAAGTCCCATTGAGAGTTTTTTGGATGTTTATTTGCCAACGGATTAAGAAAAAAAAAACCGGTTACAAAAAAGAGCCGTGCGGGCTGTGGTACAGGTAGCCCAGGATACCTCCGTGCGACCTTATTTTAAAGAATTAGGCATATTAACTTTGCCAGCAATAGCTATTGCACAGATTGCAATTTACACACACATACACTTAATCGACTACAAAAAACGCGCAGACTCCAACCGCTCGCTACGAGACCCTCATAGACTTCTCCCGGTGAAGCGACGGCTGAAGAAGTCGGGAAAGTTGACGCACGTAATGGGACCGACTATAAATAATAATTAATAAGTTACCGGTAGAAGTCACCTCGGCCCCGTCACTGCAATGTTTCAAAACGAAACTAACGGCTTGGCTTCTCGAGCGCACATTGTATAGCTTTGACGAATTTTTAAGTTAATTTTTGTTTTTAAGCAGTAACGCTGCTAACGGAAATTATAAATTTTAAATGAAAGGAAAAATTGAAAAATTTAATGCTCCGAACCGGATTCGAACCGGCGACCACAGGCATTCATGGCCCGTCGCTACTAACCAACTGAGCTATCGGAACAATCTGGTTCGGGCACCAAATCCTTCAATCAGTTCCTTCATACAACTAGAATTTTTAAGTTAGTATAATGGAGTTTTTTATGATGGACTGAATTTATCAATTACCAACCAATTGGTTTCACTTAATATATATAAATTGACATGTAATATTAATAATATCATCAATAAATGAATATGAATATAATATGAATATGAAACTTCTATAGCGCGATGCAGAACACGTCAGATTCGACAGGTGACAGAAGTGACGCCACAAATTCTTTCATTTTCTTTAAAGATCTGTAAATGGAAAGGAAGTTCTTACATTCTTTCTTCTCCTGACTCTGCCAGTCAAACTCCCCGTTGTCGACTAGCTCCAGGAACTTCGACTTTTTCTTGAAATACATCGCCAAGTCGGTGGACAGGATGGCTGTTTCTACCACCCGCATTACGTTCTTGTAATCGCAAGGGGAGAGCGCCTGGAATTAATGGAGTAAAAGGTCAGTAACCCAGAATAATTCATGGTACCTAAAGGTACAGAGGTGCCTAGGGGATGACGTTAGCTGTATTTTTTTGGTAATAGACAATCAAATAGGGTTGTCTATGAACCACGTAACTGAACATCCAAAATTATATTGTTTTAGTTTATATGTTTGCCATCGAAATTATAATACGATATGATCATAAAAATACTATAGCCGAAGTCAGGATTAGATAAAAAATACATGAATACAGATTAAGTTTTTACAAAACAGTTTATTTTGCAATGGGATTACTTCTTTCGTCAAGTTAGCAAAATGTTGTAAATTTAAATTCGTATGGGTAATGTGCAATCAATGAAATTATGTTGCTTCTACGGACGGTTAGAAACATCTCGAGCGCTTTTCGTTAATGATCCCTTTTCATTATATTTTAATTTAAACTAATATTTAAAAGCCATAATTACCTGAAAAATATTATTGCTTTCGCTATTCAAAATCATAACACACTGGTCAAAATGATGATGCTCCATCGTCGAAGTGGAATACAAAATCGCTAATGGACTCTCCGTTTTCGTCTGAAACGCGTTATTCGTCCCTCTATGGTCCAGGTCGTGGCATAGACAAGCTACTAATAGACCTAGGATTTCCAGGTCCGACATGAACCTCTCCATTTTGCCTGTTTTCATCATGGCGAACATCGTTTGCGCGACGTTGAGCGCGTGCCTCCAGTTGTGGTATTTTACTGGGCGATAGTTCTTCTTGACGCTTAGTATCCAACGGCATAAGACCTGGGAAAAGGTAACATTTAATTAGTTAAATTACTTTATTGCACTCATCATCATCATCATATGAAGCCGAAAGACGTCCACTGCTGGCCATAGATAGATAGATAGATAGATTCATTTATTTCACAACATACAGCTGCACTTAAAATTACACAAAGTAAATTTTTAGGAGTCTATGCTGTGATCGTCGGTTTTTAAACAAAATCAAAATCACATTTAAATTATCATACGATTTAGGAGGCCTCCTCATAGGCCTCCCCCAAAGAGTGCCACAATGTACAATGTACGTAATATTTTCTGCTTTTAGGGTTCCGTACCTCAAAAGGAAAAAACGGAACCCTTATAGGATCACTTTGTTGTCCGTCTGTCTGTCTGTCTGTCTGTCTGTCAAGACCATTTTTCTCAGGAACGCGTGGAGGTGTCAAGCTGAACTTTATATAAAATACTCAGGTCTATTGTCTCTTGGAGCTGTAAAAAAATCAAGCTTAAAAGCCAACGCAATCAAAAGATACAGTCGTTTATGCTGCAAATTTTAGAGTTTTTCGACACTCGCAAAACCTACGGGGTACTTCCCGTGAACTCAGAAACTTGAAATTTGGCACGAAGCATTGTCATATAGCACAGACAGAGGAAAAATTACGAAAAGTAGACATTTTTAGTTAAATCATACAAAAAACAGTTTTTAAATTTTAAACTTAATACCTTCTTCCTCGCAAAAGTGTGGTGGTATTCAATTGAAATTCATGTCAAATACTTAGGGCTATATGACCCATCAGATGTAGCAAAACCAAACTTTTATGTCAACGCAATCAAAAGAAATGGCAATTTAAGTCGCATATTTTGAAATTGAGTACTCGCAACAAACTCAAAACCTAAAGGGTACTTCCCGTTAACACAGAAACTTGAAACTTGGCACGAAGAAACTTCATATAGCACAGACAAAGGAAAAATTACGAAAAGTAGACATTTTTAGTTAAATCATACAAATAAACACGTTTTAAATTTTTAACTTAATACCCTTTTCCTCGTAAACGTGTGGTGGTATGCAATTGAAATTCATGTCAAATACTTAGGGCTATATGACCCATCAGATGTAGCAAAACCAAACTTTTATGTCAACGCAATCAAAAGAAATGGCAATTTAAGTCGCATATTTTGAAGACATTTTGAAATTGAGTACTCGCAACAAACTCAAAACCTAAAGGGTACTTCCCGTTAACACAGAAACTTGAAACTTGGCACGAAGAAACTTTATATAGCACAGACAAAGGAAAAATTACGAAAAGTAGAAAGTTTTAGTAAAATCATACAAAAATCATTATTTTAAATTTTCAACTTGCTACCTTTCATGTCTATAATACCTTTCAGCTGTAGCAAAACGAAAGTTTTATGTCCACGCAATCATAAGAAATAGCAATATAATATATAAGTAGCATAATTTAAAACTGAAAAAGGTGTATGTGAAGTCCCCAACCCGCACTCGGCCAGCGTGGGGACTACTGCCCGTTCCCTCTCATCCATGGGAGGATGCCTGTGCCCAGCAGTGGGACGTATATAGGCTGGTTTATATTATTATATATTATAGGTAATCTCAAGGGTATCAAAACCTAAAGTTACTTTCCCGTGAACTCAGCTTTCAAAAGAAACAGCAATTCAAGTAATCCGCTTATTTTGCCGTTCGCAACTTTGATTTCCTTGCGAGTAGTTCTACTCGCAAGGAAATCAAAGCCTAAAGAATGATTACTAAATTGATAAAGTGACCCTGTTTAAATTTATGCTCCCCAGCTTTCCACATTGTAATGTTACGGATTCCATTTTCATTTATCATTTAGTAATAAACATACTAAGTACAACTTTTGCTTGTTATAGGTTTGTACGGATCCCTCGGTGCGCGAGTCCGACTCGCACTTGGCCGGTTTTTTCTAATGTGGCGGATTTTTTATAAAACTGTCATTTTAGAACCCTTTTTTTTAGAATCTTCTACGTAGTATAGTAAAGTCGCTTTTCGAAAGCTACTACTTCTACTAGTACTTGATGTAATCTCAAGTACGTATAGATGGATGTATATTATACCCATGGTTAGGCGTTATAATTTGCTTACGTCATAAGGTATGTGGAACTTCTCAACCAAATTGCATTGAAGGAACATTCGTAGAGTCGCTCTGCACGTGTCTTCGTCTGAGAGGTCAAAGTCTGAAAATAAGGAATTATATCACTTAGAAATTTGCACTGCATTGTTCTTTTCGCTAAATTAATATTCCTAATTTCTAGAACCTAAAAAACATAAAACGTGCTCACTTTAATACCTCCGAGCTCTGACGATAATATACAGAGTTATAGGCATCGTGACGTGTACCCTTTTATCATGTTATACCCCAATTTAGACCAGAGGGGTAAACCCGTAACTTTTCGAACGAGGGTTAGGACAAATCAACTGTCATTTTCCTATACAAATAGTCACAATTAGATTTACCTAATGTGCGTATAATGCGTAAATTGATCCACAAAAATAAACCTCCAAATCGAATTTGGAAACAATAATAAGGGGCTTTTCCCATTTGTTCCCACCTTTTTGTTAGCCATGGGAACAAATAGGAATGATTCTTGCCCAGTTGTCCCAAGTGGTAACAAATGAGAAGGAGTCTTTGCCGGTTGTCCCCAGTGATAACAGATTGGAACATTTATGCCCCCTTGTTGCCAGGGGTAACAAAAATACGAGACTATTTGTTAATAGCTCATAATACGGTCTACTACTGCTGTATGCCTTAGAATATTGTACTGTTTTTTTTTATTGTTTAGAAACAAACAGTCTTTAAAAAAATACACATTAGTAACTTAGCTAATGGCTATGTGAGTAATACAGTTATATACCTATAGTTTCATACGTTTTTATAGAGTTACAGGTTAAAATATGAGAAAAGAATTTAAAATATGTTTAAAAAATATGACCAAGACTATCAATGAGCCATAAAAATAAAATAAATATGTGTATATATATATATGTTTATATCGCTTATCTCTCGTTATTTAGGCTTGGTTGTCTCAAACCGTCGGTAATCGTAAGTTATGTCTTTTGAAATCTGATTGTATATAAACATTGACAGATCTGATTACCATTTACCGGCCTGTAGGGGATGCCCCCCTCATGGGCCACCATTTTTTGTCTTAGCGGACATATCCCGGAGCTTCAAATGAATTCCAAATTATATCTAAGACAATTTAATTGAATGAAAACATGCTGGTGGTTACAAGACCGGATTGTAGTGAAGGTAAGGTATATCCATCATCGGTAGTGTCGTTAACCGCTATATCAAAGAGAACTTCATTCCGTCAGCGAGACTGAGGAAGACTGTAACAGCGGATGAACTCGGGCTCAGGGATTCTCATAACAAGATCTTCGTGAATGATCACCTAATATCTGATTACAAAATGCTATTAACAAATACGAAAACAGAATTGAAATACAAAAATTATAAATACGTATGCGTGAAATTTGCGAAGATTCACGTACGCATGGACGACAGCTCAAAAGTTCACGTGTAAGTGATTTAAACAAATTACTTTAATTTGTGTCTTAGCTTACTTTTTTTCTTTATTTCCGTTTGCTACAGTTGTGTTATTCTATGCTAACAACAGTCTAACCAATGCATACATAAGTATGAGCATCACTGAGCGACCCGGCCCGGCCGGGCTAGCTCGTTATTGTTATCGGGTGCACGCCTTATCGCTACCCGCATTGCAGATGCGCCAGCGCCGCACAGGGCACGCTCGCTTAATTATATTCGTCCAACATCGTCATTTTAAGTTATGCTTAATTACTCGCTCTTTCGCACTTATTACTACAAATTAAATTAACGAACGAAGGAGCGCGATATTGACGTTTTTTAATAGCAAGATCACAACTATAAGACGGATTATAATAGACGATTTTTTAAGTGAGCTAGGTGCATGCGACAGCATGTTACTGTAACGGTTAATGTATATCACTTAATAATTAATGAGTTTTGTTTCTTACATAGGTATTAATTGTATGCTTGTTGGTAACACGTTGTAAAATTTAGTGCTAACCACCATATGTTTGTTATCCTGTTGCTACTGGTGGGAACCTTTAATTGGCTTTTTGTTACTCATCATTCTCCTTAGCGTTCTAGCGTGGCTCTTTGTTACTCAATTGATATAACTAGTTTATATTATTACTTTGAATTGTTAGCTGTTCGTTCTACGATAAATAAATAAATAAATAAGTTTTGTAAGCCGCGGATGAGTTTAGCGCTTGAAGATTGGTATTAGCAATGTCAGCAATGTTGTGATGGCTCGTAGCTTTGCTGTGCAGAAACAGTTGATACAACCAGCCCTATTAAGAAATACATATAAGGTAGGTTGCCACGTGAGTTATCTATACCCTATTCCATATGACCACCATTACAACATTTCTCTTTGATGTCCTAGATAATTCGTACAAATTCGTCCGTTAAAATCCTGGCGCTTTCTTTCACCAACTTTTTTAAGCCCTATTATTGGAAGTCCGAACATGTTATTTATAAAATTTTACGGCATAATAATCGTTAGTCCTAATCATTCTTATTCCTAACGATCGTAAGTCATAACTACTCGAAGTCATAATGACAATAAGTATAAAATTCTCATATCCTAATATTTATTCTCATAATTTTTTTCATCATGACACTCACTTGTCCGTTTCATTTATATTCATAATGACATTAGTCATACATTTTTTACTACTTAAATTGTTTTTCACTATATTTTCATCATAAATATTACTTGGCGTTATCGAAGTAAACATACGTGTTTGTTCTTGTCACAAGGCACAAGGCGAGGCCACAAAGCTCTAGCTAGACGCTAAGCAAGCCGCCTGTCTGTGCAGACGTAGCCCAAGGCACGTCCGTGTAGGTACGACGACGAGCGAAGCGAGGAGAAGTGTTAGTTGTACTGCGACCCTAAGCGCGCGAGCCGAGCGAGCGTAGCGAGCGTGGCGCGGCAGCGGCCGGCGAAGCGCCAGATCCGATTTTTTTATCTGCTTAGCGAAAGCATTTTTCATTAGGAAAACAAAATTAGGAGTTGATGTTTGTTCTTAGTTATTATATTAGGACTAACAAAATTATTATGCATGTCCGTTATGAAGAAAACTGTTATGATTAACAAAATTATGACTTCAAACAAATTTTTAGTACTGAAGTTATGACGAAAAATTTTAGGACAACTGAACATTATAACTTCCGATGATAGTTACAGAATAAAGGAACAAAAAAGTTAGGACGAATAAAATTAGGACTAGCGATGATTGTCTTTTACAAAAATAACAATACGTTAGTATAATAAAATATAGGTTAACCAATTTTATGGCAGCCAATATGGACCCATCCTAATGTTATCTGGAATGAGGTATACATCATAAAAATCTTACCATGGAACTGAAAGCTGTAGAGATTGTATGTTTCAGCGGTGGGGATGTGATCTTGACAAAGCTTATTGGTGTCCTCTGTCGAAGCCGTTGCGTGGTACGACAGGCATTCTAACGCCACCTGAAAAGATGTGTTTGTATTAGCATCATTATTAAATTTCCCTATTCTAGTTTTTATATCTCTATCAAACATGGTTGCAATAGCCGCTTTTGTAATACCTTTTGTAAATCGTATGATTTCCCTCACGGGACAGGCTTTGCCTAGTGTGGGGGTCAGTAAAAACTGTAAATGTTATATATTTTTTCTGTTAATAAACTATTTGTATTTTGTTCTTGTTGTTGTATTATTATTAGTGGCAGTGGGCACATTGCACGTAGAACCGATGGTCGTTGGGGCGGTGCGGCGTCGAGTGTCGAGTGCAGAGTGTCGAGTGTAGAGTTTCGAGTATAGAGGGTCGAGTGTTGAGTGTCGATTGTCGAGTGTCTAGTATCGAAAGGCGAGTGCAGAGTGTCAAGTGTAGAATGTCGAGTGTAGAGTGTTGAGTGTAGAGGTCGAGTGTAGAGTGTCGAGTTTAGAGTGTCGAGTGTAGAGTATCGAGTGTAGCATGTCGAGTCGAGTGTCAAGTGTTGAGTGACGATTGAATAGAGTGCCGAGTGTCTTGTGTCGAGTGTCCAGTGTCGAGTGACAGGTGTCGAGTGCCGAGTGCCGAGTGTCAAGTGTCGAGCAACGATTGTTGAAAACATCGTGGGGAAATCTAATCCGAACAAGTCTAGTTTTCCCTCTGGTTGTAAGGTCAGATGACAGTGGGTTTAGTAAAGGTGTAATTCCGTGCATCGCGGCTGATCGCGTGCGAAAGACGCGCGCGGCTGATGCGACAACAGTCAGTAAATGAGTATGGCGCCGTCCGAAGTCTGTGACGCACGCGTGTGGCGTTGTCACATACTCACTATTGTCGCATGCCGATATAAGACTAGTGCCTACGCCCGGTCCTTTTAACCTAGGAAAAATGCTAGGGCTTTACCTTCTGTTTAGCCATCAGCTTGCATGCATTTTCATACATTTGCGTGTTGTGGATGCCCAGCCCACAGAAGATGGCGAATGCTTCGAATATGGATATGTCGCCGTCGGTGAACTGGCACTGATTTTCCTGGAATAGAGGTTACTATGGTCAACTTGACGCTTCCACATGATTTATTTAAATAACAGATATCAGAGCGGCCCGGCTACCGCGAAACGAAACACCAAATAATAACCAATAATGTTGAATTTTCCCGAAAAAGGATTACAATTTTACTGTCCAAGGTTAAGTTTTAAAAGGGGATATATTTTCCCTTTTCCTCAAAAGGCACCTTCATATGAAACGATTGTCATTTACTATGAGATTGTGACGTTTCTCTCTCCAACAAGCAATATTAAAACGGTTGTAGCTTCGTAATTCTTTGAGATATCTGAATGGGATTTTCGTCACTAGGCATATTATTTTGCAGTCTTTCTTTTTGACTAATAATAATTCTGAGTCTACACCGGCATCAGCAAGTGCGACTGAGAGGGAGACACATGAACGAAATTCGTTTTAGTTTCGCAGCTGCGCTCAGCTAGGCTATCAGGCGACGGCGCGCGAGCTCTCGATTTTTCTCGCACTATCCGTCTCTCTCTTATTAGAACACTTAGAACAAGAGGTATAGTGCGAGAAAAATCGAGGGTATGTCGCGGCCGTCCCATGATAGACGTGCTGTTCTACTAATTGCTCGCACTTTAGAAGTTGCGTGTCGGCCTTTATTAACCCATTCAGGGCCCATGACGACACATATGCGTCAGACCGCCGTAGTCGCTTTCCGCTACATACGAGTAAAACCACGGGATCGGCTACGAGCGTAGCGCGTAGCGATTCTGGGCAATGAATGTGTTAAGAACACACGCAAACGTATGTCATTTTTTTCGCCGCTGAACATGCCTGGCCATAAACAAGGCATAAGGCTTAAAAATATTTTCTTTCAATAATAGATCATTCTTCTGGATGTGGAAGGTGGCTTTAGACTTTATGCATACTGGTTTTTTGAAGTCTATATCATAACCCGACCGAGATTGCATCACTTTCAACACCTGCTACGACCACTACAGGAGCCAACCTTAGGACCCATGGGATGCAATTTCGATACGATCAAATTGAGCAGAGGATCAAACTCTGACAGACCAGTACGGCAGGGCAGTGGATACAGGTTTTAAGGTTGCAGTAAGGCTTGACACGTACCGGAAGGCGCGGCGAGGGTAGGCCCCCCAGAAGGTGGACTGATGTCCGGGTAAAGGTTGCGGGAGTCCGCTGGATGCGGGTGGCGCAGCACCGGTCTCTTTGGCACTCTTTGAGGGAGGCCTATGTCCAGCAGCGGACGTCTTTCGGCTGATATGATGATGAAGGCTTGACAGCGTTAGGGAGGGGCTTGAGCTCGCTAAGGTCAGCTATTGCTAGTGTGACGTAGTAACGTACCTTATTGATGAGCTGAGCCACGCCAATAACGTCCTTATTGGCATTCACGATGGGCATACAAAGCATGGTCCGGACGTCCTTGGCGTCGTCATTCGTCGTGTCCTGCAGCACGAGGCCATTCTCCCTCCGCCAGTCGGATACCTCGGAGATGTTCAGGGCTTTATTGGATTGGGCCACCTGCAACCAGAGTAGTGAACTTGGTCATCAGGGTAATCTATCAATAGGTAGGCAAGGCTTGTGGAGTTCGTATTGGCCAATTTTAAATGACCGCTCCCAGACTTACCGCCAAAGCAATACAGGCCAACGTGGACTGGTAGTCGTGCCGTGGGGTAAGCGTTGTTCTGGTCTGCTCCGCTCCCAGTTCGAACAGCGTGTGGAACCTGGTGGGCGCTGGTGGCGGCAGGGCCAGCATTGTGGAGCGTTCCCCGCCTGGACGTTGGACTATGCGTTCAAGGTGACTCTGGAAAAGATGAGCACATTTTGTACGGTTGTCGATGAGATTGCTTTCGTCATGGGAGGCCTGTGACAGGCAGAAGGAAGTCTTTAGACTGCTGAAGTAATGATGGCACCAATGCGAAGAGAAAATTCCAAGTTGAATATAATCAGAGTTTTACATTCTCGCTTCCTCGTCCATAAATAAAACGGATTGTGGAAACAGTGTCGTAGGGTAGTCAGATAAGTACAATAATTATGAGTTCTAGTTTATTCAAGAAGATGAAGACTAAGGAGCTAGTCAGGTCATTAATAGAAAATACTACATTCAACCCAAATTCCAAATAAACTTCATCAATCCAGGTTCGCTCCAATACCGTTCCCAGGACAATCACTATCGAGGAAATGTATATCTATATATAGGTGCCTAAAATTCCTCGATAGTAAAAGAACCCATGATCAACTTACAGATTCACAATGATCAGTGTCCAAAATGAAAACCGCACACCGATCACACTTCAGCAAATCCCTCGCTTCCGTCATGATCTTCGTCACCAGACACTCCAAGTTGCTCTGCTCCTCAAATATACTCCTGGCCAGGGCCAGTAGGATCTGATTCCTCTTGTATTCAAGGACGGAGGATTCGAAGAGCTGGGCGTTCTGAATGCCAATACCACAGAACGTGAGGTAGCGGCGGAAGACTTCCACATCGCGTGGGGAGAACTCTTTGGAGCCTGGAATTAAAATGTGTAGTAAATAATTGGCAGTTTGTTAGTTGGTGTAATATACTAAGCATTGCTTCGCATCTTCTGGCTTGGATTAAATCTGATTCCCAATTTTCATTCATCTGATTGACGGAAAAGGGGGCAGGTGCAGGCTGCTTAGATTCATGAAAGCTTGAGTGAATTTCGGCTTACGTAGTGTACCATGCCCTCCGTATAGATGATGTGACCATATACGTAATCTGGCTGGAAATAAATTATGTCCAGCAGCAGACTAATGTACACAGATGATGATAATAATTACGACGATGAAGTAGATACAGTTCATGCGCTATTTAACCCCCGACGCAAAGAGTGTTATAAGTTTAACGTGTCTGTGGTATCGTATCTCCCAAATGGATAAACCGATTTGAATGCGGTTTTTTTGTGTCATAGATATAGATAATTTAATATCCTTATAGATACGCTTTAAGTCGCCATCGACTAAAATCTCACAGAGTGGTGTGGCTTGCGTTGGTGGCTTTCACAGTAATTGTCAATTTTTTTAATTTACTATTTACCGCAATAGTAAATTTAACAATTGCTTTGCTATTTGGCTTTCGTCGGGGATGCGGTCAGCGGTGGTGACCGCCTTGTTTCTCAAGCGGAGCTTCTGAAGCTGATTGCATTATTGACTTATACGCATAATTTCCACTTACCATCAGTTTTGTTAATGATCTGCGCAACTCCGACTACTCCGCCTTCGTAGTTGCAGATCGGCATACAGAGGATCAGGTCAGTCTTGTATCCAGTGCGCGCGTCGATCTCACTGTTGAATCTGCAAAAAAAATGGTGATTCACTGTAACTGATAGTAGTAAAGATAAGGACGCCTAGCGACCAATTTTGGGTGAAGTTGTCAGTAGGAAGCGTCCACATCCAAAGATCCCAACCCTAACCCATCCAGCACTTTATTTTATTTTTATTTTTTAAACATCCCAACCGTTTCGCGTTTTTAATTTGTGTCTCTCATTCCATTGTGCTTGCTTTACATTTTTAACAATTTTATTATATTAATGATTTATTTATTATGTGTAGGTTTACGTTTGTATTGGTAGTATGCTGTGTTGCGTTCCGTGCGTCACGTACGGTGCTGTCTGATAATCAGGTTGGTAGCCCGCTTAAGTGTACACTTACGTACCTGGGATCTGCGTATGCGTTCTTAATGTTGATGTGGTGTTTCGTCTGCGCGGCGACGCCGGCCACGCCCACGCCGAATGGAATCCTTATTTCCTGCGACTGCGCCGTGCTCAATGCCTCAGTCAGTTCTGCAATCAAAAAGAGAGATGGGTCATACACGGATTTGGGTTCTCGTATTTCCAGTAGACATTGCCAAAATTAAGAGCTATAGCGACGCCCTCTGTAGCCTAGTTGATAGTGCTCTGCCTATGAAGCCGGAGGCCTCCGGAGGCCTAGGGTTCGAATTCCGGTAAGGGCATTTATTTATGTGATGAGCACGAATATTTGTTTCTAAGTCATAGATGTTTTCTGTGTATTTAAGTAGGCATTTATTTATCTATATATGTATGTATATCTCGTCGTCGTTATAAAATATTATAGGACCCAACTTTGGTATTTTTTTCTATCGAGGAAATTTTAGGCAATCTTGTATCGATTAAATCAGATAAACAATCATATAGTCAAGAATCATATATCTGAAAATCAGACCTTAATGATTCTTAATCTAGTCAGAACGGCGATTCAAAGCACGCGATAATTTCCAATTCACCCCCTAGGTAGGTACTTCTACGCGCTAGAATTTGATGTACTTATTGGTAGGTAGGTATCTACGCTTTCAGTGGCCATCGACTAAAAAGAACTGGTGCGGCTTGCGGTGGCGGTCAATTGCTATCAAGTTTACTACTGACCGCCATCGCAGGCCGCACCAGTGTGATTTAGGCCCTAAGCCCGCATCAGGCCTCTCACACACTGGCGCGGCCTGCGGTGACGTTCAATGGTAAACTTAACACTAGCTGTCAAATTTTGTATTGACCGCCACAGCACTTTACTGTAGCGCGACCTGGCCGCGGCGGTCAATAGTAAACTTTTATTTAGTTGTTAAATTTACTATTGAACGCCACCGCAGGCCGCGCCAGTGTGATTCCGGTCTTACTCTGTTTTATTGATTTTATAAATTACCTCTTCATTCGCTTTCACTGCACGTTCCATTTTACTTCGTTAATCTTTCAATTTGCATACGATTTAAAAGCACAACATAATGTTTTTCAAACAAAGCCGGATTTATTCCTCTGACACGATTTTCTCTGTCATCACATAAAATACAAGTACTTAAAGTAAAGTATATTTTTTAAATTCCCGTCTGACTTTTTACAAATGGCCTATGTTACTCCCACGGCTACTTAAATAAGGAATCTACCGACCAATGGCCTTAGCACGGTCGCCATTTTATCACTTATCATAGTCGATAAGACATCCATCTCTCTCACACTCACATACTTCCACAATTTTGTGTCATTTAACCAGGTTGTACCAATTAACCAGGTTTAAAAAATAATTGTCTCATTTATGTAGGGAGAGGTCCTCAATAACTGCTGAGGTCGTAATACTGCAATTATATGGAGGTCCAAGTTTATGCATGCATCTGCTATTATGGTGTACCCGTAAAATATATACTGAATTATTTCACTCAAATCTGTATAAGTACAGATAAATCGGTACCTATATATGGCAACATTGACTGACGGAGCTCATTTGACTCGCGATACATTGAAGATGGCGGTCATTTCAGCATTATTTTCATGTCCGCCACATAAACTAAATAACATTTTGTGATTAACAACTAATGGCAAATAAAGAAGGATTAAAACATGTAGCAAACAATTATTTGAAATCAGATTAGGCTTCTCTACAAAAAGTTATTCCGGAAGTCAAGTTATACATTTTGAACCGTACCCCTATACAAGAACGCGAGCAAAGAAGTATCCACTTCGAAAAGCCCAGATAGATACGCGCTGAGGGATAGGAGATTAGATATTGTATCACGCTCCCACATATTGTCTATGCTTACATCCTTGTCATTCATATGTGTATGTGTGTCCCTCTATCCTATTGTTCCTCTACGTTGTAGATAAACCAACGGCGTGCTTTACTTTATTTTCCCTACTAAATTGTATCCGCCATGTTTATTTAATCTTCCCCTACGGGTTTGCTGAACGTTTTCACGGTGACCGTTACTCCCGAAAACACTAAAGTTACTTAGTTTCCTTCTCGCCGTCAACCAAAAAGAAACCTTAAGGTTTTAATAGGAAGCCTCCTTTACTTTGGCAAGCGCTTGTCCTCAGAGCTTCATTAATATTGCTGGCATTACCTTACTAAGGCGTGGGTACAAAGTTTCTTAAGAAAAGGTCTGCTTTTAGAACTAGAATGGCTAGGTAAGCATTTTTTATAAGATTAAGTACAGACGAGACGTGTTAAGCCAATCTCAAGCAACTTGTAAAATAATGTTTTGGAATAGTCACGAGCTAAGTTTTGGGGCAACTACTTTATCCAAGAGTCATAAAACGGATAGGCACATTGTGTACAATTTACATACAAAGTGTGTTTTTTATAGCTCTTTGGTGTATCATTCATTTAGAAATTTCCCGCGTAGCCAATTGTGCTAATAGTAAGTACAAACGCCAACACAGTTAACTGACCATCCTGTATTTATATAGAACCCTATTACAATGCACATACTATTAAAGTTACGGCTCAGCTTTAGAATCGTTGTCATCGAGTTCATGGCTCATTTTTTTAATATAGATTGTACTCATTAAAAGATGATTCCTCAGCAAATTTCAAGTTGTGAAAATCCATAGTTTTTGAGAAAAAAATTATTAAAGTTTCCATATAAATTTCCATTACTGTGTATTTCGAGGAGATTTTGACTGACAATGACACTTGTGCGCGTTCCTTTTTACGTGTTGATATTGGTAGATGTTCTTTAGGTAAGTTTTTAATCAATTACGGTTAATCTCTCATAATAAATCTCTAATTTGAAAATGGAATCAGCCAGTATCAAACTAAGCATTTACGTGTCCCGAATGATCTCGGCTTCCCATGAACGGAAAAACATGTAGATTTTTTCATAAGTACATTATTACTCTAGCTTCCGTTTAGGATAGTTTTTATCCAACTGCGACAGTTAATTAATTTTCGGAAACATTTGACCTCATTAAATTATTCAGTTCTTCTTCTTGAAATCATAGCCGCCATATCCGTCAACTGTCAGTGACGTCAAAATGGCGGACTTGTCATATCTAACTAACAGTAATAATTTCGATCCGGTGTTGTGATAGACCTTCACAAAACGCATATTAAATTCTAAAGCATAAAAAAATAATCGATTCTGATAAGGAAACTTATACGCGCTAAATTCGTATTGAGGCGTAATTTCAATAAATGTATCAACAAATTTCAACAAAATAACGTCAAAAGTCTGACTCTTCCTTTTTTTAATGGCATGGCCTAGCGTTGTCTCGCGTTCACCCAAAATGTCTAGGTTTATGAGTTTCTGCAAGATTACACGCTGAGTATTTGTCACGATACTTAACGGCTATCACAAGATGGCGCGGGAGCTCTCTCGATTTTTCTCGCACTATACGTCTCTTTCTAAGTTGTATATTACGAGAGAGACGGATAGTTCGAGAAAAATAGAGAGAGCTCGCGCGCCGTCTTTTGATAGCCGTGCTGGTTTGTCAGTATTTATATTTATCAGCAATAAACAGTAAACGGGCCCCTTTTTTTAAAAACATTAATGATCAAGCGCGTCAGTAGGTATGAAGGCGGTATTTTACTTCGTACTTCGCGCCTTCAAGTTGACATTCAGCCTATATAGAGACACAGGAATCGGCCAACATAACAGATAAAACTTTTATCATAAAGCCTGCAATACACATTCCTTAAGTTGACAATGGCGGGAACAAACAGAAGATCGGCAGAATGTGATATTGCGATCTGAAACATTGCAATATGAAAAAATATACTTTAATATTTTTAATAATTACATTAATTACCTTTAATAGAAAGGGACTCGGACTCGCGTTATGATTCTAGAACTTAGTTAGTGGTTAGGTATAGCTTGGAAAATATAAATTCAGACGTTAAAAAAGAGATCTTTTGTTCCGCGTAAACACTTATCGGTCAATGGGTACCTACTCCGGGTACTCGAAAGGATTATTAAATCTATTTATTAATTCTATACACATCTTTACCTGAGAGTCGGAGTGACTCAAGATGATTTCAGTCATCACGTTTGTATTTATTTAATATAAAACAGTGTTATATTACAAATATGTAGAGAAGAAGATATATAAAAATTTAATGCTGCAGCCTGTGTCCTACCTGTTGGATCTATGGCCACAAACATCTACTAAACTATTACCCCATAAAACGAGTTTTGTCCCTTTCTTACTAATTTAAACATCAAAGAAAAGAATTTTAAGGGCATTTTAGCTAAAATAGGTTTGTTCAACGTTTTACTTGAAAGGTTAAATTAGAACTGCATGTGTCCTATGTCCAAAATAAGAAATTCGTTAACTCCCACCACATTACCATGCAAACGAAGTCGCAGGTACAGCTAGTATTTAATATAATATCATAAATGTAGGTAAATATAATAAAATAAACGCAAAAGGCTAATTCGACATACTCTCGCGCGCAGCCGAGGCCTCTTCGCTGTCCCCATAGCGCGGACGCGCGCACTTGACTCTTCTCCCCTCCACCAGGCACTGATGCTAATAAACGATATTTTAAACAGTGACAGCCAACTCGATGTCTTTTTCACACCAGAGAACCGTTTCTTGACCGCATCTTCTCGCTATTTGGAATCAATTGTTATAACTACCTCAACTTGATTATTATTATACTGCTAATTTAATAATACATTATAAAATTTGTTATTGATTATGATTATTGTTTCACATTTGTTATCGATTATTATTTATCGTCAGTTGCTTATATTTTACTTTTTATAATAATGTTTTGACTTTATCCGAAATTGTGTTGTTATGACTTTAAACAATTATTATATTTCCTCGATTTATTTATTACTTATTCAATGACATTTAATCAACTATTTTACTCCCTCGATCTCTCTTATGTACAGTTACTAAATTCTACTGTAATGTGTTCTAAATTTAAATTAAATGTAGGTACTTATAATAATAATCTCACTGCACCTGATATTAAATAATGCATGTTAACTATTAATAATTTTTATGCTGATTAGCACGTAAGGCTGTTAGTGTTAATTGTATGCAATAAATAAATAAATAAATTGACATTCGTCGAAAATCGAATATGCCAAGTCTGTTATATTAAAAGCATTTAGGACAGTCAAAGTTATGGGACACCGCTTGGACGTGCCAGCTAGTGATACACATGACAATTGGGATTAGGTATCAAAGCGGACGCTCCTTTAGGGCATATGTAATCGGGAATAACGCTAGGAGGATGATGATGAGTAGGTATGTATAAACTTGCAACTCCATATAATTGCAGTAATTATGACCTCAGTTATTGAGGTCTACCTACATAAATGAGACAATTATTTTTTAAACCTGGTTAATTGGTACAACCTGGTTATATGAAATACCTCTTTAAATGACACAAAATTGCTGGCTCCTTGAGACGTCTGTTATCTAGGTATTACGGTAAATAAGTTCCTCGAAGGTCCGACCAATCTGAATAACGCTAATCTCATTTACTTCCGACCTTAATACCTACTGAATCCCTACAAAGAGAGCTCTTAACTCTTAATCCACTAAAAGCATAAAGAATTAACAGTATCTTAGGAAGGAAAGGTCTTTACACAACGGATGTGTAAGCCCGTTTTTTTGTATCAGCCATTGAGGGTCTGTTTTGTTCGAGGCTTAGCAATGGCTACCTACTCGTACTAAGGACTGAATCACGCTGGCGCGGCCTGCGGTGGCGGTCAATATTGAAAGCTAATGACAAGTTTATTTACAGCCAGGCCAGGCCGCGCCGGTCTGTGAGAGGCTTAAATACAAAGAGCACGATTTAAAGTTCGAAGACGAACTTCTGTTATTTATTTATTTAAATCAGGCAACAAAGGGCCATATTGCAAATACCTTAAGGGCTTTATCACGGTGGCGCGGCCTAGCCGCGGCGGTCAATAGTAAACTTCAATGTCAAGTTTCTATGAGAGGTTTTAAAGCTACACTTTTAAGAGCTGGTTTAATAGTTAAATAATTTTTGTCAATTGAGTTCTTCGAAATAAAAAAAACCGGGATACAATCCCATAGCACTGTACGGAAGCGAGACGTGGACTCCGTGATAGAGAGAGAATGAACGCATTTGAAATGTGGGCATGGAGAAGGATGGAAGGTATTAGTTGGACAGAAAGAAGAACAAACGAAGAGATTCTTTTGTTAGGAGAAAGAAGATGTCTACTAAAAACAGAAGAGGAAATATGATGGAGCACCTGATACGACATGACAATTACATAAAAACTATAACTGAAGGAAAGATAGAAGGAAGGAGAGGCAGAGGAAGACCAAGACGTGCGTTTATGGACCAAGCTAAAGAGAAAGTTAATGTAATGTCATATCAAGAGCTCAAAACAGACAATCCCATAACCTTCTCCGGGAATCAAATTATCTCAGCGGTTGGTAACATACAGACAGAATAGATTAGATTAGATTAGATTATTTATTTAATGATAAAAAATACATTACAGATTTGCATACATGTCAAAAATATAAGACTTTTTATCACAATCGTCAAAAACAGAAAAAATAAAAAATTAAGATATAACAATAAGACAATGTCAACAACACAATAACAAGGAAATATAAAAAACAATCCAAAATAAAAAGAACACAAATATATCAACCTCTAGGTAATAAGAGCCACACTTTCGTATTTATAATGTTTTTATAAATTGGGAAAATAACTAAGCAGTATAGAAGGTATAAAACAATCTGCCTGATGTTTATTCTTCATAACTAGTTGGTACATATGTATAGCATGTTTGTGTGGGGTCTCCCTTGACCAAAGTACAGCGATAAATTTCTAATGGCACATTGTTTGCCAGAAGGGACTCGATTGTTAAAGTTTATTACTTATTGATAGCTTTATTAGACACGGCGGCAGACGCTATTAGGAAATTAATTTTGTATTTAGAAATCTTGTGTTTAACGGATGCGAGAGGCTTTCTAGGGCCTAGGGGTTGGTCGAAAACTCAAAACAAAATATATTTATCTACCATAAAAGAACATACAGGAGTGAAAAATTGGAGCGATCTTCACAGTCGGCGGAGCCTGTATCGTAAGGATCTAGATCTTAGAAGATTACTAGATTAGAGCGGCTTTTAATTTAATAAATAAGTTCTAGGTTTTACACGAAAAACGGACACGTTACTCTTAACTTTCATAATCGGTAGAAATCGGGGCCTGTATGTGTGATTTGTGTGTGAGTGTGTGTAGTAAAGTGTGTGTTAAAATGAAATGCATAATAATTCCAGGATAACAGTATCTGGATGCATTTTTCTTTGGTAAAATTACAGTGTCTAATGTCTTTTTTTATATTCATATTCATATTCATTCATATTCATTTAATCCATTGTTATCATGTTCATCAGCACATAAAGGTCACATTTTAGTCTTGGTAGGTACATGATACCCTGCTAGGGCTTACAATATCGGACATCTTAATACTACTTAATAACTAAATAAAAATTACAGTGACACTCATGCAGCACTAGGTTTAACCGTTTAACTAAGGGTCACCCCCACTTAAACTAATATCATTAGTGCTAATTTCATTACACCTAACAACGTTCGATATAATTTTCATTAGCCCTAATATTCCGATAACTAATTTTATTTGGCATAATTATTTGTTGCGCCTAATTTCAAACCTCCTAATCATTCCTAATACTAAACATCAAGTGTGCTAATATATTGGAAACTAATAATCATTTTTCCTAATGACTACTAAGCCTAATGATTAATGTGCCTAATGATCACTATGTTTAATGTTCACTTCACCTAATTTCGTCACACCTAACTATCACTTGACCTATTAACTTTTGCTCTAATGTTTGACTAGTACTAATTAATGCATCCCTGATGAACAGGCTACTTTTTACCGCGGAGTATGTCGCGGCCGTCACATGATAGACGTCCTAATCTCGTCAAAATGGGAGCCAATAATGCACGGCCAAATAATGTACGGCCCGATAATCCGTGTCCAGTTATTGGATCGTGCATTATCAGGGCGGACGAAAATGGCATGTCATAAGCGAACTCTATCTTAGGTCGGTTAGGTTAGGGTTCACTTGTGTCCCTCAGACCAGAAATAGACACCCCGCGCAGCGGGGTGGCGTCGACTTGCTGTATGGCTATCACAAGACGGCGCACGAGCTCTCTCATTTTTTCTCGCATGATACTTCTCTGTCTAATAAGAGTGAGCTAGATAGAAATCGGATTACCCACCTATTCTACCCTAAGGCAGGTCAGTGTATGTACGACGACGAGCGAAGCGAGGAGGAGTGTTATGTAGAACTGTGACCCTACAGCGAGTGAGCGAAGCGAGCGTGCCGCAGCAGCAGCCGGCGAAGCGCCAGAACCGACATTATAAGAAAAAAAAACAGTGAAATAAAATTAGTACTACTGACAATTCGGGATAATGACATTAGGGCTAAAATACTTAGGCAAAATGAAGATTCGGGTTAGTGATTTTAGAGACATTGGTAATAAGGTGTAGTCATTATTAGGCATTGCAATATTAGGCCTAGGAAGAAATCGGTCAAATAAAATTAGTCTTAGTGAGAATTCGGTCATGAGAAATTAGATATTATGAAAATTCGGGATACTGAAATTAGGGCTAATGAATAATTAGGAACAATGAAAATTCGGATTTGTGATTTTAGGGTTAATGAAATTAGGGCTAGTAAAATTAGGTATAAAATTATTAGGGCTAACGGAGGGGAACCTTTAACTAAAGTTAATCACAAGAGCAATTGAAAAATGAAAAGGTGATTTGTACATGTCAACATAGAGTTACTTGATGTCAATTCATTAATAATAAATTCATTATAATTCAATATATTATGTCATGTTAGCTAAACATTGGTCCTCAAAAAATTCGTCTACGGTATAATAACATGTCTCGATAAGTATCTTCCTTAATTTATTTTTAAATAACTTAATGTCGCTTAGTTGTTTGACAGTTTCGGGGATTTTATTCATTATTCGGACACATCGATAGAAGGGACCATTTTTAACTATGGCAAGCTTGCTAGGCGGTAAGACAATTTGTTTTTTTCGTCTACACTCAGGTTTGAATATTTCCGTTCCGTTAAATAAATATGGGTGGCTCCTGACAAATACTGCGGCCTCCATAATATACATAGAGGGTAATGTTAATATTTTAAGGTCTTTAAAATGCTGTCGACAACTATTTGGGATACGCGTATTGGTCATAATTCGAACACACTTTTTCTGCATAACAAATAGTTGGTGAGCATCGGTGCTCTCACCCCACAGGATTACGCCGTAACTTAGCCAGGCGTGCGCGTATGCATAATAAGCCGTCAAAGCAGATTCCAAATTGGTATTTACTTTTAAGACACTAAGTGCATATACAAACTTTGCAAGTTTTGATTTAATATTTTGGATGTGCGATTTCCAGTTTATACCGGAGTCCAATTTTATGCCTAGTAAATTAAACTCACTGACTTCTTCGATTGGACTATCGTTGATATCTAAGTGCAAGTGCAACGGTCTCTTCTGAGTAGGTTTAAACTGAATTACTTTTGTTTTTGTTAGGTTAATGTCTAAATTGTGTTCATGTAGCCAGATGGTGACCATGTTAATGGTTTCTAGCAGGCGCGTATTGCATTCCGCACTATCAGCACAACTCAATAATATTGAAACGTCGTCTGCAAACATAACGCACTTAGTGTTAATAATTTTAGGTAAGTCATTGATGTATGCTAAAAACAACAGACATCCGATCACACTCCCCTGAGGTATGGAGCATGAGGTATGCCGCATTTGCGAAGTGATTATATGCGTTTCTCCTGTACTGTTATCAACATGATCGAGCTGTACATATTGTCTGCGGTTTTCTAGATATGATTTAAACGGCTTATTATTTTCGCGGCGACAGAAAAATTAAAGAGCAGCAAACTATTTGCAACTAAAATAATAACTTGTCAGCGATTAAATATTTTGGCAATCATTTATATTAAATGAGCTTTAAACTAAGGCTATTTTAAAATTCAAATAATGGCAGCTACTTTAAGGTAGCAGAAATAATAAACAAGATTACTGAAATCATAGGCGAGGTACTATAAATAATGACTTGGCGACTAACCGACTCGGATCACGGATAGGTTAGAAGACGGTTCGTCTTCGAGGTTATTTTTTTTATAAAAGAGCAGAAAACTTGTTTTTTTTGTGACCTTGATTTTAGTTTATATGCAATCCATTGAACAATTAGAGTAGGCCATTTTCAACTTTTTATCCGCTGTCATGTTTCCGCTCAATTCAGTTAATTCAGTCGCCAAAACAATAACTCGATGCTAGTTTATATTGAAACAAAACCGAAAATTGATTACTTAGCTGCTACTTTTTACTTTATACTAGTCTCCGCAATTAGTCGCCAACTTATTATTTTTGCTACCTCCTTTAATTTTTTATAAATCCCTAAATCAGATTAATTTGTCGCCGCGTTAAATACATGCCGATTTAAACCACTTATGCGCGACTCCGCGGATTCCCATGCCGTACAGTTTTTTTAGCAAGATTTCGTGGGATACGCGGTCGTAGGCTTTAGTCATATCTAGCATTAGCCCCACCCCGCTTTAGGCAGTTTAGGGTCGTTTATTGTTTTTTTTAATATTTGGTCGCTTAGTCCCGTTCCGTTTGTGACATAACTATGTACCCATGACTGTGCTTTTAAAAACTAATTTGACGAGATAATAATTTAGCAGTTTTTAATCTTCTCAACATTAATAGCATCAAAGGGACAAACAAAGCTTTTACCAATGGTCACAGTTTTGACTTCAGATACTTGACAGTTTGAATCTTAATTCAAATTAGAATTAATGTGTCAATCATTGCGATATTTACTTTAATGGCGCTCGTTGTTTTCGAAAGACAAATATTAAAACTAATTCATATAAGGCTTTAAACCTTCGGGGAATAGGAACTATTCGCTGATGTCCAAAGTTTCTCTAAATATGTCGGAATGAAATTAATCAACAACTCGCACTGTGCTGCTCAAACTAGTGCAATGTTCTGAAACTACACAAAACTGTTGTTTCCGGGACATCCCTCGTGAACCGTATACTTTTTAGGGTTCCATAGTCAACAATGAAACCTTACAGTTTCGCCATGTCTGTCCGTCTGTCCGTCTGCGGCTTAGCTCAGTGACCCTTACTACTAGAGAGTTGTAATTCGGCATGGGTATATCGACCCGCCGACAAAACGGTAGAATGAAACTATGAAAAGAGTTGTTTTCAAGCATGTTCGAAAATCTTGTAGATACCCACAAATCATTTTTCAACTTAGTGGTCCATTTGTGTGATATTGGAGTTTAAAGCCTAAATGTTTGTTACAGTCAAGTGTGGGCACTTGACTTTAACTTGGGTGGTAAAATCAGGGGGTGGACCCCCTGCCGGCTAAATGAGTGGCTGCTACTGGGAATGTGAAAAAAATCGTGACAGTAGTCACTATTATGAATTTAAAAGGTAAAGTATCACAGCTTAGTAGACATTACTAGTTACCGAGTCATAGTCGACCAACTTAAAACGTAGTTGAAAAGTCCAACTTTCGTGTAAATTCGGCCGACGCAACAGCACCAATTCCTTAGCGCTTGCGTGCCAATATAACAAATATAGACATGCAAATACGGAACCCTACACTGCGTGTGGCCTGACATGCAGTTGGCCCATTTTTCAGGATGAAATGTAGGCTACCCATACCTGTGTCACTTTCAGCCCGAATAAACAAATCCTCCTTGGCGTTTTTATATATGTTCGCTCCAAATAAAACTGTTTTGGATTTGAACAAAAGGATTCACTGTATACCGTCAAGTCGTAGCCGAGCTCAGAGTTTATTTCGTAAATAGTAACTGTTCGAAGGAGCGTTAGTACCGTCAACCGTCACTTTCCTATACATTTTTGTATGGGAAAATGACATTTAAGTTTCTTTATCGCTCCTTCGATAAGTTACCCAATGACAGACCATTACACACATCTACAACATTGTCACCATCATCATATCAGCCCAAAGACGTCCACTGCTGGACATAGGCCGTTGCATATGCCGTTGCATATAAGGTGTGCAAAATCTCTTCCTATTTTCAAAAATCTGTTGAAACAATATTACCTGTCTCTCCCTTAAGTTGCCTTTTATGTATTGTATGTATGTATGTATGGTTGTATATATGTCTGTGTATTTATTAATTTATTCGGTATGTATTTTTTTTCCAAGTGTCCTGTTCAGAAATATTTGAAAGATTGATGTGTTAGTTTACTCTTCATGATGAATTCCTGCACTACCTGTTAAAAATTCTAGTTTAAATGTTTCCTGCTGTACAAAGGTTGTCTGGAAGAGATCGCTTTAAAGCGATAAGACCGCCTGTTGTAACCATTATTTATTAAGCAAATTTTTTGTAACTTGTTTGTCTCTTGTTGTGGTGCAATAAAGAGTGTTTATTATTATTATTATACCCCCCCCCCCCCCCCCCAAAGAGTGCCACAATGACCTGTCCTGCGCCACCCGCATCCAGCGGACTCCCGCGACTTTTATCAGGTCATCGCAGTCCATCAGGCGCCTACCAACGATGCGCCTTGCAGTACCTGGTCACCACTCGAGAACCTTTCCGCTCCAACGGCCATCGGTCCGGTCATTCAGATTTAATTCCAAACAATTCATTCGTTTTAAATATAAGTTTTGTTTTTCAACGTTTTGAATTTGGTCCGAGCGACGTGCGTGCAAAGATATGATGATAGCATAGCGTAATGTTGCAAGAGAGCGAGATAACATTATGGGGGCAACAGTCGTCTTAAGAATTGTCTCATGTAAGTATAAACAAATTATTACTTACATGAGACGAATACGTACTGTGTACGTACGAACGTGACGAACGTAGAACGAACGAATCGAACGTAGGTAGCTCGGAACGCTGCCAAGTTAAAGTGGGACTGGGCTGGTCATGTTTACCGCATGCCTGGTGAGTTATGGGCAAATAGTACCACGAAGTTTTTGACGAAGCCTGTGTTGCGGATATCTTATGGACCTTAATCATTATTTTTTCATTAAAGAAATTGAATTAAAAAAAAAGTAGAAACCTCAGAACTCGAAAAGTAGACGCGGCAGACCTCGTCAGCCATGGCAATCAATCGTGTGTCTTCTCACACTTTCTCCTTTTGGAGTCTTGAAGTGGCCAGGTCAGTACGCTTCCCATGAGTTTGACAATGTCGGCTTACGCTAACGAGTATCGAGTTTTCTATCTGTGCATCTCTATTGCACTTTGACACTGAGTTGGGCATTCAAGAATAAAATCATTATTTGAATAAGAATACGCATAAATAAAATTATGTTGATTTTATTCACGTCAAAGTTATTCAAATAATTTCGCCGTGAATAATTCTTATGTGAGAAAATTTAATGAAGTTAACTTATTCTTATTCAAATAAATGTAATCATGATTTTTTATTTTAACTAATATATACCATGAATATTAATGTAGTTCGGTCGGACACTCAGGGTTAAACACGACGCATTTGGTAATTTTGGTATCGGTATATAGAGGCACTAAGTAGACTCTTAAATGTTGTGTAATTTATACCTAATTTATACATATGTCTGTGGATAGTGGAACTCCTCAATGGCTACTTGTATAGCCCTCATATCTCGAGTTTGGGCTCCTTTGACCCCAACCTTGTTTGAGTTTAACCTCCTGACTCCATCATCAGACGATCCTCACCAAGTGTAATGTATAGGTAGAACTCGTCAATACAAACCAAATGAGCCCAAACTCAAGGGTATTTTACAAGTCGCCATTGAGGAGTTCCACTATCCACCTCCTGATTCGATTATCAGACCATCTTTACCACGTATAATGTATAGAACTCGTCAAAACAAACCAAATGAGCCCAAACTCGAGGGATATACAATAGTTATTGAGGAGTTCCACTATCCACCTCCTGACTCCATCATCACACCATCGTCACCAAGTATAATGTACAGAACTCGTAAAAACAAAACAAAGTAAATCCAAACTTATCATAAAATCCATTGTGTGAAAATCAACTTACAAAATTTTACCGACGATACCACACAATTAACTTTATTTGAATAACGTTTTATTTAAATAAAATGTTAGTTAGAATAACCCCATTTGTTGAATAATTATTCCTTATTTATTCCTTATTTAAAATAAAAGTAGCATGATTTATTCACCGTCATATTATTTTAAATAACGGGCGCAAGAATTATTCTTATTCAAATCGATTTGAATAAGAATAAAAATTCTGTTATTATTCTTATTCTTATTCAAATAAAAATTTGCCCAACTCTGCTTTGACAGTACGAGCGAGATGCACACATAGAAAACTCGATACTCGTTAGCGTAAGCCGTCATTGTCAAACTCATGGTAAGCGTACAGGACGTTTGTCCTTTCTGGCGGCGTTTTAAAATGGCGATGGCGGGAAGAGTTGGACTTTTTAAAGAACTGGCTTGATCAAGCTCAATAACGCGAGCAGTGGAACAAGAGGGGTCTTTGCCCAGCAGTGGGACAATAATAATACTACTGTTTCTCACAGCCGCAACTCCTTACAGTCATTAGTAAACTAAACCAATGTTTTGATTAATTCAATGGTTTCCGGGAACAATACATCATTCCCCGACAATTACTCATTTTGTTTACCAAACAGCCATAACGTTTATTTCATAGCACGAACTTTCAGGGTGGGTGGGGGAATAGTGACAAAATGGGACATGTTTTGAACATAAATCTTGAGGCGCGATTCGGCGTTGTGTTTGGACGTGTCGCGACATTTATAATTTTATGGGAGGGCTGTGGCAAGCCCTTTTCTTTGAGTCTGCACAGCCTGTAGACAAAGACTAGCTGTCTCTTTCTGAGCGTTCTATTTATAAAGAGACGGCCAGTGTTGCATTGGCCTTACTACTGTAAAGCCGGCTGTACATAATGGGCCAACTTTGGCGCGTGAGCAGGATGCAGCTATGCGTTAGAGGGAGAGGGCTATAAGTCTATGTCATTCCAGGTCACACGGCAACGTTGGCCCGATACATTATAGTGAGGCAAGCAACTTTTTAACATGACATAATGATAACTGTAAAATTAATTTTAATATATGTCAAGTCACGAAAGTTTAAATTCGATGTCAAGTCTACCTTTAAGGTTCCCTTGTAACTTGAATTATCATGTAATGTGATGTTGAATAAAGTTTTCTATTCTATTCAATCCGGAATCAGAAATCCCGTGAGCTGTGCCTCGGCGAGAAAGAATACCTACTTTCTCGCCGAGGCACAGCTCACGGGATTTCTGCTAGCGCTACAAAAACTTAAGATTAGAAGTTTTAAACTTTTGCTACAGTTTCTGAACTACTACTAGTGGTAGGTATGGTGGTAAAAAAGTAAAATCTGAATAATTAAAATAAAAAATAATTTGAATTTTTTAATCTGATCGTTGTAACGTTTGTACGTTAACTTGACACGAAAACAAAAATATTTAATAAAATAATTTGTTTGGACACGAAGTGAAAATATGTTTTTTTTCGAAAACGGATTAAAGATATAGCCAAATGGGAAAATAAGTAACGCCCCGGCCCCAGCTCTTGTTTACCATTCTTTAAAGATTGTTAATAGCCGCATGATAAAAGGTGTAATTGATCATTTAATGATAAAAGGTGTAATTGATCATTTAATGATAAAAGGTGTAATTGATCATTTAATGATAAAAGGTGTAATTGATCATTTAATGATAAAAGGTGTAATTGATCATTTAATGATAAAAGGTGTAATTGTAATTCGCGTGTTTGATCTGACTACCACGATAAAGGTTGTGCCTAGTGAGGAAGTTACTGTATCTAAGAAAATCGTTGTTTTAATTTATGGTAAACTAGCTTCTGCCCGCGACTCCGTCCGCGTGGAGCTCGTGTATATCGTAGCTCCATACAAACTTTCACTCCCCCATTTCACCCCTTAAGGGATGATTTCGGGGATAAAAACTATCCTATGTCCTGCCTCGGGACTCAAACCATCTCTATACTAAATTTCACCGAAATCCGTTCAGTGGTTTAAGCGTGAAGAGGTAACAGACAGACAGACAGACAGACACACTTTCGCATTTATAATATTAGTATGGATATGGATATGGCTATTAGTATGGATATTGAATATTGTAATCTATGTATATCGTATGGATAAAATATTATATTCTATTATTTTTGACACAGTATTTAATATTGGATTTATACCAATCCATACGTGTTAATAAAATAACGCAAACCTGAAAACAGTTTGTTCAGAATCGACAATAGAATGTAAAAAATATCAAAGTGTTCTCAGGTTTTGCGTTATTTTATAAACACCTTTTATAAGTGTAGGTGTATATAAATATTCAAATGTCATCCAGGTTATACGAGTACGTCAGTGAATTGAACTCCACGACATGACCATATGCCGATGACGTTTATGTAAAGTGCGTTGTGGATGGCACTAATGTAAGCAGCCGCTCATGCGAATGACATATCACCTCTGTCGGTATTCACAATATACCGTCGACTCGTCTCAAACAAACCAGTATTAAAGGTGTGCTGAATGGCAGCCCGACGACATTTTTAAAGGCATGTGCCACCCCTGGAGTTGCAAGCGTCCATAGGCTGCGGTGACTGCTTGCCAGGTGGATCATAGACTTGTATGCCACCGACGAAAAATAACATATGAAGAATATGTTATGGTCGCCGCACACGTGCCACTGATCGAACGTCGCCACTGGCGTATTTCCTGTAGTTTTCATACATTTTGTATGGACTCGCCGCACACGGTTGACGCCGGTGGCCGCCACACGCTGCACGTCGCTACTACGTGGCGGCGTTTGTGGCTGTCGCGTGTGGCCCGTGTGCGGCGACCCTTAAGTACCTACCTGTGTCTCTAGTGACGTCAAACAGCTTAGCCTGCAGGTAGCGATGGGGCGGATTGCCTTTCGCCAGGAACAGGCTCCCCCTGTCCGCGGAAGTCAGTAGGCACACGTTCACTAGGATCTGAAAGAGAGAGACGAAAATATGTTGATAAAGGATATGAAATAATATGATATACTTATCTATATTTATATAAATCATATATTGTCAAGTACGGTGATACCAACTTCTGTCCGCGACTCAGTATGGAACTCGTTTATATCGGAGCCCAATACAAACTTTCACCGCCCATTTCACCCCTTAAGGAGATGATTTCTGGAATAAATCTACCCTACGTCTACGGGATTCAACCTATCACCATACCAAGTTTCGTCTCAATCGGTTCAGCGGTTTAAACGTGAAGAGGTAACAGACAGACAGACACACTTTCGCATTTATAGGTGTGGATACAGATAAAATGTTGTATACCATAGTGTAACAAGGATAACGCTATGTAACACACTGTGATGTTGAAGAAAGTTAGTTGATGTTATGTAACATTCAATAATCTCCCTGCAGTAATAAGTATATCTCATACTTAAAAACAGATACCAGCTTAGTTATTGTACAACATTTCTTTTAAATAATAAAGAATTCACTGTCATCTTGGTATTTGTTCAACTATAAAATGAATGAAACAAATATTGATACTAAGCTAATAAAATAAACAGCAAAAAAAATAAAAGTAATGGTACAACATTTGCCCCAGATCGCTGCCAGGAGCTAGTGCAGAAGGCTGGCAGGATTGCCACGTTGTATGGCAATACTGGTCATCTGGGCGTGATAAATGCAGACAGACTTCACACTCGGCTATACTGGGGTGTATACATGTCATGATTTGTCAGCCCCAATTTATCAAAGGCTGACTAATTGCTATCATCTGGAGGCATGTTGCGCTGCTGATCCAACTGTCAAACGAATTGTACCTACTGAGAAATTGCATGCACATGTGGTCGGATTGTTAGGTACACATCTATACGCTACACCCAATATGACTTCGACATGTACTGACTAATTGGGGTAAAATCACATAATCTATATACCCCATAATATATATTTTGGTAGGTATCCATCTATACTAATATTATAAATGGGATGTGTGTGTTTGTTTGTTTGTCCGTCTTTCCGTGATTGACGTGATATTAAGTGGAGATAGTTGAAGGGATGGAGAGTGACAAAGGATAGTTTTTAGACCCCGAAACCATCCCCTAAGGGAGTGAAATGGGAGCGTAAAAGTTTGTATGAAGCTGCGATTTAAACGAGTTCCACGCGGACGGAGTCGCCGGCAGAAGCTAGTATTAATATATATTATAGCTAAGTCTGTGACGGGTTTTAAAGTGCAGTGTATCTGTATGCGGCCACCGTTCGCAGTAATAGCCAATTAAATCAATGACGGTACGTGCGCCAACAATCGTGTTTGTCGGTGTTATGACATTTCAACGTAGTAACACTAGATAGTATATGTTATCTACGATGTTAAACGTATTCAAATACTACTGGGGCCGTAGACAAAGTTACGTTAGATGTTAACGAAACGAAAAGTGTTTCGTCGGCGTCTGTCAATTCCCATACATTTTATTATTTTCTCTTAGCGTTAGCGCTTGTCGATTGTAACCTTGTCTAGGCCCCCTGATGACTGGTTTAACCTGGATGAGCCTGCCTACGACGCTGACGATCCTGGGTTGTGCAATGTGTGTGTTTGTTTCTGAATGATGTTTTCTATGTAATTTAAGTATTAAGAGTCCGCAGTACAGAAGCTCGAGTCTCCATAGAAACGTTAACTACGTTTACGCGCTACGCATTCATTTTAAAACTACGTGTTGTATTGTGAGGAAACTTCGCATGTACAATGACATGAGGGTACAGGTCTGTAATTAGTTTAAGTAGCTTCAGATACCATGGTAAAACAAATACAGCGAATTTTTTTTTATGTTATAGGAGGCTAACGAGCAGACGGATCACCTGATGGTAAGCGATTACCGCCGCCCATGGACACCTGCAACACCAGAGGTGTTGTGAGTGCGTTTCCGGCCTTTAAGATATGTTTGAGGATTCGCCGTGTTGACAGCTGAAGGAACAAATTCCCTCGCTCTCAACACGACGCATCCTCGGGAGCTCTGGCGACCTTGCTCACCTCCAGGAACACAACACTACTACAGAGCGAGTAGTAGTGTTATTATGGCTGTGGTCTTCTGCAAGGCGGAGGTACTTCCCCAGTTGGGCGGGTCCAAATTCGAGCGGGATGACATTTCGCTGTAGGTACCCTCACGTAATTGAAGTTTTCCATACAAAATATTTCGTTTGTTTTATAAACTGGAACCACATAAAGTAATTACGGACATAGATATAACTCATGTCATTGTATATGCAAAGTTTCGGTACAATCCAACACGTAGTTTTAAAATGAGAACGAAACTACGATTGTAAGGGAAGGTGGAATTCGGTCAAGCTTACTGCGGACTCTTAATATCTATTAAATTGTATATATTCGTCTAGTACCCATAAGACAATTCTTATTGAGCTTACTATGGGACTAGTTTAACTTGTGTAAGATTGTCGGTGTACCCTTGTTTTGTCGACAACCTTTTCATCGAATATTATTTCATCGACGATTCATCGAAACTTTAGTACTAGTAATATTGTTTGGCGTTATTTTATTTCAACTACTGTTTATTTAAATTTATCTTACTACGTAGAAATACTATTCAACGAATATTACTTGATTGCTAATTTGTTTCAAATTATCTTAAAAGGCACAACTACAAAACATTGCAATTCATTTCTTCGACGTATTACTTTAATACAATGTTATATATTCTACTGCACATTTATACATTATTCTAATTATGTAGTTAATTGTGTGACATACATATATGCATAATATGTATGTATAATAAAACTTAGAATCATTGGTGTAAATCGTTAATTACAAAAAAATATCAGGGACAAAAATGGCTTCTCATAAGCGAACTATGTTTTAGGTCGATTAGGTTAGGGTTCACTTGTGCCCCTCAGACCGGAAATAAACACCCCGCGCAGCGGGGTGGCGTCGACTCGCTGCACGGCAAAAATAGGTTAAAAAACGTTAGGGATTTAGATATAGATTCGAAATAATTTTATGCGGAATAAAATATTATTACATGCAAAAAAATAGAATTAAAAAAACCCGGAATGAAAAACCATGACATGAATTTTATTGAAATAAGTCAACTACCAATTAAAAGACCTCGGTTCAAACTACCTAGTATCGAGTCTTCGACGCAATGACATGTCGATGAAATAAAAATACTTGAAACGTCTTTGAAATAATATTCGATTAAATGTTTGTCGGCAATTCAATGGTAAACCAAGATTGTCCCTTTATATTCATTTATTTATACTAGGTTAGGTATATAAAAACACGGACCGATTCGCATTAATTACACCGCTGAATACGATACATTGTCAAGTGGCATAACATTGCCGCTTCGTAACTGTACCTACATCTAAATGTATTGTTTTGTATGGGAAAATGACAGGTGACTTGATCTAACGCTCGTTCGAAAAGTTACGTAATTAATTCAAAGCGACCCTTGATTCTTGTATAAAATTCAAAGTGGCAACTAAATTAAAATCATTATTTTTATGCATATTCTTATTGTGTTTGTTGTTAATTGTGTATTCTAGCGCTATCTGTAATATCCTGTTATTGGCTTTTTTGTTTATTTTCATGTTATTCATAAGTTAAATAATAAAACTCAAATAATAATTTACTTTTAAAAACAAAGTATTAACCGACTTCAATTTAGTACTCCGCCAAGCCACGAGAACATTTCCTATTTTTTTTACAATTTACCACATGAACTGATTTCCGATAGCAAATGCGTTGATTACCAAAGAAAAAAACCGAATCGCTGTATGTGGGCAAATAATATTTGAGGACTTCCATCGATTCCCCAAGATCATCACCAAATGGCACTTCATTAGATACTATTTCAACGGAATCTTATCAGAACCTGTGACGTACTTTTGCAATTTTAAGTACATAATTGAGGAATTCGATAAGTCACCTGTGGTCTTCATCATCAATTCCGCGCCACCAAATTTATGATTCCGGATGTAAATACACGAGTTATAACAGAAAATACCAAAATCTCTACACGCGTGCCTAATAAAATTGAGGAGTCCCCTCAATTCCTCATGGATCCCATCATCTAACTGAATTTTGAAAAAAAATGGGACCCACCTGGAAGTATATACATACGAACAAAAAATAATTTTTCGAATCAGCTCATCAATGACGGAGTTCTGAGGTAACAACATTGAAAATAAAAAGTAAATTAAAAATTCAGACGAATTGAGAACCTCGCTAAATAAAACGCATTCTAAAGGGTTCACCGCTAAGCCGCAAATAGATCCCCTAAGAAGTAAGACAATGAACATTTATGAGCAACGCACAACTTCCACGAACGAAGCACTGGCTAAAGTTAAAACGACTGCTGAGGTAACGAGTTACAAAACAACGGTTTAGTCAAATTTAAATTCTTTTTACTGCCCCCGTAAAGTTAGTCCCATTTTAACGTAACTGCGGAAGTTACAAGCGTCCTCGTAAACCTGGGGGTTAACTACCCTTAAATGTCATCCCCTCAATCTGTAAATGAAGACGATTTAAAGTTTTAAATTAATTATTAGATTGTTATTCGGTGTTACTTGTGTTCCAGGACACATATTGCCTTTTTTCCTGATTACGGCAGAGCGGAAAGCCTTCTTTTCGGCATGCGAAAGCAATGTACTTGATTTTCGATACAACGATTACTATAAATAGCAAACTGTGACGTGATACTTTTATGACAATTAGTATGAAGCGTTTCGGCTGCCACCAGCGAGGCCCGTCTGTGATTCAAACGTTTGGGTATTTAAGTTCTTTAATTGTAGTTTGTCCCTTCAAAAACTGGTTCTAATGGCATAGTAAAAAAATCGAATGTTACGCCTATTTAGCAGTTATCGCGTCAATAGTTAAAAGACAGACAGTTACTTTCATTTATAATTATTGTCATATTAGTATGGATATATTCAGTTCTATCCCGCACTTTTTCCGACACATTAGCTCCCGACGGTAATATTATTATAGTTGACACATAGCTCCATTAGTCGCTTCGGGAAATCATAAGCTTGAAATTAGCGACAGGAATAGCTTGTTGGCTGATATCGGCGCCGACGAAAACGATCGAAAAATGTTTGAATGCGACGTGCTATTCAACTAGAGCACTTTTGTACATCCACACATGGGAGTCCACTGGATGCGGGTGTCGCAGGACCGGTCACTTTGGCACTCTTTGGTGGAGGCCTATGTCCAGCAGTGGACGTCTTTCGGCTGATATGATGATGATGATGATGACTTTTGTACATCACAATACGATGTATCGGCACGTGGCGACCACGCACCGGTAGGCGCAGCGTGGGTAGCCCCCCACAAGGTGGACTAATGACCTAGTGGTAAAGGTCGCGCGAGCCTGCTCGATGCGGGTGGTGCAGGACCAGTCATTGTGGCACTTTTTGGGGGAGGCCTTTGTCCAGCAGTGGACGTCTTTCGGCTGATATGAAGCTGATAATGAGCCTAGAGGCACTTGTCTTATGACACTCTAAAGGCCACGATTTTGCTTTATAACTCCATTAGCGGCGATCAGACAGTATCGTTTATGCGCCGAACTAGTTTCAAACGACTTCGGCCAACTACTGTCATCTTCACATTAGTCTCTCCACTTACTGCTACATAATTAAACTTGAAACCATAATTAGATCCAAAAAAAAAATAACCTCAAAATGTATCACGTAATATATCTTGATGCCGGGATTCATAGTAGGTAAGTATCTATAAGCGTAATCGGAGCTGTTAGTTATTCGGTACTCGTGCAGCTCACGCCTTACGAAACTAGACCTCTACTCCGCTTAGCTTTTACCAGAGCCCAGAGGTGACGGGTAAAGTGAGGCGCATTCAGAAATAGTGTACGGCCTGGTTGGAGTGTGGAGCGCCTATATAAGTCTCATTTGTTATTTAAGGTCGCTGTACGCCCCGCTCACAGCGGCGCGGGCACTTGGGCCGTATAAATAGCCTAGCCGTCGGTCACCGAATGCGACTGACTACTTCTGCGAATGCGACTGTCTTTGACTTAATGTTATTCATCCTCCTAGCGTTATTCCCGGTTATGCCCTAAAAGGTCTGCTTTGACATCAAGTCCCAAGATTCGGGATAAGCACTAGTTTTACGAAAGCGACTGCCATCTGACCCAGAGGGAAAACTAGAACTTACTGGGATTAGACAGGTTTCCTCACGACGTTTTCCACACCGAAAAGCTACCGGTAAATATTCCGTACATAAGTTCCCAAAAACTCATTGATACGAGCCGGGATTCGAACCCACGACCGCCGCTTGACAGCTGCGTGCCTGAACCACTAGCGTAGCTTTGAATTAATGTTATTGCTGCAATATAAACAAGATCTTACCTTATGGCATAACACGTTAATGTCCAACTCATTTGCGACGTCCTTTATAAGGTCCATGAACAGGTCCGCTTCTTCTAGCTGCCGTTGTGCCGCTGAGCCGCTGGGGGATCGCGACCTCTGAAAAGATAATTGAAGATCAATCCTTTGCTCTACGTATAGGTAGGTCATGCGTTGCACGGGCACATTTACAGCGGGCGTAAGACGTATACCATTTTATCGCTAATCGCTGCCAATTAGGGAGGTCAAACACAACGACTTTTTGCAACGATTCAGTAGCGATGCAGTTGCAATGCTGTCGCTGGTCTTATACCCTCGCACAACGTACGTTTCTGCATCGCTACTATCGCGATAGTGAGTTTCATTAGGAAACATATTATTCTCTATATTTTTAAATGACATTACAGAACTAGACATATATGGTGAAATAATTTTATATGCAGATGACACGACAATAATCATCAACGACGAATCTGAAAATAAATTAGTTGATAAGATAACCAGAACTCTACTTGCATTAGAAAAGTGGTTTAAAATGAATGGACTTAAATTAGATTCATTCACTGATAAGTTAGATGTAATCCTTCCAGACGGCGCAATGATTCAAAGTGTACAGCATGTAAAATTACTGGGATTTCATTTGGATCCAACATTCTCATGGAAAACACACATAAATTCGGTATGTGGAAAGATAGCAAAAGGAGTATATATCCTCAAACAATTAAAGCCAATCGTTTCGAGCGACCACCTTAAAGAAGCATATTATGCATATATACATTCAATCCTCTCTTATGGAATACTGTTGTGGGGAAACTCCACAGATTTCGAACGTGTGCTCAAAATGCAAAAACGTGCAATACGAGTTCTGGCTAATGCACGTTACAGAGATAGTTGCAGAGAACATTTTAAAAACCTAGAGGTCCTAACATCTGTGTCGACATACATTCTAGAGATAGCCTTATATGTGAGAAACAATCCGAGCGAGTTTGTACGAAACGGTGATGTGAATAAACGCCCTACACGATATCCAGATAACCTAAAGCAAAGTAAATGTAGGTTAGCCATGACAAAAAAATGTCCTAAGATAATGGCAGAAAAACTGTACAATAAGCTGCCAGCAGAAATCAAATCTGAACATAACATTTATACTTTTCGTAATAAAGTCAAAACTATTAGAGTTTTCTCAGTAAGTAAGACATTGTACCATATTAAAGAATATTTGAATAATGATTATGGATAGCGAAATTATAATTGTATTGACTCTATTTAATGAACCTTATTGTAATCTAGTTTAGTTATTGACGATCTCAGTATGTGCTCATGTTTTTATTATAAGTTTTTGTAATTGAAAATAATGTAACACTAATTGAGAAATAAATGAATCTAAATCTAATTCTGACTGCAGTCGCGATACAGCATCGATACATTCCCTACTCTTCCTATACCCGATGTCGCGCGAAACAGCCGCGCGTAGCAATACTGAATCAATATATGTAGTTTTAGGAGAAATACTGAATCAATGCGTTCGAATCGATACAGAAGCGATGCTAAAGCTGTAACCTAGTTAAGATAAATCTTATAAAATAAAATACGCACAAGCATTTAAAAAACGAAATTTTAGACACTGCCTAAGAAATACAGCCAAAAAAGAGTCCGCAGTAAGCTCGATTCTCCATACAAACGTAGTTACGCTCTCATTTAAAAACTACGTGTTGGATTGTAACGAAACTTTGCATGTTCAATGAAATGAGGTATATCTATGTCTGAAATTAGTTTACGTAGCTTCAGATACTATAATAAAAAAAATACAGCGAATTTAAGTTTTTTATACAAAACTAGTTTTTGCTGTATTTACTTTGTTTTATAAATTGGAACCGTATAATCTAATTACAGACATAGATATACCTCATGTCATTGTATATGCAAAGTTTCGTCACAATCCAACACGTAGTTTTAAAATGAGAGCGTAACTACGTTTGTATGGGAAGGTGAAATTCGGCCGAGCTTACTGCGGCCTCTTAAACACAGAACCGCATACGGTAAAACAAACTTCATGTCCGAGGGAACACAGCTCTGCTGTACAATAACTTACCGAGTGAACTGAAAGAGTGCCAATCATTAAAAATGTTTAAAACCAAATTAAAACAATTTGTTAATGATAATGTATATGTATTTTTGTTATTATTAATGTATTAATGTGTATTGTGTATTATATGTGTTGGAGAAATGGTTGACCGGAGCGGGTAATTGGGCTTCTTCTGGGATATCGGGCATGGCGACGGACTTCCTATCACGTTTGCAAATAAAAATCAGACGAAATATACCACTTATGCTTTATTCGCATTCACATAGTTAAAAGATAGTTAATAGTAACACTAAACTAAATATCGAATCGGATTCACACAACTATTAACGGTAAGCTATTTATTTGCCATAGACCTTAACATTGTACTAGGGTACCTAGGTATGCACTACATCGGAAACCGACAAGTCTCTTGGCGAGAACGTCTAATTCGTACAAGCGCTCAATACAGAATGTCCCGCAATGGCGGTTTATTCCCGCCAGCTAGATACCGATTCCCGCCAAGAGCCATGTCCAAGCGAGGGACAAAGTTGTTTAACCAATCAGCGTCAAGATATTAGCCCAACGCTTGGGTTTCCAGTGTACCAACATAAAATAACAATCGACAGCCAATCAGAATAAAGAACCACCGGACATTAGTCTACAGGTTGGCCAACTTAACTCTAAACATAACATTGCCATTTAAATCACAATTTACCAGCAGGGTGTTACCAGCAAATAAAATCGAATGAATTACGTTAACTGTCAAATGGAGTCACTACCAGTTGACAGCGATCAAACAACAACAGATTGTTTACATAAGATTACCCAATTTAAAATTATAAACATCGTTGCCTACTGGTGGCTTCGCCATCACAATTCGACATATGTATATTGTATGTAAGACCGCCAAGCTGAAATGGGAATGGGCGGGCCACGTCTGCCGCATGCATCCGCAAAGGTGGGCTAAACTAGCCACGCAGTGGGTGCAGCACGATGGAAGGCGGCGGCGTGGCAGGCCGAGACGGAGATGGCGGGATGACCTCGACGTATTTCGCAACGATTGGCAGGAGATTGCTCGGAATTGGGACGATTGGAAATCGAGAGGGGAGGCCTTTGCCAAGCAGTGGGACACACTATAGGCTAGGAAAAAAAAAATGTATATTCAACGTTATCGACACCCTAAAATATTATTTTAAAATGCTTTATTTAAGAATCCGACAAACTTTCCACCCGAAAGTAATTATGTAGATTTAAATGAAACATGCATTGTCTAATTTTGTATGATTTATCTTGAACTTTATAGAGCAAATGTAAATGAAACAAAATAAACACAATAAATATTTCAGTCACTCTGGCACTCGCATACAAGTGACAGAACGTGACGGACGTCGTATCCACAGTGATAAGTGATATAATGGCAGCCATGCTACGCCCGTCCCCCGTCGGGGCGTCACATTTTGAATTCAGAACCGTGCCCGCAATCGACAGTATTTTTTTTAAGCAGAGAGTTTTACTAACTGGTAACTCCACTATCAAAACAAACTTACCAGCCGCGCCTTGTATGAAAGCCATTTGGGCCACTCGCCAAAATAAACACAATAAGTAACTACATAACACAAAAACAGCCCTCGTTTTAAGGCACGGCGAGCAAAAATATTTAGCACGAGCTGTATCGCGGCTAGATAGACTGTCTCTTTCTAATTAGAACGGTTAAAAAGAGACGGATAGTCTATGTCGCCGCAACATAGCTTCGGGTTATAAACAGAACATTATTTATTCTATTCCCTAGTTTCAATTACTGACATTTGGCGGCCACGAATGTTATAAAATAAATGCCGTTTCAGGGAAAAAGCGACGCGCAAATTGTAAATTATAGCGTTGCCCGTCGAAACCATATTTTATTCATATAAATAACGTAGGTAATATAATTCAAGAGTGCGATGAAACGTATTTTGTTCGGCTTCTGTGTTAGTATTAAATAGTCGCGTTCTTCAATTTGCTTTGTTGCACCGACGGTTCTTAAGAATAGATCCGGCCTAGATAACAAAAGAAATAAACCGCCGAAAAAAACTGAAAAGCAAAAAATAATAAACCTTTCTTATTTAGTTTAATAACTAAGTTCTTAAATTAATCTAAGTGTACCTAAGTAATTTTGAGTCGGCGCCAAACAATCATATAAACAATAAACCTTTTTTATTAACCTTCATAACTAAGATCTTAAATTAATCTAAGTTTACCTGAGTAATTTTGAGTTGGCACCGACTCAAAATTAATTAGGTACACTTAGATTCATTTAAGAACTTAGTTATTAGACTAAATAAGAAAGGTTTATTATTTTTTGCTTTACAGTTTTTTTCGGCGGTAAATTTTTTTTTGTTAAGAAGTTTTTATTTTTCAATTTTCTGTGGCTTACTTTAGTTAATTATTAACTAAATTACTAGTTACTTACATGTAATATTTGTGATTACTCTCTGCATATGTGGTCATACATGTCTATTAGTAAGTGAACAATCAATCATCCCCTGTTTTCCTACCCTTAGGGTTGGAATTTTTATTTAAAATTTATGTGGGACCAACTTCGAGGTATAACCCTTTGAAATAAAAAAAGAATTATCAAAATCGGACTACTCTCTAAAAAGTTATGCGTGGTCATCATACATTTAAAAAAAATATATATACGCGTTGACTTGAGAACCTCCTCCGTTTTTTTCGTCGGTAATAAATAATCCGCACTGTAAGTACAATTGTAACTTGTAGCTCCATGAAGATATATAGATCTACAGCGAACTTCTAGGTGTCCATTATTATTCGGCCCCAGACAACGCCTATCGTCACAATAAAATCCATTTCTAGATCCGTCCATTATTCAAAAATATCAATCTCAATTAGCACGCACGTGACTTTGCAAATTCTAAATTCGTATAATTGTAGGGCAAAGAGGGAATCGGCGTCAAATAAAAATGTTCCTTCCGCTCTATAACTTACAGCATCTTTTTCCTTTCTCTAAGCTCGCTGGGCATTTTAATTTATTCTTAACCTAAAGGGTTAGGTATCCAATAACTCTTCTTGGGACTTGGTACGGGTGGTTTTAATAAAAAAATATAAAAGCCTGCGGCTTCCCGCCTTTGATTGAGGCTGAGCTGAATTTTTACGTTTGTAAATGGATTGCGTAATGCTGAGGTTTCATTTCGATTGATTACTTGAACGTTCTTTTTTTAACTGTTTACTTATGTTTATTTATTTATTCATATGTGAAACCTCTATTATTGAATAATATTGAGTGTCAAGTTATTGGCCAGTGACTTTGACGCATCTCGCATGCATCCCCATTACCCTTTATATTGATATTAGCAATCAGAATGAATTTGCCATAATAAGTAGTAGTTAGTTTAACTGGGTTGTATTAATCATGAGGGATAAATGTCATAATCGCCATCGCAGTATTTCCACCGTACTCTTAAGGACCGTGCGCAGCGTGTAAAATAAAATAAAAAACAAATTCACAATACTAACATAAAAATACTACAGTAAAATATATATGTATATAATATATATATATGTCTACATATATAGATATACTGCTACATATTTAATACATCATCACATATCAGCCGAAAGACGCGATCGCATCAGAACGAAGCCCTTCGAATCGCTAAACTAAGTGGCAGTGGGTGGCGCACATTGCACGTAGAGCCGATGGCCGTTGGGGCGGAAAGGTTTTCGAGTGGCGACCACGTACCGGAAGGCGCAGCGTGGGTATGCCCCCCAAAAGGTGGACTGATGACCTGGTCAAGGTCGCGGGAGTCCGCTGGATGCGGGAGGCCTGTGTCCAACAGTGGACGTCTTTCGGGTGATATTTAATACATATTCAGTATAATTATAAAGATAGATTCTGCGTCGTCGAATTCCTGCTTAAACTGTTTTTGTGCTTGTATTTGTATTAGTATAATAATAATAATAATTGTCGGGCATGCCGCCGTCCCGGGGAGTCACTCAGGCATATTATCTCCGGTTGTGGTCATCTTGCTAACGGCGAGTACTTGCACAGACATAACCTTGTAGCCAGAATTATTCACCAGCAACTTGCTCTGCTTTACGGTCTTGTGGTCTCCGAAGTGCCTTACTATAAGTACACACCTGCGCCAGTTCTCGAAAATGGTCGTGCCACGCTTTATTGGGATCGATCTGTCATCACGGACAGAACTATTCTTGCCAATAGGCCTGATATCGTGCTGATAGATCGATCGAAACGCCAGGCAGTGCTCGTCGACATCACCATCCCCCATGACGAGAACCTCGTGAAGGCCGAAAAGGACAAAGCCAGCAAGTACCTAGACCTGGCTCACGAGGTAACCGCCATGTGGGATGTTGATTCGACGAACATCGTCCCGATAGTCGTTTCGGCGAACGGTTTGATAGCGAAGAGTCTCGACCGTCACCTCAAGAGACTCTCGTTAGATGGCTGGATCAAGGGTCAGATACAGAAGGCGGTACTCCTGGACACTGCGCGAATAGTCAGGAGGTTCCTGTCTCTGTCGCCCTGACCACCGGCAGCTTAGGCCCCGCCTCGCTGCCGGCGGTACCCTAGGTTAGGTTTTTATAATGGTTTTATGTTTTATATGTATTGTTTTATGTTTTACTTTTTATATCATTATTGTAAAAACCTAACTTAAGAGAAATATTAAATAAAGAGATAATAATAAAAATACAACCGAATTGAGAACCTCCTCCTTTTTTTTGAAGTCGGTTAAAAAGAGCCCTTCACGCCTTAAATATAAACAGAAACTACTTCGTTAACTGTTGAGTCAAGCGAAAACGATTAATGTAAAACCTTGCCACGAAAACCCATTCAACCCTGCAAATGAGCTTTCGCTGAACATTCACACTTTTTCAAAAGCGAACCCTCGTTCACAAGCACGTTTGTAAGCAGAATGGGGTTTACTCCGGTTCTTTCCGGTTTTTGCAGTTTCAAAATGGCTGACAAACAGCGGAGAGTGTGGAGGAATATGGAGCGGGTTTGACTGTAAATGAGCATTTGAATAAAATCAATGTTATTTATTACCGAGGCAAGTGAGCGACCACGTTTCAGTGCCGTATCACTATTTATATCTTGGCAACGGCACATCGCCTCATTGCAAGGCTCCAAGTCAACCAAAGGGCAATGAGGAGGGCTATGCTCGGAGTTTATCTTCATATTAACAACAGAAATGAGGCTATATACTAAGGTAACCTATATAGCCCTCTGATTCGCTAAGCTGCTGGGTGTGTCAACATATACGCACCCTCACCTTTCACTCGTTCTGACACGTCAGCTTGGCGGGCGTGAACACGACCGCACGAAACACATTTATCAAATTGGGATACGAAATATACAGGGTGACATTTTAATCAGTGTCCAAATTTTTTGTAGGCGTTTGGTACCACTAATAGACTCCATTTTTGAAAATAAACTGGTAGGTAATTTTTTAAATTATAAATTGTCTATCCCATAAGAATTATCCGTACAGCGTGGTTACTGGGCATTCAGAGGGGAGGCGTGCCGTGCGCAAACCTTTCTACAGTTTCTACCCGCTGTAAGGTTTTTTTGGGATAACTTTAAGCAGCAATTACTATTTTTTTTTGTACTGAATGATAAGAAACAAAAACAAAAGGTATTTTTTAATTTTGCTGAAGAATCTTACTTTCTTAATACTTGAATTTGGACACTGATTAAAATGTCAACCTGTATGTGACGAATAGACGTACATGGAACTAGTGTATCAAAAAAGCGTTTTTATAATAAAACAAAAACGTCTTAAACATCAGTGCTTCATAACTACAAACTAAGAAGAATAATGGATACGCGAATTAAAACTTCTTTAGCCGCTAATCAGGAGCCAATTTCCGTAAATTGCTTTCGGACTAGTGTTAGTGGATACCCCTTTCTCACAAACTCAAAAAATGTGTAAAGTGACAGAGCTCCCGAGGATGCGTTGTGTTGAGAGCTAGGGAATTTGTTCCTTCAGCTGTCAACACAGCCAATCCTCAAACATATCAAGGGCCGGCAACGCCGATGTTACTCCTTTGGAAGAGCATGCGTCTATAGGCTGCGGTGTCCGCTTACGATAAGGCGCGCGTACGCTTGTTTGCCACCGTCGTATAAAAAAGACGGGTAAATCATTTAATGTGGCAGATTTTTTATAAAACTGTCATTGGAATCAGAATCGTCTGCCTTGGACGTAGAGTTGCTTTTCGAATGGACTAATTTGATGCAATTCGGCCTACTCTAATAATCTCAAGCACTTATCTACTATAGATTCTTAACGGCGTTTTAGTTGAAATAGGTTTTATGGATGTCCATTTATGGTAGCACTTCAGTGGTAAACAACGGTAAACATAGCCTACGGATGCTTGCAACTTCAGGGTTACATGCGCATTTCTGACCCTATAAAAGGTTATGCATTCCTATCCTGAATATAATGTTGTTGTACAGGTCGCATATCTCAAACGATTCTCTTGGAATCGTATGAGCAATGATGAGCAGGATAATCGTCAAAACAAATTAAAAAAAAAAACTGCCTCTTTAACATATTCGCTGCCAAGAATCGCTACGAACACGCCACTGGATCTGCTACGCTCGTAGCCGATCCCGTGGTGTTCCATGTATGAGGCGGGAAGCGACTACGGCGTAGCCTCCCGCGAGGCGGTTTCCTGGCAGTTTGTAACGCGCTGGCGCAGGTCTGCCTGCTACGCCGTAGCTCGTAGCAAGCGAATCTCGTACGTTGAGGTATATTATTGATTGGAGATAAAACAGAAACAAATGTACAAGGTAAATTTCAAGCTAAGATTTCTAGGAGACATTTACACTATAGTCTAGACGCAGACTGGAACTGTAATAGGATTGTATTTATATTCAACTAGCTGCCGACGCGGCTGTGCCCCGCGTATTTTAGAGAACGCAGCCAAACCCGCGGTTTAAGTATAACATATAAACATCCGAAAAGTTGATTCTACATGCAGATGAAAGATCTTTTGAAATCGGATAAACGGTCTTTAATTAAATCTTTGAATTTTCAAATACAAATTGTTTATTTGCTGAATACAGTTTCCTCTTTGTAATATTAGTGACTTACGTTTTTTTTGTGCAAGTGTAAGTGTAAGTGCTGAATGGGTAAGGTAAATGTCCCAGTGCTCGACGCTGTAGTAGCGTCGGATTTTTCTTCATTCGAATGGTCATTCATTCATTTATTCATTACCCATGCTATATTTAGTATACAGGGTGTCCCAGAATTTGACGTCAAGCCGTAAACGGATGATAGACCAAGTCATAACAGTTATCATAAAAATACAAAAAAAAACCAACTCATGTTCTTTAAAAATTATGATCACTTTAAAAATTCACTAAAAAATCCACACCCTGTGGGAATACTTAATAAATTATGGGACACCCTGTATAGCATGGGTACTATATGTCAAAGCGACATGGGTCAAATTCGAATGAAGAAAAATCCTCCCGGCAGGGGGCAATCGAGGGTCGGGAATGTAAGAGAATTATATAGTAAACGATGTTCCACAACCTTGAAAAATATTACACAGCTAGCCAATGAATGTTACTTCCTCTTGAATCATTCGAATTTAAGATAATGCTTATAGGTAAGTGTAAAAAAAAATCAGAAAAACTGTAAAAACGTGTAAAACGCACTCCCGTATTGTAACAAATGAGTCGTAAGTATCAAGAATTATTAAATGAATTGTATCAAATAATAAAGTTAAAACTATCGTTAAATCCTTGCAATCTTCATTTTTTAACAAATATGTACTTATTTCGTGTAAAAGTATCACAAAGATGCCCAATTTTCACGCTCTAATTCTTCATACGAATTAGTATGGAGCGGCCGGCTCACTACAAGTGCGACCGCTCGCGGCGGCCGCGTTCAGTCGGCCGCGAGCCTCCGGAGCGAGACCACGTCGCTTGGCGCCGCATTGACAGATTGCGATCGAACCGTGTATTTACACAAAATGAGTACACAGTGGTTCAAACGAAAATTATTCTTATGTTCATTGATTAACATATTTAAATCACGTAGAACTTAACAACATGCTTCCTCGGTTTGATCATAAAAAGGATTGGGTAGTAATTAGCACCTATAGAGTATAATTAGATGTATTGACATCTAATTATACTCTATAGGTCGCATCTCTCAACAGATTCTCGTGATGTTTTTTTAGTGAGTTCGATATTTAACTATAGGGCCAAAATGGTTTACTGCCTTTTCGACGAAATATGTTTCTTTAAATTTCACTTCGCAACCAAATTTTCGCAGAATTTTCATTTGGTAAATCAATCGTTGGCATAACTTTACTTCGTACTATGCTTATTTGGCAACATTTTTATAATGCAATACTACAACAAACTTTTATGTGTCAAATAATTATGAAGTAAATGATTTGCTTAGGCAAAAAACCAACCGTCAAATGTCATTTGGGAAAATATAAACTCTGCTTTGGAATTATGATAATTACTATTATTAGTAACGTATAGTTAGCATAATATTTTTTGTTGGATTCTGAGGCAGGTCAGTGGTGTAGGTCCAACGACGAGCGAAGCGAGGAGGAGTGTTAGGAAGAACCGCGAACCTACAGGGTGTGAGCCGAGCGAGCGTAGCGAGCGTGCAGCGGCAGCGGCCGGCGATGTTCCGGAAACGATCAATTTTTTCCTCATACTTACATTATAATCATATAATCTGACAGCTGATTATTGATAAAGATTTTTCTTTTTCTTTGAAGTTTTTAAAGAAAAATCTTATTTTTGATTTACAAGACCAAAGTTTTTTTTTAAACTATAAAAACAAATGAAAATATATAATATTATATTAGTTGTTATTTTTATATTTGTTGTTTGTTTGTTTATATTTGTATGAAGGTGGAGTGGGAAACACGTTGACAAGCAACTCACTTTGGAATGAGACGCGAGCTGTAGTGCGGTTGTGCTCCCAACCTTCCGCCGACTTCATCACGTTCCGTGTTACAGAATTAGTAATCTGTTTTCATCCGAGTGGTTTATGATTATTTCGCGCTATTTGTAATTCTTACCAATCTGATTAAACCTAAAGAGTGTAGATCGACTTCTATTTCGTGAAATATCATGGTTAACGAGAGTGGGGGAAATAATGAATCTCCTCACGTTCCGTGTTACAGAATTAGTAATTTGTTTTCATCCGAGTGGTTTATGATTATTTCGCGCTATTTGTAATTCTTACCAATCTGATTAAACCTAAAGAGTGTAGATCGACTTTTATTTCGTGAAATATCATGGTTAACGAGAGTGGGCAAAATAATGAATCTCCACCAGTTCCGCCCGACCCTCCTACATACATATGGCAAAAATCGTCCTCGCCTAATATTCAGAGCAATGACGCGTAATTCAATGTCGGAGAGGCAACCGTCCCTCCCAAGCAAAAATTGTCCATGGCAATTGATTGCAAAACCTTTTATTGCGCGTATTCTTGGCGTATTCCCATTTTGTCGAATTTCGCGTTTGTATTCAAGCGGTTGCCTGCCAATTTTTTATTTTTTTTTCTTCGCTCGTTTACTCGGCTCCGGTAACACTAGGAGGGATGGCATAAAAATTCCACTATATAGACAGCGTACACACTTTCAGGCTACCGCATTTCAATCGGTTGCCACGTAACATTTTTTTTTACAACCCTTCTCCTATTTCCGAACCAGTCACAGTTGGCTCAATTCGGGTTGCACAGGGTGGTTCCACAACACTTCGGGAACTCAAATACCGCTAGCCATCTGGTTGCCTCTCCAACATTGAATTACGCGTCATTGCTTTAACTATAAGCCGTTCGGTCGAACAAAACAACTGTCCACATAGTTAGATAGGCTGCGCGCTCGGTTCGGGCGAACGTTGGTAGGTATTAAGATGAAATACCTATATTTGACATAACAATTTTTACATTTTGTAACAAAATCCAAAGTTACAATTTTGTTGGCGAGTCAAAGTCCGACGCCCCACTGTGTATACGTGCATGTGTGCGTGTGCGGTGCGCGAGCCTCTATCGTTGTGTGAGTAGCGCTAAAAACCTAAACTTCGCGCGGCGCTGCTCCAAAACGCCCCCTTAATTCGAATATAACCCATAGGTAGGTATTGCTTCGACATGGAGTGCCCATGCCATATCCCTTCAGCTGTGTTCATCCCTCTGTGGGCTTCATATTTTTTCCTGCAGGTCGGTGGAGCGGCCCTCGGAGGGGCGCAACGGCTTTGCTTACTTTCTTACAAATAAAACCGGCATTCGTATATCGATCTCGCTTTAATCCATTGAAACGTATAGCCAATTCAGTGAGACAGCTAGCAAGCGAAAACTTCAATGGCCAATGGAGGAAAAAATCAATTTAGTCGTTAGTCTAAAATAGTCAGTGGCACGATTGACACGGTCGGTGTTCGCGAGTGAAAATTAGTGGGTTTAGTGCTGAATTGTAGTGCCAGAGTGCCAGTTTTTGTAGACATGTAAGTAATCTTTAGAATTACATAGAAACAAGTGTTATTTCAACCGTTTAACAGTAATAAAACCGTGACTAACATGACATACCTACTCATGGTCAAAATTTGGCAACACGTTTTTTAGCGCTTTTCTAATAATTTAATATTACTATTAGCTATTAAAATTACCGTTAGTTATCATACATTTGTTTAAAATGAACTTAAATGGATTATCAATGGCCCGAAAGTAAATAAATCGATCGAATTTGGTAACGATCACAACAAACCCCTCAGAGGGGGACCTAACCGACCGGGAATTTCCCTCCGAGGGATGCCCACATGATACCTCGTGACGTCACTACGATCCACACTCTATACTAATCATGACCTTGATTTATACCGTTTTCAAATCATGTTTTGATGTGATTTTTGTTTAACTGATGGTTATATTATAGTTTTAACTAAAAGTATACTTAATGTGAATTTTAAGAAACCTTATTTGTTTGGTTCAAAACATATAGTTGCTGTGATAATTGCACTCGTTTGGAAGAGGTTATTTTGTATGAAAGTAGACATACTTTTTTCATTTTACTCTCAGATAAAACCTGCTGCACTTACAATAAAAAAAGCTACGGTTACACCTAGTTGATGACCCATATTTATTGTTCAGGCATGAATTTGATTACATACAGTATAAAACACTTCAGATATAAGCATGTAAATCGAAGCCTACACGAGCATCTTCTGAGTGTAGGCATTATTTTGGTAGAATATTTCAAATGGTCTAGTGTAAGAAAAATACTCACGAGCCTGCCATTTTATGTTTTTCGAATAAGTATAACACAATTTTTTTCAAATTAAGCTCATTTAACACCCCAAAAAACAAATTGATTATATTTAAAATAACCAAAATACGTCGTAAACTTCGGTGAGGTGGTGACGAGGTCAGGTAGTTAGCCTTAATACGACTTTAATGTAACGATGATATATCGTTGCAGTTAGATAATTTAATAAATATTGAGTTTCATCCAAAATCCTGGCTGTGATTATGTGAAAAACTAAAGAAAATTTAATTTTACCAAATCACTTCACTCCACAAACCTTGTTAGTGGAGCGCCCCTCAGAGGGTGCCACAGACGTGGGTAAGCGGCCATGTTTTTTCGCCACAGCTGAAGGGATATACTAGTACAGCGTCGAATACTCGGACCTTTACCTAATATTTTGCAACCACATCATCGTTAAGCAAGCCACAATTATGTAAACCTCATCATTTTTCCATAATCAATTTCATTTAAAACACGAAGTATTCAAAAAAACCTCTCTCATCTCAAAAATCCATTAGACCGAAGAGTCCAGAGACTGGAGAAATAAATGAAGCATGCCATGATTGTTCACAACGAGGCCCGTAGTTATTTTTCGAATTTTCAACCAAGATCAACTTAAGCACTTGGGGGCTAGCCGGGCGGAACGGCCGACCGAGTTTATTTGAAAACATTTCGAAGTTCTAAATAAAATATACTAGAAAGAACATACCGCACGCCGTAGTAGGGTATATAGATTTTTCTCATGTTAAAATTGATAAAGCAGTGTTGGTAAAATTGACAGTGAGTCATTCAGTTATAAGTATTAAAATCATGAAAAGATATGACCCTCACAGTACAAGAGTCGATTTAAAGCTACCAAAAGAGTACTAACGCTTTTATAGGAAACAAAATTGTACGACATGGCCCTAAACGCAGTATTTTGCGACCATACAACGATTAGTACAAATAGCAAACTGTGACTTCTATTACTTATTCTGTGCTTCTATGTCAATTAGTATGAAGCGTTTCTTCTTCTTTGAATCAATTTTTGGGGTATTCATCTTCTTTAATTACCCCTTCGCTACTGCTCGTACAAATGCCAACACAACTGACCATCCTGCTGTATATTGAACCTTATTACAATGGTCATAAAGTGCACGGATGCTTTCTTTCAATTTACCATTTTGGAAGAAATTGAAAAATCAGTTTGGTTCTAATTTTGCCACCTACTTGTAATGATTTATGCAATGTCTCCGCTACCCATAGGATGTCTGGAAGGGATCGGCCTTTAGTAATAAGACAGTCTGTTGTAAACCTCTACTTTTAAGTTTATATGTCCGTATTAGTTCAATCGTTGGAAGGGGTAGACCTCCTCGAACTTTTTCCGGTGGAGATATCCTGAAGAAAGGTCAAGAGTACCCTAAACCGACGAGCATGTTTGAAGAATGTAATGAAAGTGAATGAAGCAAGAAATGTTAGTCAATATCGTAGCAAGTGGACATCCGTGATCTCTGCCTGCCCCTCCGGGAAATAGGCGTGATTAAATTATGTATGTAAGTATTAGATTCATAGGTAAAGAGTATTTGTGTTGTATTGTATCACCAGCTTCCGAACGCGACTTCTTGGACCCGGGATAAAAACTATTATTTATTTCAGTCCATGCTATAAACTATCCTCGTGCAAAAGTTTTATCCAAATCGATTGAGCTGTTTAGCGTGATAGAGTAACAAACATTCAAACATCCAAACTTTCGCATTTATAATATTAGTAAGATTATATATAAGAGTATAAATGTTGAACTAAAATATCTTTACGTCACACCTGGCCATTATGCGAGTTTTACTGCACGCTGCGCGTACGGGAAAACTCGCATTGTGGCCAGGTGAAAACGTAAAATTTTGTACTCAACACGGGCGGTAATTCGTAAAGCCCCAGAGCGCATCACCTGCAAACACCTGCGATCTGGGGCATTCACGAATTACCCGCCCTAGTTACGTAATGTACTATTATATAAAGGTATAATTGGTTACAGGTATTCGCGGGCTGGGTTTCTGCATCTCGACGTCATAATTGTGTCTATTTTGCGTATTCGTTATAGGTTACTATACTGGTATTCGTGCCAACCCAATTCTACCAAGAAATCTAGCAGACCAACATGTTGTCGACGAAGAAATACCTATAATATTCCGATCAAATGCGAGCGAATCCGTGCGATTTAAAGTAACATTATACGTGTCCAAAAATAGATTTTTGTGTTTTTGTGTCACCGCCTACCGCACCTGGGGGCGCCTGTTTGCTGGCATTGACGTCATATGTGGACGTGTGTTCCGGGAAACGAATATTAACCTTTATTTTGCATAATGTGCGCTGGGAAAAACAATGACGTGTAAGGAGTAGGTCGACTATCAGGCATTTTCGAAACATTACTTAACACATTCACTGCCATGAATCGCCACGCGCTACGCTCGCAGCCGATCCCGTACATTTTTCCTACGTAGCGGAAAGCGACGACAGCGTAGGCACCCGCTAGGCGTGTTCCTTTTCTTGGCTGTGAAAGTGTTAAGAAAATCTTGATGATTTCAATTACGATTTGCGCTGTTGGAGTGGAGCTTTTCCATATTAAAATACACATGGCCTAGTGTTTTCTGTAACGTGTAATGATGGATTGCAGTGTTGCGACGTGCAACTCAGGGATCCACGTGAAATCAGTGTCAAGTCATCCATTGTGGCCCGACATTGTGGTGAGTGGACTTCTTTTATGCATTTCACGAAGTGTCGAAATGTATGTACACGATTACATCATCATCATTCTCCTAGCGTTATTCCCGGTAGTGCCCCTAAAGGAGCCCGGGGTCCGCTTTGACACCTAATCCCAAGATTTGACATAGGCACTAGTATTACGAAAGCGACTGCCATCTCACCTTCCAACCAAGAGGGAAAACTAGACCTTATTGGGATTAGACCGGTTTCCTCACGATGTTTTCCTTCACCGAAAAGCTAACGGTAAATATTCCGTACATAAGTTCCGAAAAAGTCATTGGTAGGTACGAGCCGGGATTCGAACCCACGACCGCCGCTTGACAGCCGCATGCCTGAACCACTAGGCTGCTGTAGCTCCCCACAACAATAACATGTTTTTGCGAAAACTCATTTTTTTAAATATGAACATTCAATCATTTCATTCGCGTGGGAAATTTAATTCGTTCCACTACGTCACAAAAATTAGCGATAGATGTGGATGAACCGTAGGGTGGAGAGACCGCCAGCCAGATGGACGGACGACATTAAAAAGGTAGCAGGGCCGATCTGGACCAGGGCAGCTGCATCCAGATCAGGTTAGAAGTCCATGGAAGAGGCATATGTCCAGCAGTGGACGCAATTATGCTGAAGAAGACGACGAAAAATCTTGGGATCAGGGGCCAAGTGGACCCCGGGTTCCTTTAAGGCACAACCGGGAATAACGCTAGGAGGATGACGTTGATGTTAATACCTATACCTACTATAGTCTGGCCAGGGAAAGATGAATATACTTAATCTTGACCAGTATTTTTCTTCCACTACGTATTCTCAATTTTGTTTAATTTGCCGTCACAACATGGAAACCTCAAAAAATATGATAAATTGGTGAACATTATATTCTTTATCAGAGTCCATGGGACTAAAATGATCTTGTGTCGAAAATTTGGAGAAAAAAAAGTATAAGGCACACCATTTATTGGAAATTCCTACTAAGCTTATCGAGCAAGACATAGTTTCGGTAATCAAACCAAACAAACATCTTATTTTTAAAGAGTGTAAAAATGTATATCGAATTTGTGACATTTTTAGCCAAAACACTTTTTATACCGAGTTCCGTACTTTTTCGACACAGTTCTCCCCTTGAGCCTTAAATAAATATTTTTATGCAAAATTGCTACCGTAAAGTTTCACGCTGAAATAAAAGTTTACGTCTCCTTATTCAGGCTAAAAATGACACAAATTCCAGTTGAATATCGGTTGAGAGCAACCGACATTCAATTGGAATTTGTTGCTTGCTGTCATTCGAGGCTTGGTACAGTCAGAAACAGATGTTGCTGGGCATTTCTATTTTAAGACGTTAATTTTCGCCTCATCATCATCATCATATCTGCTGAAAGACTTCCACTGCCGCCTCCAAAGAGTGCCACAATGACCGGCCCTGCGCCACCTGCATCCAGCGGCCCAAAAACTGATAAGCCTAACTTATATTTAAGTCTAAACTGCTAGTTTTGTGACGTAGTATATGATTATCACATTGAATGTCCATTTTGTGACGACCTCATAACCATCCTATACATTTATGTACTGCCAAGAATCGTTACGCGCTACGGTCGTAGGCGATCCCGTCGTTTTCTCGTAAGTTTCGGACATCGCCGGCGTAGGCGCCCGCTAGGCGAGTTCCTGGCAGTGAAAGTGTTAACCGTACATTCACTGCCAACAAATTCGTAGCACTACGCTCGTAGGCAATGCCGTGGTTTCCTGCTACGTAGAAGAAAGCGCCTAGGAACAGAGTGCCCAATAGGAAAGTTCCTGACTAGACCAGTTAAAATAGAAATGTGTTATACCTATAGACGAAATGTCAATGTATTCCCTACTTTATTACCAAAAAAATGAGGATAAACACTCCGTTAACGAAACAGTCGACCGTATTCTAAACAATGAAGGAAAACGGGAAACCCGTGGTTGGAGACGAACCCATTATAACTTTCAAGTTACATTAGGGGGAACTATTTTTAGACACTGGGTATCTAAAAAACACCTTTAATACAGGCCGGTACGGCGGGAGCGCTTTATGCAAATTTTCTTCACAACCAAGAAAATTAACCTTCCTTCCAAACAGGGAATGCTCTCAGGGTGAGTTGCACCAAACCGCATGTAATCGTAAGCGGTGTTCGATAAAATGAATGTATGGAAAGTTTGACAAGTTTCTATGAAATGACAGCTGCCGGTGCCATAATTAAAGTCTATCGGTCTGTATTCGTAAGTTGGTGAAACCCGCCCTTAGGCACGGTCATTCTGTCACCGAGCTGTAAATTTTATTTGTCATTTGTTTAAACAAGTTGATGCGCAACTCATCAGCTTTGGCGCAATTAACTTGAATGTTTCAGTATCGTATGGCATGGCGTTGATTTCATACTTTCTCTATAAGATTGTACGAGACTAAAGATTAATTCTACAACATACAATTTCGACGATTTGTCTCAGATTAAATCCTTAAGGTGGTTCGATCGCCATACAAAACGTCTTTTGACATTCGCAGGCTAACGGCGTGATATTTTAAGAAACTTATACAGTGTGTAAGTCTAATACGGGCGAATCTCTTAACGGTGATTAGTATAGGACAAAATAAAAGTAATTAGATAACATTTACTTAAAGTTGCAACAGTAATTTTGTCCATACAAAATAATTCAGCCCGCAATGTAATGCAAACGCACTCACGTTAAACGCTCGTTGACAGTTGCTAATGAACATTTGACATTTCGGTACCGCAACCATGTTGACAGTACATTGCTGTTGAGAAATTTAAAAAATAATAACTATGGGGTCGTAATGACCTGCAACTTAAAAAAACCTTTTATTTCAAGATTACACTAATGAATACTATGTCGGATTTAATTTATCGCCCGTATTAGACTTACACACTGTATAACAAACTTTCATAAATTGGCTTTGCATTTGCGCGAAATTCCCCATTTCTTAGAATAAACTAGTATAAACCAGAATAATTTGAGAATAATCGTTTTCGAATAGTATCACGTGACAACTCTTAAAATGTCACGACGTTAGCCTGCGAATGTCAAAACACGTTTTGTATGGCGATCGAACCATAAGCGAATTCGGTCGAAGCAATCCTTCTGACATTATTAATTAATACGTTGTATATTGAATGTATATAGAATGAATGTGTCTTTGTTTAAATTGAGTTGAGTGGAGGCGCTAAAACACGCGCTTGAAATAACCTCTTTGTGAAACAAAGTAACAATATGAAAACGAGAGAATTCTCAATTTTCTCTTTATTATCCACGCGTAATTACGCCATATTGTGTTGTAAACGCAGCGTTGAATACCTTTTCAGAGAGAGGTTAGGAAGCCATATTCGCACTGAGGAGTTACTATCGGTTCTAGATCAAATTTTTTATCATATTTGAGAAAATACGCTGATACAGTGCTTAACATCCTTTTGTCTGGTACGAGAGCTATTTAATTTCTAAAAAAAATTCATGTTGTTAATAACTTTCTTTCTTAAGGCACAGCGCTAAACAGATCCATCTACAGAGGGATGTCCAGAAGGGCTGACCCCGAAGAGTAGGGAAAAGGTCACGAAAGAAGAAAAAGGCGATTTTTCCACAATATTTATACCAAGCGGAACATAATCGTGTATGATTAAATTATCATTATTTACCCCTTTGCGGTCAATAGTCGGCTCACAGCTGCAAGCAGATTCAGGTTTTTTTTTCAATTTATTATTTAGTAAACACGGTCATATACAGAAATAAAAGAAATATCTTGTCATATGCATGAACAAACCTGGAGTTGCATTAACACATCCACTGCCAAGAATCGCTACGCTCGTAGCTGACCCCGTGGTTTTCCTCGTATGTAGCGGAAAGCGACTACGGCGTAGGCGCCCGCTAGGCGGGTTCCTGGCAGTGAAAGTGTTAATTATAAAATAAGAAACTATAGTAATAATCGAAACAGGTTGGGTAAGCACCGGCATGCTTACCACGCACGCGCACATATAGACATTTGTGTTTAAATACAACATAGTAAAGAAAAAAAAGAATTATGTATTATACAAAGTTCAGGTAACCAGGGGACCTAGACAAGGTTACAATCGACAAGCGCTAACGCCAATAGAAAACGAATAAAATGTATGGGAATGACAGATGTTAACGAAAAGTGTTTCGTCGGCATCTGTCATTCCCATACATTTTTATTATTTTCTATTGGCGTTAGCGATTGTCGATTGTAACCTTGTCTACGGCCCCAGGTTCTGTTACCAATAGTAGCACCGTCGTGAATCGGGCGTGAGCAAGTGCTCTCATTGTTTGATGTATGCCTTTAACACCTTTTGCGCGTATTTTTCGCTTTCCAGGGATAATACGCGTAAACAAGCTTTTTCGCAAAATCTCGATAAAGAGCCTTTGTTGGTTGCTTCTTTAGTTGCTCGGCTCTTAAAGGTTTGTAAAGGTTTTGAGTCTTATATTAACACATTCACTGCCAAGAATGCTACGCGCTACACTCGTAGCCGATTCCGGGGTTTTCCTCGTATGTAGCGGAAAGCGACTACCGCCGGTACCTACCGGTTCCAGGCAGTGAAAGTGTTTAGTAGCTGGTGAGTTTGTCAACCGATGTTTAGAGTCTTATAAAGGTCAACCACTTAACTCAGTCCTCGCCAGCACGGCGCGCGGATGCAGGGGCATGATGATAACTGGGAGCGAGCGACGTGCAGGAGGCAAGGCCCGACGCAACAAAACCTAGTTTCCAAACTAGATATGGTGGATCCCAGTGGGTTTCAAAGGTTTCATGTTATTCCATTATGCCGTTTTAAAATGAGAACTAAACAACGTTTGTATGGAAGCCGACCGTGTTAGGGACATTTTATGTTAATGTTTGCATTGCAGATCTAAATTTGAAATGAAAATGTACCCGAAATAGGTTAGGCGGAGAGTTCTATTGTAAGTAAAGTGATTAGGTACTTTATTGAAATGTACAGCGTAGATAAAAATCAAAACCTACCCGAAACAAGTAGGGGTAAATAAAATTTACATGTCAAAAAGGACTGGCCCGTCCATTAGGGCTTACAATAAGCCAAATGGCTCGTCCATCGCGTTTCCATTTGTGTCGTACACAGACGTATTTTTACGTAGAACACTCAAGAAAAGAAAAAAAAAATTTTTTTTTCTTGCTCTTAGGTGGAACAGTTATTCCAAGCCTTTTCAATATCGTCCTGTGATATATTAGGGAAATAATTTGTGCCACTGAATTGAATAATCAGAAGCTCTATAATATAAATCTTTTAGGCAAAGGAAAACCTCGAAGGGAAGCCGGTCTAATCCCAATCAGGTCCAGTTTTTTAGAGGAAGGGGTTGGAAGGTCAGATGGCAGTCACTTTCGTAATGCTAGTGCCTACGCGAAATCTTGGGATTAGGTGTTAAAGCGGACCCCGGGCTCCTTCTGGGCACAACCGGGAATAACGCTAGGAGGTTGATCTAAAATTTATATTTATCTATTCACCCATCATCCATTTTAAATATCAACTCTGTTACTCCCAATGAATAGCTGTTGTACCCCCACGATTCGGTACTCGATTTCAATTCTATTTCGAGTTTCAATCATGTACAAATTGCTAATAGAATAGAATAGAAATCATTCATTTCAAGTAACCACGACTCATAAATGAAATATGTTAGTGTTTTTTTTACTTATAACTAATACAAATACAATACAAAATACAAAATTCTTTATTTCAGTAAAAGATACATGGTTTTTGATACAGGGGATGGAGCCGCCCGGTAAGCAAAGTATTGCTTGTGTTGGGAGGCACCGCTCTTCCCTATGTTCAATTATCAATTTACAAAAATGTGTAATTTACATCAGATTTAATTTAATTCTATTTTTAGGGTTCCGTACCTCAAAAGGAAAAAACGGAACCCTTATAGGATCACTTTGTTGTCCGTCTGTCTGTCTGTCTGTCTGTCTGTCTGTCTGTCAAGACCATTTTTCTCAGGAACTCTTGGAGGTATCAAGCTGAAATTTATATCGAATACTCAGGTCTATTGTCCCTTGGAGCTGTGAAAAAATCAAACTTAAAAGCCAACGCAATCAAAAGATACAGTCGTTTATGCTACAAAAATTGAGTTTTTCGACACTCGCAAAACCTACGGGGTACTTCCCGTGAACTCAGAAACTTGAAATTTGGCACGAAGCAACTTCATATATCACAGACAAAGGAAAAATTAAGAAAAGTAGACATTTTTAGAAAATTCATACAAAAAAATGATTTTAAATTTTTTAAACTTATTCCTTTTTCCTCGTAAACGTGTTGAGATTTTAAATTGAAATTCATGTCAAATAAGTCATGTCTATAGGACCTTTCAGATGTAGCAAACCCAAACTTTTATGTCAACGCAATCAAAAGAAATAGCAAATTAAGTCGCATATTTTGAAATTGGGTACTCGCAAGAAACTCAAAACCTAAAGGGTACTTCCCGTGAACTCAGAAACTTGAAATTTGGCACGAAGCAACTTCATATAGCACAGACAAAGGAAAAATTAAGAAAAGTAGACATTTTTAGTAAAATCATACAAAAAAATGATTTTATTTTTTTTAAACTTATTCCTTTTTCCTCGTAAACGTGTTAAGATTTTAAATTGAAATTCATGTCAAATAAGTCATGTCTATAGGACCTTTCAGATGTAGCAAACCCAAACTTTTATGTCAACGCAATCAAAAGAAATAGCAAATTAAGTCGCATATTTTGAAATTGGGTACTCGCAAGAAACTCAAAACCTAAAGGGTACTTCCCGTTAACACAGAAACTTGAAACTTGGCACGAAGAAACTTCATATAGCACAGACAATGGAAAAATTACGAAAAGTATACATTTATAGTAAAATCATACAAATATATTTTTATAAATTTTAAACTCACTACCTTTTTCCTCGTAAACGCGTAGAGGTATTTAATTGAAATTCATATCAAATACTCAGGTCTATAATACCTTTCAGCTGTAGCAAAACGAAACTTTTATGTCCACGCAATCATAAGAAATAGCAATATAAGTCGCATAATTTAAAACTGGGATGTAGTAGAGACACTTTTAAACTTAATGGTTTTTATGAGGTGTGCAGAGTAG